>PVIU01000106.1:0-464341 GCA_004026605.1 Ondatra zibethicus
CTCCCCCCACCACCCTCCTCCCATTGCCCAGCTGGCACCTTTCCACTTTCACATTACTTGCCCACTATTATCTTTCTCCTTTCCCTCAAGCTCTCTTCCTTCCGTCTCAGGATCTTTCTAGTTTCACAATTTACACACATATCACATATATAAATACATGCATTACCTCACTATGGCTTTTTCCCTCAAAGGGACATGTCCATTCCCATAGCACATGATCTTTCTTTTTGTGACAGGGTCTCATGCATACCAGGTTGGTCAGCTGAGACTGACCTAGAACTCCTGATTCCCCTGCCTCCATCTCAGTGCTCAGATCACAGATGTGGTTTATGAGGTACCGGGATCAAAGCCCAGGTCCTTGTGTACACTAGGCAATACTCCAACAACTAAACCTCATCACTAGGCCAGATTTATTTATTTATGCATGTGTTTGTTTGTTTGTTTGTTTTTGAGGCAGGATCTCTCTCTCTATAGCTCAGTGTGGCCAAGAACTCAGCAATCTGTCTGCTACAGTCTCCCACGTGCTATGACTGCAGGTGTGAGCCATCATGCACAGCTCCTTCTGATTCCAGGCCTTCCATTACGTTGGCTGGTAATGACTGGCTGGCTGTCTTCACGGGCTAAGACAATACTCATTCACTTCTACTTATGCCTAAGATTCTAGAGTAGGCAACACAAGGATTGAAACTAGAGTTTATCATCAGAGAAGAAAGAAATTTTGCAACACATTTTTAAGAAAAATGTTCATAAATTGAGTTTGCTCTTTATAGATTTTCCAACCCTGGATCAATACTTATGGAATATCCAGAAATAAACAGCTAATAACAATTCCTAACAAAGGCTAGGTGCCAAATGGAAGCTTTCTGTACACAAAACAAAAGGATTTAACTAATGTAAAACTCAGCAGGTAGGCAGGAGAGATGGCTCAGTAGGTAAGGGGCACTTATTGCTCTTGTAGAGGACCTGGGTTTGATTTCCAAGCACCTACACAGCAGTTCACAACCATCTGTAACTAAGCTCTAAGGCATCTGATGTCCTTTTCTGGCCTCCGTGGACACCAGGCAGACACACGGTGCACAGACATACATGTAAGCAAAACAGTCATATACATAAAATAAAAATGAATCTGAAAAAAAAAACAAAAAAACAACTCAACAGCCTGGAGCTTGAAATACACTCTGCTCAGCAACAGAGCATACGCATGCGGCCCTGAGTTCAATCCCAGTGTCACACGACACGTTCTATCTTCCGCTAGTCTTTTTTTTTTTTTTTTTTTTTTTTTTTTGGTTTTTCGAGACAGGGTTTCTCTGTCCTTGAACTAGCTCTTGTAGACCAGGCTGGCCTCGAACTCACAGAGATCCGCCTGCCTCTGCCTCCCAAGTGCTGATCAGGAGTTGGAAAATCTATAAAGAGCAAACTCAATTTATGAACATTTTTCTTAAAAATGTGTTGCAAAATTTCTTTCTTCTCTGATGATAAACTCTAGTTTCAATCCTTGTGTTGCCTACTCTAGAATCTTAGGTATAAGTAGAAGTGAATGAGTATTGTCTTAGCCCGTGAAGACAGCCAGCCAGTCATTACCATGTCCTGTTGCTGTACCTGCCAACGTAATGGAAGGCCTGGAATCAGAAGAATCAGAAGGCGTGCGCCACCACCGCCTGGCTTCGCTGGTCTTTTGAGACGAGACATCACTATGTATCTCAGCATCCCGCCCAGTCTTCCAAAGGCTGGGATTACACATGTGCCCTCTATACCGAGCTGCCATAAGCTTCAGGTCAGGCGGAACTATGCAGAAAATTCAGGCTAGCCTGAGCTACAGAGTAAGCCCTTCAAAACAAAACAAAAACCATCCTAAAGAGTCACCTACTACCTGTTTTCTCCCAGCTCCAAAGATAGACTACTGTAACGGAAAGTAACGCTCCTGACACAGTAGCCTGTGGTCTGGAATGAGCGCGGATCTGAATGTTCCAGACACCTTGCTGTCATGGGTCCACGCCAACCTCCCTCAGCTGACTGCCATGAGGCTGAGTAAGGGAAGTGGGGGTAGGGCTCCCTTGTGCCTCTCCTTTCCCTACTACAGAACATTCTGACCCCGAGGCTTTCCAACTTGCACCCTAAGGAACAGACAAGCTGACTGTGAAATGACAAGCTGTCATTAGCAGACTTCTCAAGCAACTTTAAGAACCAAAATGTTGCCGGGCGGTGGTGGCGCACGCCTTTAATCCCAGCACTCGGGAGACAGAGGCAGGCGGATCTCTGTGAGTTCGAGACCAGCCTGGTCTACAAGAGCTATGACAGGCTCCAAAGCCACACATAACGTCACAGAGCCTTCCTGTTATTGTGGGGCATTCTATTAAGCACTGTTTCTCTGACATTCAACCATTACAGAGAATGAAAAACTTGTAAGAGAATCAGGTTCAAGGGAAGAATATTCTGGCCTTAGTTTTTCAAATTTAATTTCATTTATTATAATGTAAGTATGTGTGTGTGATGGGGTGCCAGACATGCGGAAGGCAGAGGATAGCTTTGTGTAATTGATTCAGTCCTTTCAACTTTATAGGGTTTCCAGGGATCAAGTTCGGGTCATCAGGCTTTTGTGCTAAGCACGTTACCTGCTGAACTCTCTGACTGGCACTACTGTCGGCCTCATAAATTGGTCCTCTTAGACTTGTAGTAATGGTTGGACTAATCTAGAGTCAGAAGAAAACTCACCAGTGGGGACAAAGGATTCAAAAATATGTAAATAAGCAAAGAATGTAAAACAACAGAAAAGCAAATCAGAGACCAATACAGATAAAACAAATGAAGCAGGTTCAACCAGCAAATATCATACTGGGGGTCAGTATTACGGGGGAGGGAAGCATAGAAACACAAGATCAGAAATGATGAGGAACACAGCAGGGAAAGAACCAGCGATTAAGGCCTGTGAGATACAATTAATCAACAACAAAGTATCTTGTTGAAGGTGTCAACACATCACTACTAAGAACTGCATCTGGGCCCAGCCTCCATTTTCCAACTAAGAGGAGTTCAGATTATACTTGTAAAAATAGTATACTTTGTAGACCAGACTGATCTCAAAGTCACAGAGCTCTGCCTACCTCTGCCTCCCAAGTGCTGAGATTAAAGGTGTGTGCACAACCATGTCCAGTGTATGCAATACTGGGGACCGAACCTTGAACTTCCTGCATGCTAGGCAAGTGCTCTACCAGTCACACGACATCCTGGACCTAGAAGCCAAATATTAGCAATACAATGGGCTCCCTATGAGTTTCATTTGGCTCTGTGTGTTTCATTAAAGTAGCTGTTAATAACCAAGACTGGGGAGCACATTAAATAGTACTTCCTTCAATGCTAAAATCTTTAAGTCAGGCAAGTGTTCCACTCCAAAATACTTGTTCATTTATTTTATGTCAGCACACAAATAAATTCATGTACAACCTCTTATGAGAGGCACTCCAAATCTCCACCTCTGAATTTATTATTCTCAAAACAGATAATTCCTGCACTAATAAAGGTCTGGCCTCGCTAGCCTATGTCAGCCGGCACAGGAGTTGACAAAGTGATTCTGTCCACTAGAGGGAACCCGGCTTATACTATTTCCTAAACAAACAAACCAGAGAGAGAACAAACTAGGATTAAAAATGAGAGGAACCTTTGCACATGTGTAGGCTGCGTGTGTTCTGAATGCAGGTGGTATTGGATGAAGGCAGGTAAATATTAAAGCTGCAGATCTGGCTCTCTGCCTTAATATTTGTAGGAAGGAAAAACAGACCAAATTTTGTTCCAAGAGTTCCATTTCCTTGTGCAAAATAAATGAAAAGAGGCTACAAATCTGAGAGGGAGTAAGGGAGGGGTGTGCAGGAGAAGAGACAGAAGGGTGGAGGAGGGAAAATAATGTGATTATATTTAACTTAAAATCTAAAAACTATTTCAAATAATAAAAATTTTAAGCAAGGCAGTGGTGGTGCACACCTTTAATCCCAGCACTTGGGAGGCAGAGGCAGGTGGATCTCAGTGAGTTCAAGGCCAGCCTGGTCTACAGAGTGTTTTTTTGAGGCAAGGTCTCACTACGTAACTCCGTAACTCCGACTGTCCCAGACCTCACTATGTAGACCAGGCTAGCCTGGAACTCAGAGATATCCACCTGCCTCTGCCTCTGGAGTGCTGGGATTAAAGGGGAGTGCCACTCTGCCCAGCTAAATATTTAATTTTTTAAATATTTTTTATGGTTTATTTAACTTTATGTGTATTGGTGTGAAGGTGTCAGATCCCCTGCAACTGGATCTTCAGATAGTTGTGAGCTTTCATGTGGGTGCTGGGAATTGAACCCGGGTCCTCCGGAAGAGCAGTCAGTGCTCTTAACCACTGAGCCATCTCTCCAGCCCCCCAGCTAAAAATTTATAATCACTTTAGCTCTTACTATCCAGACTGAACTGTAGCATATGCACATGTAAACTTCTGTGTTGCTTTGTTTTTCTATGCATAATCAGCAACATTTTTGTTTGGTTTAGTTTTTTTTTTCCTTTTGGTGTGAGGCTAGGTGGGCGCTACAGAGGATCAAACCCAGGGCCTCCACCATGTGAGGCAAGCTCTGCAGCGCTGTAGTACAGCTGCAGCCAGCCCTCTTCTGTCTGTGTTTATCAGGGGTCTCACTCAGACAGCCCTGGCTGGCCTCAGACTCTAGGCAGGCCTCCCACCTCATCCTTCCGAATGCTGGGATTACAGGTGTGTACCACTACGCCTGGCCTCCCCTCTATGCTCCTGGTCTATAAAAGCTGAATCTTTTTAATGGTCTGTTTTCACATCATATCCCTTTACATATATATTCTTATATGCAAATATACACAAATATAAAAAAACTTTAAATGGCTGAATATTTCATTGTATGTACTATGTTGCAATCAATCCACTTAAACTTTTAAGTAAATTTTTTTTTTTTTTTAAAGATTTATTTATTTCTTATGTATACAACATTCTGCCTCCATGTATGTCTGCAGGCCAGAAGAGGGCACCAGATCTCATTACAGATGGTTGTTAGCCACCATGTGGTTGCTGGGAATCGAACTCAGGACCTCTGGAAGAGCAGCCAGTGCTCTTAACCACTGAGCCATCTTTCCAGCCCACTTTTAAGTAAATTTTAAAGCATCTCTTAATACTGATGCTGTTCACTGTGACACACCCTTTAAAGGCACCCCTCTTCCCATCGGGTTCTCTCCTTCTGCCATGTGTGTACCGGTCAGACTCAGGTCATCATACATGGTGTGATGCTAAGGTGCCTGCTAAGCTGTCTCGCACGTCCCTTCTTCCTATCTGGTATTCCTATCAGCTGTGACACTGACTTCCCCAGATAAGTTCAGCCACATTGAAAAAAAGCTGACAGCGACTTGAGCTGTCCGCTGCAGGAGCCCCGTCTCGTCTCTGCCCTTCACAGGCTCTGTGGCCTCTCCTTCCAGGCTCCCATGTCTCTCTCACTGAGTCCTCCTTCCCCCTCCCTTCTCTCGTATGCCTCCTTCCTATTCCAGCATACATCCTGAGAGTGTGGGTGTTGGGTGGGGGGCTTCCCAAACAACTCTCAGCCCGCAACTGGTATTTCAAAAACACATGGGCCTTTATTTTGACAATTAATCTCCTGTTGCTGCAGAAACTGCGTCCAACTCCACTTCCAGGGCTGGAAGCAAGCAGGCTTGTTGCAATGTTTGAATTATAAGAACAATGCATTTTTTCCGTCTGCCTCAGAAACATGAATTCTAAGGGTTAATGGCTTAATTCTTTATTATCTCCTCCATCCACATTCATCACAAGACACCCTTCCCAGGATGGCAAGAATGAGAGGTTATTGTTAAAGAGAATGAATGAGACAATGTAAGTTCTGTTCCTCTGGCCTGACAGCGTGACCGGCAGGGGCTCTGGGACGAGGCAGGGCTTGAGCGAGCCTCCACCAGTCCTGGCACAGCTGCCGTCCTCTGCTGTACAGAAACAAACCTGGCTTGGGATCCTTGCGTCCCCAACTCCTCACCCTTGGGAGTACATGCTCTCAGTAAACCCCTCTGGTTCAATCCCTGGCCATCCTTTCCCATCTCAGGTGGTCCCAAGGTTGGAGGCATGATGGCTTTTGATATAATTGTGATGAGCGTGAAGTGCCACCTCGCAAATGTCATCCGCGCCAGCAGTTTGGGACACATCTAAGTTGCTTACATGTCTAGTCACCAGTCAGAGGGCTATGAAAACGACGATTCATGGCATCGGCACACCAAGGCTATAACCACCAGTCCTGTGCTGAGCTGGTCTGCCCCCATGCACTACACCTCACGGAGCTGTTTAAGGAAGACGAGAGTATTTTGATTCACAAAGGGAACACACTTTCCATAGCAGCTCTGAAATAGACACGTTTCGTCACTACTATCAGAGATGATGGTGAAGACTATTCTCCAAAGATCGGAGCCAGAGAAGACGGGAGGTGGATCACTGTGAGATCGCGGCCAGCCTGGTCTACGTAGCAAATTCTACGACAGCCAGGGTTACACAGAAACACTTTCTTTAAAAAAGAGAGAGAGAGAGAGAGAGAGAAGCGGGGGAGGAGGAGAAAGAGAGAGAGAGAGAAGTGGGGAGGAGGAGAAAGAGAGAGAGAGAGAGAGGAGCGGGGGAGAGGAGAAAGAGAGAAAGAGAGAGAGCACAGAAAAAGAGCTCCTCTGGAAGTTCAAAGAGTTGTTCCACCCATAGCTCACAACAGGCTTCTGAGTGGAGGAGTTTCCGGAAGTTGCTGGAGGTTAAGGGAAGGGCAAGGGTTTCTTTGTAACACTCTTTCCTCCCCATTTACAACAAATAAAACAAGAACAAAAGGAATTTCAAATCCAAGATACGATTCCAGAGAACACCCCAGGTTCCCCAAGGCAGACTCACTCTGCAGCCACTATTTGAGGGATGGGTTCATCTAGGAGTTCCAAGCTGTGCAGGATCCAGTAGCAGAGCCAGGGGCGGCTGGCATCCAGACACTGGGAAAGACGAGAAGAAAACACACCCTTTACTCAATCATTCCAAGATCCTGTGGACAAGGCTACATCTGTCTTAGTCCCCAAAGTCTAGAAAGGGGAGGAGGCATCCTTCCTTGGACAGCAATCAGTAAATGAAGGATGCTTCGCTTTGTGGCCTTAGCCAGGAGGTGGCATGTCCATCTGTGACAAAAGGGCAATAGGAAGCAAGCCTTAAACCCAACGGGTCCCTTCCCTGCAGGTGTCCAAGCAAGTCTGAGCAGAGAACTTATGCACCAGGAAGGTAAATGCTCCTGTTTTCCCAGTGCAGACCCAAGGAAACACATTATCTTGAATTCACTCATTTACAGATTCAGCAAATATTTGGTATCTGCTTGTGCCAAGCATCATAGTCACCGGGTGCAGGTGACTCTCTTGGAGAAAGAAGCGGCAGACACATAAGCTGCTCCATGTCTTTGTGGAACAAGGTGATGTGTACGTACATACATGTTAAGTGCTGCCATGAGCAGAAATAGCATTGAGGACCTGGAGGAGGCTGACTGTGAATGGGAACTGGGCAAAGGCTTCTGAAGGTGATGTGTGGATGACCTTGATCCTAACTCGAGTCAGACGTGACTGCTGAGCACCCCATGCTGGACAGTGCAGGTGGTACCATTTACCAGTTCTACTTAAAGTAAACAAGGTCTAGGGAGACCAATATTTTTAATGTCAGAGTTCAGGTGTAGGCTGTTAACTCAAGTCGCCTATGAGACCTGGAAAACCCTTCCACAAAAAAATCAAATATAGAACATTGAAATAAAAGCCAGTTCAAAGCAGAGCTACCCTTTGTGAAGGGAGGCAGGGAGACGGGGGCCTGCCTGTCATAGTCTTTTCTTCTCCTACCACAAAGCTGAGGTTCTTCCCTGAATCTCACGGCTCTTAGAATCAGACTTTAAGATTCACTCTGTTTAGTGTCCTCTGGAATCCAAGTACTGGATTCCAGACAGACACTGGATCAGCTTTACAGGGCCAAGGTGTGGGGATGACAAGGGAACTGATTTAATCGAGAGGTAAAGGGAGCCAGCAGAAAGCACACTGCGGTCACAATGACAGAAAGCCCAGACCATCCAGGGGGCCACCAGCTCTAGGGGCCAACATGGAGGGAGGAGACTTTATTTAGCTCCTGTCATAGCAGGATCCCAGCTCTGAAACAGTAGCCTGTTTCCTGCCAGAGCCACGTGGTCCAATGGGTTCATCTGCAATAGGTGAAAACCAACAGTCTTCTGCGTTCAAATAAGGAGTATGCCCAGGGCTTGACAGAAAGTTCCCCGGCAACATTTTTACCTCATAGGCATCTGTCAGCTGTCGAAGGCCTCTTTTCAGATAATGGAAGTGCTTCTCCCTCTGCAAAATGAGCCTGGAAAGACAAAAGGGCCCGTAAGTCCTTCTACCAGCTCACGCTCCCACCACACACGTGCACGCACGCACGCACGCACGCACGCATCCCACAGTCACTAACTGGATGCCTGCTAACTTCAGTGCGTACCAAAGGCAACTACAGCAGGGAGAAGAGGCACACCTCTGAGTTCTCTGGAGTGCCTGCACACTGTCCTGGCAGATGTGCACTGGGCACACGCTGCTAGCTACTATAGTCTACCCCGGGACCGTCTGTGCTGTGCACAACCTAACTCAGAACTTCTCTGCTTCCCGGGGTTGGTTAACTTGGGTCACTTGAGTCGTTTCTCCTGGGACCACTTGTCCCCTGGCCACCCCTTGGCTGTCCATCCTGTTACTCCTGCCCCCAAATTCCACCTCCCACGTGCTGACCCAAAGGCCTGGCCAGAGGACGCTTTTTTGTATCCCACAGCCAGTCACGCCTGTGGCACTGGGGTCAGCAATACTGGCTTTGAGATGGAATGTGCTGCCCGTGGCCACCTGCGAGGGCTAAGAGAGAGGCGGGACTTCTTGCTTAGTGCTGAAAGAAGGCAGAGAAAGGAAAAGAATGTCAAGCCGTTCACCGAGCCTGCTGACTATGGAAGTAACGGGAAAGAGAGCCATTCTCTTCTAGGTAGTCAGTTCAACAATTGTTTCCAGAGCTCCCACTGCTGTATGCTCAGAACACGAGCACTAATGTGGTCTCCACCTCAGAAAAAGAGATCTTCCAATGCAGGAAGAGAAATGCTGTCTTAAAAAAAAAATAGCGGTGGCATCTACCTGTAGAAATGCTAGCATTCAGAGGGAAGGAAGATGACAAACTCAAAGCCAGATACATAACAAGACCCTTCTCACACACACACATACACACAAAAGTCATAATGGCATCAGGAGATGGTGGGGTCTTTGAGCATTAGGAGGGGTTGGTCAATAAGTCACTGGCAAGGCTTGTTAGCGCCTTTCTTGAACTTTCACCCACTTGCCTTCTGCTTTCTGCCCTGAGCTGAAACAGAGCAAAAGCCCTCACAGAAGCCAATCAGATGCTGTCATGCTATTTGGCTCCCAGGCTCCAGAATCGTTAATCCTGGTGTACTGCTGCATGCCTTTAATCCCAGCTCAGGAAGCAAGGGCAGGCAGGTCTCTTGGAGTTCCAGGCCAGCCTGGTCTACAGAGCAAGTTCCAGGCCAGCCAGGGCTAAAAAGTAAGGGCCTGTCTCAAAACAAAAAACAAAAAATATCCTGAAAACAAAGCTAGGCATAGGGGCCCATAAGCCCAGTACTCAGAAAGCAGAGGCAAGAGGATTGCTAGTAGGCCAAAGACAGCCCAGTCTACACAGTGAGTTCTAGGCCATCCTGAGAACTTGTCTCTGAAACAAAACACGCAAAGCCTAAGAGCAAATGAAATACAATAGGGATGATCCTGAAAATATGCTAAGCAAAAGACGCCGCTTTCAAAATACTGCATATTATATTGAAAGACCCGGATAAATCCAGACCCCTCCCCCCCAGCAGGAAGAATAGAGCCAAAAACCTAGCAGGGGAGGAAGAACCAAAAATCTAGGTTAGCCGGTTCAGTGACTCTGTTCCAGGAACTGGCTGACCATAAAGTTAGATTATAATCTTGAGAATAACCTTGAGAAACGGGGAGTTACACCCTTGTGATGATCACTGGTATTTTCGGAATTTTCCAATGACGCCCTCCCTACCCCCTTTGGGTTGTGGTTTCCTTTCTTCCCTTAAATACCACCTCTCCCAGCTACTCGGGGTCGGACTCCGCTACCCCTGTGTGGGATATGAGTTTCAGCCCCAGCTGGTTCCTGTCATTAAACCTCGTGTGATTGCAGCAAGGACGGTCTCTCGTGAGTTCCTGGGGGCGGGGGTCGTGTTATCCCAAGACTTGAGTGAGAGTCTCCCCACTCCGGAGGTCTTTCATTATGACCCTATTTATATAAAATGTCCACAAAGAGAAAATCCTTAGAAAGTAGATTGAGCTAGGAGGTAGTGGGGCATGCCTTTAGTCCCAGCACTTGGGAGGCAGAAGCAGGCGGATCTCTGTGAATTCGAGATCAGCCTGGTCTACAAGAGCAAGTTTCAGGACATGCTCCAAAGCTACAGAGAAATGAGAAACCCTGTCTCGAGAAAAATAAAAAATAAAAAAAGTAGATTAATTGGTTGCCTAGGGTTCGGGAAGATGAAGGAACTGAGAATGGTGACTAAGGGTATTCTTTTAAGGGCAATAAAATGTTCATAAATTAATCATAATAGTTATACAACTCTGTGACCACACTAAAACCAATGAATTATACATTTGAACTCAGTGAGTTACATAATTATATTTCCTAAACATTGCTGGATATGGTGGTGTATGCCTATAACCCCAGCATTAAGGAGGCTAATGCAAGAAGACGTCAAGTCCAAGGCCAGAGAGGTCCAGACTTCCTGGGCTAGTAAAGCACTAGCTATGTAAGCCTAAGGGCCTGCACTCAACCCCTGAAACCTGTGTAACGGCAGAAGGAGGGCACCGTTCCACAGGTGTCCTCTACCTCCAGGGTGTCTACACCACGCACGCATACACAACGTTAATAAGCGGGTAAGGGGAATTTTGAAGGGAGTTGCTGAAGTGGCTTAGACGGCAGGAGACGCGAGTCTCCAGTAAGGGAGAATCCTAGATCCTCAGAGCCAGAAACGATGCGATGAGCAGGTGGACGATGAAGTGGGGAACAGCAGACAGGAAACTATGTGGGGTGCCAGCCCCTGGTTTCTTGGGTCCCAGCTAAAGACCGGCTGCTGTGGCAAGGGCGTTAGAGAATCTATACGAGATAAATAAAGGGATTGGAAGCCAAGAAATAGAAAAATTTTAGTGAAGCCGGTTTGCAGACATTCCTAGGTGGTTTCTTGATAATCTTTTTTTCTTAAAGACAGAGTCTCACTGTGTAGTCCAGTTGGCCTCAAATTCAAAATCCTTCTGCCTCAGCCCAGGGGCTTATGTTATGCATGTGTGCTAGCATGCCTGGCTTCCTTGCTGGGACTGTTTAGGAGACAGCAGTGGGCTGAGAAGAGCAGACTAAGCAGGAGGGAGGGAAATGGTAATAAGCAGATTTCTGGAATAGCTCATATGTCTTGGCTCAGCCTCAATAGAATGGAAACACGGGCTAGCATGGGCTATTACAAGAACGAGTGAGACCATTAATGAGGGCAGACTAACAGTGACCAGAGGCTAAGAAACCAAGTTAGGTAAAACCAAGCATGGTATTTGGACTACTAACTGAACAAGTCTAACCTAGATAGTCCAGGTTAGCTTTAAACTGAAGATCCCTGCCTCATCCTCCCAAGTGCTGGGGCTACATGCACGTATCACAAGCCAGGCTTTGGCTGGGTTGGTTTTTCTTTTTTTTGGATTTTGAGTTTTTTTGTTTGGTAGGTTGGTTTTGGTTTTTTGAGACAGGGTTTCTCTGTGTAGCCCTGGTAGTCCTGGAACTTGTTCTGTAGACAAGGCTGGCCTCAAATGAGAGATCCACCTGCCTTTGCCTCCTGAGTGCTGGGATTAAATTAAAAAAAGGCATGCGCCAGCATGCATGGCATTTTTACTGAGTTAGTTAAACAATTAAACAAATCCCTCAAATATACAGAAATGCAGCCCACTGAGGCAGTTCAGCAAGTAAGAGAGCACTTGCAACCATGGCCTGACGACCTGAGTTCAGTCTCTGGACCCCACACGGTGGGAGGACAAAGCTGTCTCCTGCAAACTGTCCTCTGTAAGTGCCCCCATGTGGGCACACAAGCATGGACAGACACACGCACACATGCACACTCACGCGCGCACACACGTCATAAATAAATGTAAAAGAAATGTCTTTCAAGTACTGAAACCCTGGGAAGTCTTCTCCGTGTCTCTTGAACAATGTTTTTATATGACAGGGGCTTTTGGGTCACTAAGGAATCAAAGAGCTCTAAGGCTGGAGATTGGTCTCCGAAGGGTAACAGGTCGGCTTGCTGACTGGTAAGGGAACTGCCTGAACCCCAACTGTGCAGGAACAGCTAGCTAATGGAGGAAACCCCCATCACCTCCTCATCTACCTCAGGTTGGTCCCTAAAGAAAGAACCTGAGACAGCTCAAAGGCAAGCCCCTCCCCTCTACAGACAGCCAGGCCCCAGGGCCTGAGAAGGGGGCTATTGAGGTTTTCCAGCTGGGTCTGTCTGAAGAGAAACTTCAGCCACATATTCGGGGTAGGGCGGGGGGGGGTGTTTTAGGGGATGCAGGGAGAGATTGTTTCCAGTGACCATTTCCCCAAGCCAGCTTCTTTCATTCTCATCCATTTAATCATAAACATATAAATATATTGTTAAGTGTCCAGTTTATTTTGGTCAGTCAGAAACTATACTTAAAAGGGCTACTGTTCGAGACAAATTATGCCCTCCCCTCCCACCTCACAATTAATGTTGAAATCTTAACTGTGGTGTGACTGAGATTAGAAATGAGAGCTTTCAAGAAGAATTTAAGGTTGTGAAAACCCAAGGGTGGCGCCCTATCAAGTAATCCAGGGGCTTTAGTAAGAGGAAGAATGCTAGGGTGTTAACTCAGTGTGGAGCGCTTGCCCAGCTTGCACAAAGGCCCCGGGTTGATCCAGCCCTGAAGGGGGTGGGGTTGGAGGGAAGACATTAGGGAGTCTGAGCACAAAAGGCCATGTGAGGACCTAGCCAGGCAGCCAACTGCAAATCTTAGATCAGTCCTTAGGAGAAACCAGGCCTGCTGGCATCTTGACCTGGGATTTCCAATCTCTTGAACTGTGAGAAAGTAAGTTCTTGGGTTTCAGAGCACCCCATCTTCACTTGGTTACCTCAGCCCAAACTGACTCACACCCTTAGCAGTCCCCTTTCATTCTCTGTGTAGGAAGTGAAAAGCCGAAGCTCCTCCCACTCCCAAGAGTTCAGCCTCAAAGCCAGGCAGGTGGAAAGAAAACAGAGGCTGGGGTGGGAGAACAGGGATGACGCAAGGGTTCAGAGCACCAATGGATAAGGGCACTCCGGCAGCAAGCGCGGGAGATGGGCATGGGGGAGGTTTCTAGGACACACCAGGGGGTCAGGGTAAGCCCCCTTGGTTTCCTCTCCCTCCAACTTCACCCCATAACCTCACTGAGCTCTGCTTTCTGGAGCCTCAGGACTGGGACTTTGAACATGCTGTCCCCTGTGTCTAGAACATTCTAGACACTTCTAAGTTAGCCAACTCATCCCATGGATCATCCTAGGTCTCAGCTTAACT
Source organism: Ondatra zibethicus (assembly GCA_004026605.1). Classification (NCBI taxonomy): domain Eukaryota; kingdom Metazoa; phylum Chordata; class Mammalia; order Rodentia; family Cricetidae; genus Ondatra; species Ondatra zibethicus. The sequence goes on from PVIU01000106.1 coordinate 13,665, forward strand.
GTCACTTTCTCTGAAAGGCGACCCTAATCTGAGTTATATGAGTCCTGCACTCTCAGGCATCCCAGGAGTAACTGGTGGTTGTGTTCATCCCCTCAAGAGACTGCCAGCCCAGCTGAAGTAGGACACGGCCCGTCTTGTTCAGGGCCACTTTCCAAGCCCTATGGAATACCTGGCTCTGGAGAGTCTTCAAATACTGGTGCAAAATGAGTGGGGCAAAAAAAAAAAAAAAGATTTCAAGAGAAAAGCAGAGTAAAATCAAACAAGACACGTCCCCAAACCTGGACCACCCCTAAGTGTCCTGTGGTCAACAGTGACACAGAAGATGTTGAGTGTAGAAAACGCAGCAGTAAGAAGGAGTATATCTCCCAGTTCCTCGGGATTTATGTACAGGAATGGCAGAAGACAGAAGTCAAGTCTCTAGGACTTTAGTGCCGGCTTCAGAACCACTGCAACACTGCAATACTGTCAGCATGTGTTAGAGCACATGGGTCACTTTTGCCCTGGAGAAAACAATCTTAAACTGTGTGTGTGCATATGTGCATATGTATCTGTGCATGCACAGTGTACACATTCTAGATTTCACATTAAAGCAAATGAGATGAGCTGGAAAGGTACACATTCAGGCTGTGATGGCCAAGTGGTTAAGGTGCTGGACTGGAGAAGTAGATGTTCATCAGGGGCAGGGCAGAATACTCGTGGAGAGGACTGGGGATACGGCTCACTTCGTAGGACTTCTGCATAGCATGTGCCAGGCCCTGGGTTTGACCTCCCTCAATGGCTAGAACAAAAAAGTGAAGAGGAAAATGAATGAAAACAAGAACATTAAGTGCTCCTAGATGTGGCTGAGAGAAGGTTTATTGTAGATATGAAGGAGAGCATGGTCAGAGGCTTCTGGACGGGTGCAGACTGAAGATGGCCAGCAGAATAGACTGGGCCATGGGGAGGGGGGAGCAAGAGAAGAAGAAAAGAAGAGAGAGAGAAAAGAAAACCAAGAGGGCAAAGAGTACCAAGAGAAGAACCAAGCCGACATGTGGCCAACATGGTTGAGTTATACAGAGAGGACAGAGAAGAGGGGAAAGGAAAGCTCAGGGGAGGGGCCGGGATGAGAAGTGCTGAGAGGAGCCAGGGCTCTGTCACAGGTACTAGGGACCTGAGAGAAGCCAGAGACTGCTTTCATATGCTAACAGACACCTCAGTTAGTCATTTGTCCCAAGTTTCTTGGAGACCTAACAGAAACTAAGCACTTTCATAAGAAATCAGGATGCGGGGTTGGAGAAAAGGCTCAGCAGTTAAGAGTATTACTGGCTGCTCTCCCAGAGGATCTGGGTTCAATTCCCACCACCCACATGGCAGCTCACAACTGTCTGTGACTCCAGTTCCAGGGGATCCAGCAACCTCACACAGACATACATGAAGGCAAAACACCAGTGCAAACAAAATAAAAATAAATTATTTTTAAAAAGGAAAGCAGTATGCAGTGTGGCATCATGGTGTACACCTAATATCACATCATCTGGGAGGTGGAGGAAGGAAGATCGAGCTCAAGGTCATACTTTCAAAGACATAAAACCAAAACAAAAGCAAACAACCAAACAAGACACTCCACAAGAACAACAGTTAAAGAAAGAAGGATGCTGACAAAAGTACTAAAAGTACCGGGGCCAGCGAGATGGCTCAGTGGGTAAAGGAGCTTGCCACTGAGCATGACCTGAGTTCAAGGGTTGAAGGTCCTAAATTCAACCCCAGCACCATAAAAAGAAAAGAGAAGAAAAGGGAGCTTGGTACTAACTACCTCACAAGTGCACACTTCACAATCATGAAGAGTGGTAAATCTTTTTTTTCCTTACTTTTTTTTTTTTAAAAAAAAAGACAAAGTCTCTTGCAATCTAGGCCATTCTTGGTCTTTGTTTTTTTTAAAGATCTATTTATTTATTACATATACTGTGCTCTGACTGCATGTATGCCTGCACACCAGAAGGGGGCGTCAGAGGGTTGTGAGCCACCGTGTGGTTGCTGGGAACTGAACTCAGGACCTCTGGAAGAGCAGTCAGTGCTCTTAACCTCTGAGCCATCTCTCCAGCCCCAGAACTGAGGAAAACTGGGAAGGTCTGGTCCACCCTCACTGAAATGTTAGGATCACAGGCATATACCACCACGCCTGACAGAAAAATCCTTTCTGGGAAGGGGATTAATTGTGGAATGAAGCAACATTCAGTGTCAGCCCTGAACTTCAGCCACGGCCATTTCCTGGCTTTGGCTCTAGCAGGCTGAATAGCAAATGCCTGCCTCAGCATCATCGCGGACATTCCTGGACCTGTGCACAGACAGTGGTCCTGACAGTATGTCAGATTTGATCAGCATCATGACCTTAGAAATGCAAGCAGGCTATGTCCCCTAGGTGTACTGCCAACATGTGCATGTATGGTGGTGAGCCATGAAGTCCGTTCCTGATTCAAACTGTCAGATTCTGAAATGTGCTTTTTTCCTTTGGTTTATTGTCTGGGGGTGGTTTTAGTTTGTTTTGTGGTGGAACTCTGGGCCACATACCTGCTAGACAAATATTCTACCGTTTCACTATACTTCCTAGCCAAGAACTAAATTTTGACTACTAAAAGGTTAAAAATGTAATGATAATTTAAAATTCTGACAATTTTTAGATTTATTCCTTGGCGGGGGATGTTCTGGGTATTGAAGCCAGTGCCTGGCGTATTCTAGTAAGTATTTTACCACACTGAATCATATCCCAGATTGATTCTTCTACTCTAGAAGCTCATTCTGTGGTTATTTATATACTCAGCTATTCAGCCAAAATGTGTAATATCTCCACAACAATTAACATGCTAATTATTTTCCTTTAAGACACTTATTTTGACTAGTGGTGGTGGCACACACCTTTAACCCCAGCACTTGGGAGGCAGAGGCAGGTGGATCTCTGTGAGTTCAAGACCAGCCTGGTCTACAAAGTGAGTTAGAGGACAGCCAGGGCTATACAAAGAAACCCTGTCTCAAACCCCCCTCCCAAAAAAGACACTCATTTTCATAGGCAAAAATGACAAAAATTGAAACAAAGAAATACAAATGAAAAAAATTTTTTTATTTAACTTTTTATTTTATGTGCATTGGTGTGAAGGTGACAGATCTCATAGAACTGCATTTTCAGACAGTTGTGAGCTGCTATGTGGGTGCTGGGAATTGAACCCGGGTCCTCTGGAAGAGCAGTCAGTGCTCTTAACTGCTGAACCATCTCTCCAGCCCCCAAATGAAAAAATTTAAAGAAAACAAAAAACAAGAAAGAAAAAAAATAAAAGGATACAAATTGGAAGCTATGATTCCTGAAACAAACCCAGACACCTGATATATTCTGTTTCTAGACAGTTCCAAGCCCAAGAAGAATATTGTTTTCCACCCACACCTGACAGAAGTTCTACGAATGGGGGTGGGGTCTCCTTTACTGTCCCCCCTCACCACTCCCCAAAAGACCCTTCCAGACTACAGCCCCTCAGCCCTCCTCATCTCATTAGAATGACAGAGTCCAAAGGATCTATCTGGATGGAGAATGAAAAGGAGTGTCAGATGTCACAGGTCTCTTGCGTGGGAACACGGAGCCTGAGGCAGGAGACAGTGACTCAGAGTCAGGTGAGTCATCTGTGGGCACAGTGGCTAACAGCAAAGCCCTCTCCCAAACAATCACATCCTCCACCATCACCAAGTCCAACCACCTCTGGGGAAGCAAAGCTGGGGCAGGTTTGTGTGGAGGCAGAGAAAGTGGCATAGATTCTCTTAGCGTTCATTCCCCTGAGCTGTTGACATAAATGTCATTTGCTGAGCTCCAGCTGTGGCAAAAGGAATAGTTGACAGAAGTCTCAGCTTTGGGTACTGCAGAGATGTAGCCAGGCAGGCTAGGGAAAGACTTCTAGATGACGGAGTTTGACCTCATTCTCCCTCCTGGGTCAGAGTCCTGCACCAGGTGCTTCTCGCCTGGAGAGTACAGACAGACCTCTGGAGAGGTCAGCCCTGTTTCCTGATGAGCCAGGCTCTGACTTTTATGTCCCTGGCCCAAGGATTATGCAGCATTACAAAAGATTGCCCATCCTGAACACTGAAGGGTTCTTTCTAGGGGGTGTGTGACGTTGTTTTTGGGTGTGGCCTCCTCGACTGTCTGAAGAAGTCAGTAGACGTGTTAAGCAAGGTGAAGCGGAACTTCAGCCCACACAGAGTCTCAACTACAGTGGCTCACCTGGTGTCTCCATTTAATTTGGAAAGTGTCACAAAGAACTATTCCAGGGGCTGGAGAGCCGGCTCCACAGTTAAGAGCGCGTGCTGCTCTTCCGGAGGACCTGAGTTTGGTTTCCAGCATCCACATCAGGTGGCTCACAACCGCCTATCTCCAGTTCCAGTCATGTAGCGATTTAGTCCAGCTGGTTGGTTAGTTAAGCGAAGGCAAGGAGGAAAGAGAAAAGGTTCTCTCGGGGGGCCCCACTCACAGCTTACCTTGGTACTAGGTGGTTAAACTTGTAAGAACTGAAGACCTCCTGGATCCTCTCTTCTACTTTGGCCTGATAAGGCAGCAGGACATGGAAGAGAGAAAACAGAGATGAGATGCTATTGACTCTTTCTTCCTATTGCCAGGACAGTCTAGTGCCTTAAGTTTTTTCAGTACAGTTCTGTGCTGTACAGCGATTCAGAGGCTCTATAGCAAGATAGGGTTACTGACAAACAGGATGTAGAAACTGGAGAAGTAGTTTAGGGGCAGGGACCCAAAATCAACAATGTCAGGAATGTCCTTGGTTTTTCTAGACAGGAATGCCAGATGGAGGCTCTGGTTTTACCTCCTAAATGTGCACCATGCCTGAAGGCCTGTCTTAATTAGGGTTTCTATTGCTGTGATGAAACACCATGACCAAAAACAACTGGGGGAGGAAAGAGTTTAGTTCATCACTTAGGTCACACACCATCACTGAAGGAAGTCAGGGCAGGAACGTGGAGGCAGGAATGCAGCAGAGGTCATGGAGGAACATTGCTTACTGGCTTGCTTCCCATGGCTTGCTCAGCCTTTCTTACACAACTCAGGACCGCCTGCCCAGGAATGGTCCACATCAATCACTACTCAAGAAAATGCTTAATCCCAGCACTCGGGAGGCAGAAGCAGGTGGATCTGAGTTCGAGACCAGCCTGGTCTAAAGAACAAGTTCCAGGACAGCCAGGTCTACACAGAGAACCCCTGTCTTGAGAAACAAAAAAAATAAAAGGAGAGGAAAATAGAAATAAATGAATGAAAAAGAAAATGCCCTACAGACTTGCCTACAAGCAATCTGAATGGAGGCATTTTATCAATTGGGGTTCCTCTTCCCAGACAACTCTAGCTTACATCAGTTGACAAACAATTAGCCAGAAAAGACTATACATGAGGGTGGGAACGAAACCCCAGTCCAGACAATAATCCTTTCGGTGAACATAATCGGCTCTCTATACTTTCACGGTGGAAATGGGTTTTACTTACTCCCCAATTTCAGTCCATTCTTAAATGATTTTAACGTTACCTATTCAGAGGTGAGAATGTCATAGGAGTCTTGATCAGGCCCACTAATGGACCTCCTGGTCAAAAGAATAGAATCTACCTCTAGCTATTCTTTTTTAAAAAAATAATTTTTATTGATTCTTTGTGAGTTTCATATCATGCACCCCAGTCCCACTCACCTCCCTCTCCCTCTATACCTGTCCTCCACCCTTGCAGCCTCCCCCACAACAGAAAACAAAAATAAATAAATAAAAGATAAAAAATAAATTAAAAAACCAAACGAAAACAAAAAAATCATCTTGCTTTGGAAGCTTCAGTATGTCATGGTGTGTCTCGCAGCCTGCCCTTTTGCCCAAACAGCTTACTTGCAAATGCACACCCTCAGGACGGCTCTCCCTTGGCCAGGCCCATTGCCCAGGCGAGTTACAGGGCCTGCTCTCAAGGAGCCCAGCAGCTGGCGAGGGGTGGGACTAGCTCTCCTGCACCCACACTTCCAGGGCCAGCTCTTCATGCTGCCTGAGCAGGGGTTGGGGAAGACAAGGACATATACCAGCTCTCCTATCCACTGAGACCATTCTTAAATGCTTTTATTAATAGAGACTAAAAACTCCAAGAAGGGATTTCAGTTTCTAGTAACAGGTGGCGCCCTGGATGGAGCGCCCCAAAAATTCCAGTAAAATTGAGAGGAGAGAGAGAAAGACGAGGAGAGATCACCCTGTTTATAAAAACATGCTGGTGGCACACAAGCTTCTCCAGTAACTCAACCCATGATTTCCAAACAGTAACAGTAGCTGCCCCTGCCCACGCAGCCCTTTGACGTTTCCTCCCTAAATTCTAGCGAAGCCACATGTAAATGACTGAGCTGTTAACTGCTAATATTTCTTTTGATTTCCAGAATAGAGTAATTGGAGACCTCCGGGTAAGAGCAAACGTGCACCGCCTCTCCTTATTGTTAAGTCTGTGTATAAACCACACAAAGCAAGCACACTGCTGTGAAGTTTAAGTTGCAGAAAGGTAGTGTGCTAGTCTAAAGAATTATAGGCCTTAGGAGATCGAGGTGGATTGTAATGTCCTGGCCAGGAAAAAAAAGAATAGAGACTCATGTTGTGGGTGAGGAAGATGAGGAAGGCCCTACCCAGCACTTAACCCTCTGTTCACTGTCCCCAAGCCTCTTCTTTCCCTCTAAGCATCCATTCGCAGACCTGAAGTTCTCTAAGACTGTCTTTATGGAGGCACAGAGGTTCCTCCTCTCCTCCTCAGGGTGCTTGAATGAACCCATTTCCTTCCTGTCAACTCCTGACTAAATATCAGCCTTTGAGTGGTGAGAAGCTACCTTGGATCTAGTAACAAAACTAACGGCAGTTTGGGTGCTTGCCTCCCCAGGACCAGTCACTCAGAGAATGAGGGAAGGTAGATACTGAGGGACTCAGAGGTCGATAGACTCCCAGGCAAGCAGGCAGATAGGGAGACTGTCCACGACTAGGTAATAAAGATGGGGAGCTTCCAAGATGGCTTGCTTCTTCATCCTCTGGACCTGAGACAAAAGCCTGGCAGTGCAAAACAAAGGCCTTGTGGCTTTTTCTCCTGCCAGTAGGTCCCTTGCTAATGACTGACTCACCAAGTCCAAAGCCAGATCAGGACAAGTTTGCACAGTGGTTGTAGACCAATCAGCCAGCCTGTCTTTCTCCAAACTGGCCAGCCCTAAGTATCAGAGGATGACCTTTCTCAGACTTAAAAAAGCCCTCAAGAAGCTATTTTCTGTTCAGAAGATCTGTGTACCTGCTGGATGTGTGTATTTCTTCAGCTCTAATAAAAGCCTTTCTTCAACTGCTGATTCTCTCTGCTCCTATTTGCTCTATTGGAGATTTCTCTACTGATACCTGTCAATGCTCAGATCTTTCCTGCCTCTTAATTCTTTTAGGAGGTAGAGAAAATGAACCGGATCATGACCGCCACACGGTAACAGTACCTTGTACCTGAGTAGGATACCCAGGTCTGCCTCTATATGCACAGGGGTGGTTTTAAGCCTATCACTTTAAAGTACTGCAGATTCAGGAGACACTCTGAAAATAAGAAGAGGATAGATATCCTTCTGTAAGAGAAGTTCTTATCTATGCAGAAAATATCCATTTGTAAGAGTGCTACCCACAGTACCAGAAAGAAAAATAGAACTAAATTGCAAAAAAGCTCCAATGCATGAAAACGGCACCTATGTAAATCTACACAAACCTTCCTTTTGTTTACTTTTCCTGGTCACCTTTACACACACACACACACACACACACACACGTACACACGCACACATATACACACACACATAGTCCTTTGTTGTGAGTGTAAGATATTATATAAACTTATATTTTCAACCATTTCTCCCCAAGTATCTGTCTTCATGTATATATGTTAACAAATTTATTTCTTTTGTTGTAAAGACCTCGGCGGGAGCGGGGGAGAAAAAATTTAAAGGCTAAAAGAAAAATTATTTTTTCTTCCTACTTTTTTATTAAAAGGGGAAGAGTGTTTTGCCTGCATAGATGTCTACACAACACTTGCATGCCTTGTGCCCAAGAAAGTCAGAAGAGGCATCAGATCCCCTGGACCTGTAGTTATAGACAGTTATGAGCCATCATGTGGATATAGGAATTGAACCCGGGTCCTGTGGGAGAGCAAGCAGTGCTCTTAACCACTGAGTCATCTCTCCACTCCCTTTGTTTTGATTTTTCATCCTCTTCTCTTGAAATATGTATTTTCTCTTGTTTCTGTGCTAGGGATCAAACCCAGGGCCCTGTACATGGCAGACAGCACTTATCACTTAGCTATGTTCCCAGTCCCGAAGGATTTATTCTCCCTGTTCTATGAAACTGTCAATCGAATACACAACTAGTTCCTACCAAAGACTGTATGTTATTGTCAGGCTGAAGTTTAAATAAAATAAAAATATGAAAATCATCCAGGAATTTATATAAGGACATCAACTGCTAAAAAGCCAAGGAAACAGAAAATCTGGTTCTCTGTCACATACATATCCCCACAGTCTCACAAAATGAAGAATCTAAAATCAGGTCACCAAAGAAACCACAGGTAGATCTCTCTGCATTTCTTCCTCCCTCTTTCTTTCTCACACATTTATTGAGTTTTATGTTTTAAATTTTGTTTTAGTGTGTAGGTGTATGTGTGTGTGTGCACACGTGTGCTTGCACTACGACATGTGTGTATGGTGCCTATGGAGGCCAAAAGAGGAAAGAGGGTGTTGGGTTCCCTGGAGCTGGAGTTACAGGCAGCGGTGAGCTGACTGGCGTGGGTGCTGGGAACTGAACTTGGGACCTAAGAACAGTATCAGCTCTTAACCACTGGGCCTTCTCTCCAGTTCCCATTGTTGTGTTTTTGAGACAGGGTCTCACGTAGCCCAGGCTAGTCTGGAACTCACTACATAGCTGGGGATGACCTTTAACTCCTAATCCTGCCTCCACCTCCCAAGTACTGGGATCACAAGTACACACTATCACACCAGCTTCCTCTGCTACCAAGGCATCCATCCGTCCTCTCCCTAGGACTGCCACTGCCACTTAGCCACTGGGGTGAAAACCATCCAATGGCTTCAGTGCTCACTTGTGCAACATAAGGAGTCAAATCCCAAACAGGAGAATGGAGGGTTATTTCTACACTAAAACACCTGACAGAAACACGGAAATACGCCATAATGCTCGGGAAAATAAGAAAAGCATTCCCAACATACTGTCATTTATCTGTGGATTTCCGAGTGTGCATCACACCTTCAGACTGACAGCGATCACGGAGGTTGCGAATGCTAATGAACACCTATGGCAGATCATCTATTATAAAAATGAACAGAAAATTCTTCGCCTCTTCAGTAGTGATATATTTCTGCCAGGAATAGTGGTACATGCCCATAATCTCAGCACCAAGAGACTAGTGAGTTCAATACCAACCTGGGCTACATAGCAAGACCCTGTCTCAAAACAAAAAAGGCTTTGTTAATCAAAATGCATGACTTTAAATATAATTGAAAAATGAAAACATACAAAAATCATGTGTGTGTATGTGTGTGTGTGTGTGTGTGTGTGTGCGTGTGTATCCATATGTTTGGTATATGGAGATGGCCAAGCATGAGTTTGCTGTGGTATAAATGTTTTAGTATAGGGTGCTGGAGAGATGATAGCTCAGTGGTGAAGACTGCTTACTGTTCTTGCAGGACCTAGGTTCAGTTATAGGTACCCACATGGTGGCTCACAACTATCTCTAACTCCAGTTCCAGGGGATCCGATGCCTCTTCTGACCTCTGCAGACTCCTGCACATAAGTGGTGCCATACATACACTCAGGTACACACACACGTACACATTAAGTTAAATAAATACTCTTTAAAATATCTTAATACATATAAAGTCAAAATACATAAATGATGTATATTAAATAGGTTCATTAGATTGTAACTATAAGTTTCTTCTCCACAATACTCCTTTATGCACAATTAGTAAATATAAAATTTTTATTAAAGTTGTGTTACAATTAAAATATGTGAATATGTTTTGTCAAGGATCTTTATGTTTAACTTCCTTCTCATAACAGGATAACAGAAAGTGCCAAACCCAACAAGCAATAACATTCAAGATCCAAATAGGTTTTTTTTTTACTAGACAGGATCTCCTGTGTCCAGGCTGGTCTCACTCCCTATGTTATCTGTGGATGACCTTGAATTTCTGCTCCTCCTGCTTCCTCTCCCAAGTGATGGGACCACAGGTGTGCAGAATCCTCAGTTTATGCAGGGACTGACCCCAAGGCTTTGTGCACGCCAGGGAGACCCCAGCCCCATGATAAACTTTTATATCACTCTAAATAATAGTAAAAGGACCAGATCTCCCCAAGAAGGAAGTAACTAACACCTTACCTTTAAAGGTAGTAACATTATCGGAATATTTTGTTAAGTCTTCAGAGAAAGTTCTAAACAGTTCTTTTTTTTCGGCTGAGAAAACTTAAAATATAAATTTAAGAGAGAACAAAGGAAGCTCAATGGTGGATCTATATGGAGATATTTTCCCATCGTTTCTGGGTTTTTGCTCCATTTGAAATCTACATAAACTTTATTATCTGAGATGGGCTAGTCTTGCTATTGAGATGGTAAAATTGCTACTCAACACTCATTCACGGCTAGCAGATAACATATGTTGTCAATAAATAATGTTAAGTATTTTAATATCTAATTTAATATATATGTAATAAAAATTACTAAGATGAAAACAAGTATTACTCACCAAAAGGCAACATTAGATATTTGGAGTCTCTATATTCTTTACTCTTTAGAATATACATATATATGTATATGTATATATATTTATATATATATATAGAGAGAGAGAGAGACAGAGGGAGAGAGAGAGGGAGGGAGAGAGAGAGAGAATGTATGTTTCATTTTGTTTAGTTATTTTATTAGTATGAGAGTTTGGCCAGCATGTATGTCTGTGCATCACTTCCACGCAGTGCTCTCAGAGGTCAGCAGAGGATGCTGAATCCCCTGGAACTGCAGTGCAGACTGTTGTGAGCTGCCATGTGAATGCTGGGAATTTAACCCAGGTCCTCTGGAAAGGCAGCCTGTGTCCAGACCACTCTCCAGCCCCCTCGATGTTATATTAATAATATTTATATAACAGAAAATGTTCTTATGATATATGAAATGCACTATATCCATCTGTTATACATATTACATATATATATATATCTGACAGATACAACATGATAAAATTATCATTGAATTTTTGTTCACTTTTTTATGGTTTTCAGATACAAGTGTATACAGCATGTGTATATTTCTAACTATATTATAATCATTTTTTAGTACTAGTAATTAGATATGGCCAAGCATTTTGCATTCCAAGCTCTAATAGCTAGAAGAATTAAACACTGACCACACAAGACCTGATGAGTTATCTAAGTGAAAATAGCTAGATTCTTTGTTAACTGCTGTTTTCTCTGATTTTGCTTTGTAAGTCTCTGTGACGTTTTATAGCTGTTGTCTGTTGATACTTTGCTACAGAAAGGTAAGCATCCTTTTTCTATTAGAAATCACAGTGTGTTTAACGGATGTCAGGAGGCCACACTTACATCTGACCTTTCAAATAAGAGAGATAAGGGCTGGGAGACAGCTCTGCAGTTACAAGTAACCCGCTGCTCCTCTGGAGGACCCAAGCAGGGCTCCCTCCCATCACCCTCATTTGGTGGCTCATGACTGCCTGTAACTCTAGCTCCAGGATGTCACACATCCCTTTCTATTCTTTTTGGGCCCGTGCGCGCGATACGCACACGCACACACACACACACACACACACACACACACACACACACACACAGGTACATCCTTTAATACCAGCACTTGGGAGGCAGAGGTAGGCAGAGCTCTATGAGTTGGAGACCAGCTTGGACTACAGAATGAGTTCCAGGACATCTGGGGCTATATAACCTGTCTCACTCACCCGCAATTATAATATACAAAAGATAAGGAAATGCTTCCACCGCACAATTAGTCAAGGCACAATGAAAAGGGACTCAGCATTCATAAAATTTCAGAAGACACCAGGTAAACTTAGCCTAAGTGTCCTTCCTTCTAAACAGTTGCTTATGTTTGACCAAGAAAAGAGGCCTTTGGCACTGTCTTCCTGCTTGCTTGCTATACTTCTTCCTCCCCAACCCCACAACATAGAGAACATTAAAGGGCAAAGCCTCATCACACCAAGGAGGGAGAATTAAGAGCAAACCACAAGACGGTTAGCATCGATGTCTTCAGAGAAAAACAGCTCTGAGGCAAGGGACACACTCAGCCAAAATGAAGTGCCTGGTGCCAGCCATTCCGAAAGTCACTAAGGCCAGAGGTCATAGAGAAGGGATTCTTGCACTAACTGGGTGTCTCTAACTCTGGCTGCTGCACTCTCCTTTCAGGCGCATGCAAATGCAAATCTCTAGAATTTTCACACTAAGCCACCAGCAGATTATAACACAGCACCCCAAATCCTCGAGATTGAAGAGCAAACAAGGAAGACAGGGGACTGCAGTCAAAGAGGGACCCTGAAACAATAGGCCCAAAAGAATGACAGCTTCTGTGGGGATCCCTTGCTCAGGGAGAACAGGCTGAAGCCTGGAGCCAGAGGAGGAGCAGACCCGGTCCCCAAGGAGAGACGGCATGGTTCTGCCACCTCATCTCACAGCTAAGTCGCACACAAAAGTCTCCTTTTATCTGTTCTATAAAGCTGTAACATGGCTACATCAAAGGCAGACAGAATCTAAGAACTGTTCTCTTCCCAGTTCTGGCCAAACTGTAAAGAAGTCCATTTTCCTTTACTAATTTGTTTCCTTCTTTCTCTGCAATACAGGGAAACTGAGGCAGCACATTTACAAATCTAAGTGCCCACAATGCCATCTTCCCACACCGTTTCTCCTCTCTGCCTGAATGAACTACCTTCCCTTTGTTCACCTCAGGTTCTCACCACCCACTGGGTTACTCCTCGCTGGATGTTCACTGGATGTTCACATGTGTATATGTTCACACATGCTAATAAACTTCTATTTGTGGCTCGGAATGGTGACACTAAGGAGGCTGGGCATTCAACACTGGCTTCAGCTATAGAGCAAGTTCAAGACCAGCCTGGGCTACATAGTTAGACTCTACTTAAAAAATGACAAAACCAAATAAATAAACTTCTGTTTCTTCTTGTTAATCTATCATCCAATAGTCTATTGGGTCCTAGTCAGAGCCTCAAACAAGAAAAATGAGTGTTCTCTTACCCTTCACTCCCCTGAGAGATCACACTGAAAAGCTGTGTCCATTTTCCTCCAGATTTGGCAAGAGCTTCAAGTCTGTGACGATGTTCCTTTGTTCAACTGTTTTAATAAACTCAACATATGCTGAGTTCTCCAAGTCCCTATACCAAATCCCCAAACCTAGACATGGCTTTGGGGACTTCCACCCCCATCGTACAATGAGAAATGTACCTTGTGGGGCAGAATTAGGGAAGAAAACACGATAGTCAAATTCCTCTTAAATTTTTATTAAAATCTAGTTGGGCACGGTGGCATGTGCCAGTGATTCCAACGCTCAAGAGACAAAGGATGAGCAATGCAAGTTCAAGTCTAGCCTGGGCTGCACAGCAAGCGCCAGGCAAACTGGAGCTACTGGTGAAACTGTCTCAAAAACAGACAGATTATTGAAGTCTGCAGTTTAGGGGCTGGAGAGGTGGTTCTTGCGCAGGACCCCGGTGGAGTCTCAGAACCTACATGGTGGCTCACAACTGTCCAGAACTCCCGTTCTAGAGACTCCAATGCCCTTTGCTGATCTCCAAAGGAAGCAGATCTAGTGCAAAGGCATACATGTGAACAAAACACCATACACATAAAATAAAATAAACACATCTAAATTTTAGAAAATAATTTAACTTCTTTGTGAGTTCAAGGCCAATCCGGTCTACAGAGAAAGTTCCAGGACAGCCAAGGCTACACACAGAAACCCTGTCTTGAAAAAACAGAACAAACAAAAAATTAACATAAATTAACATTCAATTTAGGAGTTGGAGAGATGACTCTGTGTGTAAAATCACTTGCTGTGCGGCCTTGAAGACCTGGGCGCCAATCCCAGCACCTACTCACCACGCTGGAGTGGTCGCACACACCTGTAACCCCAGGCTGTGGGAGACAGTGACAGGAAGATCACTTGGGCTTGCTGGCTGCCAAGAATCCAGGTTAATGGTGAGTTCTCAAAGGAATGAGAGAGCAATGGGACACTCTGGCTTCTACCTGAGTGTGCAGAGGCACACCCACCCACAGGCACCTGCACACGCGACATCTATCCATACACAACTCTCTCCCCTTCCCCCTACCCTCTCTCCCTCCCTCCCTCTCCCCCCACCTTAAGCACAGGTGAACTCTGCTTGGGATGATAAAGATATTTGCCTAGCATGCATGAGGCTTTGGCCTCAACTCCCCAGCACATCACAAAAATAAATAAACAACAACAAAAGAAATATTGCGGGGCTGAAGGTGATTGTGTAGCTGCTGTTGTTGCTGTTTTGTTGTCTAAAATCACGAAGACATGTGAAAGCTCTTTGGCTTTGAAACCTGCACTCTGAAAACAACACCAAGAGCCCTTCAATTGAGGGGTTTTCACAGCAAAAAGCCTCCGCTGGCCCTAGCTTCTCCTTTAATCCCCTGCTTCCTTCCCATCTCACCTTTCCATTTGATCTCTCCTTTCTACATAGAAATCCCCACAGGCGGTCACCAGCCTATAGGCAGTTCAACAGCCCCATAGCAACCAATCCTTTCCTTCTGCATAAACAGCAAAGGGCCCCAGGCTTGGCTCCCCAGAGCCCGGGCTACACCACTCAAAGTCCTGTAAGTGAACACAAGCCGCTTCTCAGGAAAAGGGTGGAGCCCAGAACACTCGACCTACTTCAGAATTCTGCTACTTGACAAGGTTACAAGGCCAGGATCACGCATGGAAGATTAATTCCCAAGAGACCAGCTCTTTAATATTTAAAAATAGCCCCAAATAAGTGAGCTTTTATTGGATCCTAATTAAACACATAACCAAAGGCTATTAAAAAAATAAAAATAAAAAAAGCCAGCATGAAGGTTCAGTGGGTAAAGGTGCTTGCAGCCAAGCCTGACACCTGAGTTCAAACCCAGATACCTGCATGATGGCAGGAACCGCCCTGCAATTTGTCCTCTACCCTTCCACAAATACACTGTGGCTCATGTGCACAAGTTCTTGCTCACATGTACAAACAAATAAATAAATACATATAATTTATTTTTCTTTTAAATCTTGGGACAATAGAAAAAAATTAAGCATGAACAGGATGTCAGCATAATACAATTAGTTTTCTTTTTCTAGATGATGTTACTGCCTTTACATATAAGGAAGTCATGTTCTTAGGAGACAATGTCTTCATCTTACTTTCAAAAAATTCAGGACAAAAATCATACACAGACACGCATGTAACTATGTAAAATCTATTTATGCATACGTACACGTGAGCACACACATCGAACGAAACCCTGTATCTTGGCTAGACCATCCTGACACTCTGCAGAGCAAGAGTGCCCTAACCTAGCAAACTGGCAGGGCTGTGAACAGTTCCCACCCAGACAGGCAGAATGGATGAAAATACCTTCATTAAATGCTGTGGACACGTCGCGTTCTGCAGCAGCCCCTTCTCCTTTGGGAAGCTTCATCCTTGCCAGAAGCTACCCTCCCTCCCAATGCCTTTGTCAAGGATGATGTCCCCTCCCCTCCTTCCGCCTGGCCTCCTCAGTTCAAAAGAAGGTACACCTGAATGACGAAGATATTAGATAATCTTCAGATTTAAGAACCCAGAAGACCTGAGGATCTTCAGACATCATCCAAATGTGCAAACTCTTTTCTTAGTCTTCGGCTCTGAGTACCAATTAACAAAAAATGTAAATTATGGTAATATTTAACTTTCAGAAAATACAGGCACTAGCCCTAGGAGGCTGAGGTCTATTGAGATGTTCTGCCTCTGAGGGAAAATGGATGCATGGATGATGAAGGCCCATACAGGACAGCTTTCCTGAGCTGTCTCCCTACATAGTCTTTCCCTCTATAGAAGCCCCTTACACCCCTGAATTACCTGGGATGAAGCACCAAGGACCATAACCCCTCCATCTTCTCAAGATGCTGGCCCTTGAATAAACCTGAGGCCTTCCCCACTAACTCCAGTCCCTCCATGATTTGCTTTCAAGAGTGGGCAGCCCAGATTTGGGTCCAGTAACAATTTCCATTAATTTGTGAATTCATTTTATGCCTTCTCTGACTCTAAGTGGACGAGACTTTCAGTTCTTCAACTAGTCTGAACACTGTTGCATGATCTTTTGTTTGTGTTCTGACAAATAAAGTTTATCTGGAGATCAGAGGGCAGAGCTAGCAACCAATTAACCTTAAAAGTCTGGTAGTGGTGGCTCACGCCTTTTATTCGGGAGGCAGAGACAGGATCGCAGTCTTTCAGACTGAAGAAGGAGACTAGGAAGCAACTGGGGGCTGCTCATGGTTCTCTGATCTTCCAGGTTTTTACCCTGATATCTGACTCCAGGGTCTTTATTGATTAAGACTAAATTAGATTTACCCTTCAGAACACCTTAGTGGTTCTTTAACTAATAAGTAAAAGAAAATTTTCCATATAGTTCATTTTCTACCTGTGTGAGTAATAATTTTAGCCTCTTTTAAAAACTATACTCTTAGCTAGGCATAATGCTGCATGTCTTTAATCCCAGCATTCAGGGGGCAGAGGTAGGTGAATCTCTGTGAGTTCGAGGCCAGAATGGTCTATCTACATAGGGAGTTCCAGGATAGCCAGGGCTACATAGTGAGGCCCTGTCTCGAAAGACAACAAAAAGTACTTTTGGCCTCATATGGTGGCATATTTGGGAAGATGTGGAAGGAGGTTCATGAATTCAAGGCCAACCTGGCTACATGATAGCAAGGGCTTCTCAGTGGGTAAAACTGCTTGCCACACAAGCCTGGCAATCTAATTTCAGTCCTCAGATGGCTGCAGTGACCGTGTGCATCTGTAACTGCGAAGAGAGGCAGACAGGGGAAGTGCCTGGGAGCTCAGGGGCCAGCTAGCCTGGAATACCCAGTGCCGCGGCACAAGCCAGAGACCCCGAGACCCTGCCCGAGCAGGCTAGAAGGAGAAATCCGCCCCAGCAAGTTGTCCTCTGAGCTCCACAGGACCCAGGCATGCACAGGCTCTCACACTAGTGTGCACATCACAGAGAGAGAGAGGGAGGGAGGGAGGGAGGGAGGGAGGGAGAGAATAAGTAAGAATTTTTTTAAAATACAATGGGAATAGTGATACCTTAAATCTCAGCACTCAAGAGACAGAGGCAGACTGGTCTACATAGCAGGTCCTAGCCCACCCAGGTCTACATAACAAAACCCTATCTAGGAAATGATAAAATTCTAGAAGTGATTAAATGAATTTATTTTTTCTTTTACATCAACTATCAGTTACCTTTGTTTGGTGTTGGGGTCAGGAATGGGCACTGACTAGGAAAGAGCATTATGGGATGCTTTGGTGTGGTGATGTCTTAAATCAAACAAAGGCTTGGGTGCACAGGAATGAGCACCTGCCAAAGCTAAGTGCACGTGTGAGTGTTATTCTTATCATATGCACATTTTATTCTGTATAAATTATATCTTACAAGAACTGTGTGTTAATATTAAACTCTACTTAATGAGTATTTAAGAACCGTCTTGACATCTGCAACTTACTTTGAAACCCATTACTGAGAGATGGGTGAAGCCAGGCATGGTAGTGCATGCCTGTAACCCCAGCACCAGAGCAAGGCCCTGCCTCAAACACACAAATAGAAAATAAAAGATAACAGGCTGGGGTTCAGCTCCATGTTGAGTGTGGGCTTTGAGTTCAACTCCAATGCCACAAAGAGAAGGGAAAGGGAAGAGTCTAGAAATGGTAGTGCTACATGCCTGAAATTCTAGATCGTGGGAGAGAGACACAGAGGGCCTAGGAACTCACAGGAGACCCTGTCTCCTTCACCCCACTCTGCCCCCCCCAAAGTATGGAAAACATTAACAAAAGAATCTAGATGGTAAGTATACTGGTTTTTATCATAAAATTCTTTTAACTTAGCCAAACATTGTGGCACATGCCTTTAATCCCAGCACTCAGGAAACAGAGGCAGGTAGATCACTGTGAGTTCGAGGCCAGCCTGGTCCACATACTGGAACATAGTGAGTTCCAGACAAACCAGGGCTACATAGTGAGACTCTGTTTCAAAAAAAAAAAAAAACAGAAAATTCTTTTCATAGGCTGGGGTGATGGCTTAGACAGCAAAGAGTATGACACACAGAAGCATGAGAACTTGAACTTGTGTCCCAGCCGACATAAAAACAAGGAGGGAATGGCAGCATGGCTACTGCTCCAGCTCTGTGGGACTGAAACAAGCTTAGCCTGGGAATGCTCTGGTCAGCCACGGTAGCCAAAATGGAAAAAAAAACAAAAACAAAAAAACCACACTGTAGCCAAAATGGGGGGAAAAAAAAAGGATTGTATATGGTGCTTTGAATAAGAACATCCTCCATGGCTCATATAGTGAATGTCCAGCCAATTTAAAAGGATTAGAAGGATTAAGAGCTGTGGCCTTGTTGGAAGAAGTACATCACTGGGGTTTGGCTTTGAGATTTCAAAAGCTCATGACAAGCCAGAGTCTCTCTGCCTATCTCTCTCTTCCTCTCTGCTTGAGGATCAGGACGTAGCTCTCGGCTACTGCTCCAGTGCCTGCCTGCATGCAACCATGCGCCCCATCATGCTAATAACAGACTAAACCTCTAAAACTGTAAGCAAGTCCCTAGCTAAATGCTCTCTTCATAACAGTTGCCGTGGTCATGGTGTCTCTTCACAGCCAGGGAACAGTGACTAAGACATGGTGGAAAATGACAGAGGAAGGCATCTGGCCAGCCTCTGTCCTCCACATACGCACACACACAGTAAGTGCACCTGCATGCACCAAAAGAAAAAAGAAATAGCTTTTCATTAATACTCTCATCTTCCCGCTATATTGTAGGTGTCTAGAATACATTCCTGAATAAAAGAGACAAGAATTTCTACCCTAGAGCTTGCCTTCTGCTCACCCACACTCTTTAAACATGAGCATGAAAAGGAAAAGAGGCCTTCCAATCTAAGCAGAGGTAGAAAACTAACATCCCAGAAGCTGGGAACCGGTGGCTCAGTACATACCTATATACTCAGAGCCTGAGTATGAAGTCCATCCACTAGCTTTTAACAAACCATCAGGGATTCTGATGCATATTTCTCTTTGGTAGATTGAAAGGTGTGCGTGTGTATAAGTGTGTGGCCAGGGGTCAACATTGGGTGCTTTCCTCAATCACTCTTCTTATTTTTGAGGCAGGATCCCTCACTGAACCTGAAGCTCACCAACTAGTTATATGGGCTGGCCAGTGAGCTCCAGGAACCCTCCCGCCTCAATACCACACCCGTAGGGGCTTTTACATGGGTGCTGGGGATCCGATCTCAGGTCCTGAAACTTGTGTTAACATTTATTTCCCCAGCCACAAAAGGTTTTCGGAAGTGATAAAGTACTTTCTTCATTCATAACTTAAGTGTTGTTTTCTAAAACCCCTAGCCATACTATTCATCTTCTCAACTAAAGGAATAACAAAAAATTCTCTAATGTTTAACAAGCAAAGCATTTTCTGAACGAATGATATTTGAGGACTATTAGTGACTGGAATATGTCACCCCACGATCAGACTACAGGAGACAAAAGGCATCACTCAAAACGAGCCTCCTTCATGGGAGGATTACTCTGAGCTGGTTATTTTGAGCAACAGCAGATACAGCTTTGAAATGCATCAGGAGTGACTGCTGCATTTACTCCTTTATAAGCGGACTTCTGTATCCCTAAAGGAAATGGTCATCTTCCCCCACCTCCTCGGGCACACTCCTCTCCTCTCCATCAGCAACCTCACACCCACGTGAAAGAGCACCAGACTCTTCCACGAGGCACAACGTGAATGTACACACAAGCCTGACTCTTGATTCCTGGGTTCCTCCTGGCCACCTCCCCATTACAGGCACCACAGGTGGAGACGATTATTTAAGTTGGAACCCTAAGCCACCTGTTAGAGGTTCACTAACTTCTCTGGGTAGCGGCCATGAGGGGGATGTTAGTCAACTTCTATGCGGTTTCTCTTGTTAATCACTTTAGACACAGAGGGTTCAAGCTAAAAATTCAGGAAAAGGAGAGATTTTCCTTTTTAATATTATTTTATTATCATTGTATGTGAGGGTGTGTGTGAGCCACAGTGCATGTGGGGACAGCCGAGGCCAACTTTGTGGAGCCGGTTTCTACTTCCACATTTACATGCGTTCTGGGGATCACGTGTCATCAGGCTTACAAGGCAAGCACTTCTACCCGCTGAGCCATCTCACTGTCCCTCCGACCTCCTTCTTCCGTCTGAGACAGAGTCTCACTAAATTGCCCAAGCTGGCCTTGAACTTGCCATCCTCCTGCCTCAGTCCCCCAAGCAGATGGGTTTACAGACCTGTTCTACGAGGCCTGGGTCGGTCCTTAAAGCTGGGATAAGATATTCAATATTCAATGATAATTATCTTACTCATATGATTTAGAAAAGCAATATATATTATATATAATATATATATCAAAAACTGGTGATAATAAAGA
The DNA here is from genome assembly GCA_004026605.1 of Ondatra zibethicus. NCBI lineage: Eukaryota > Metazoa > Chordata > Mammalia > Rodentia > Cricetidae > Ondatra > Ondatra zibethicus. Next base: position 34,428 of record PVIU01000106.1, read on the forward strand.
CACATGAAAAATTGTAAGAGAACTGTCTCATAGATAAGAAGAGTTGGCATCTCTAAATTACAGTTATATAAAGTATGAATTATAACAGTTATTACATTTGTGTGTGTAGTGATAGGGGTTGAATTTAGAGGCCCACCTACAATTGGAAGTGCTCTACCACTATATCCCAGGCCCACAGTGACCTAAATTTAAGCGTAAATTTTCTCAACAGGCATCTGTTTTACTACACACCTGAAAGTCTAAAAGTACATGTATGTCACCTCAACCAGAAGAGTCTGTGGACACCATTTTCTCTGGTAGACCTGGGGATTAGACCCAGGGCCTTACACTGCAGGCACGCTAGCACTGAGCCCAGTTTTCTTTTTGTGTTTATTTATGTGTTTGTTTCCGGACAGGGTCTTGCTATGTAGCCTAGACTGGCTCTCTAGCTGTGGGCTCTATGTCTCATCATCCAAGCGCTGGGATTACAGGTATGCACCACTAAACCCAACCTCACCCCCCCTATTGGATTTACATAAATTCAATATTTAACCAATACTGTCACATGTTCCCCTTAGAGCTGTGGGACTAATGACATCACTGGCATTTCAAGTGGAAGATACTTTGGTCTCTGTTCAAGAGTAAACAAAAATGGAAAAAAAAAACAGCAATTTTTAAGTATGTACTGTAAACAAATGTTGGCAAAGCCACCACTGAGACCACGAGACTCTCCATATTAATTTGCACTTTGCGATAGGGTGATTCCCGATGACACGTCACTGACGAGGGTGGACACTAACAGCACAACCTCACCTTGCTGTCGTCACAAGAGGCCCCTTTGCATCACATCCCCTGGGAAAATATTTATCAAGGAACAGATTCACCAACCATCAGGGAACTGACCTTATTGAGCAAGATGGTGGTGGGGCACACTTCTAATCCCAGCACTCGGGAGGCAGAGGCAGGTAGATCTCTGTGAGTTCGAGGCCAGACTGATCTTCAGAGCAAGTGCCAGGACAGGCTCCAAAGCTACACAGAGAAAGCCTATCTCGAAAAACAAAACAAAACAAAGGAGCTGATCTTATCACAAGCATGACAGCCACTCTGAGTGAGCTGCTGTCACCTCTCACCCAACAGTACAATAGCCTCCCAACCATGCCTCCTACCTCCACCCTAATCCCCACATAATACTCTATTTTTTAAAAAACAGCTCGAGCCAGTTCTACAAAGCAAGTTTCAGGAGAGCCAGGGTTACACAGGGAAACCCTGTCTCAAAAACAAACGAATGAACAAGAAAAAAAAGATTTCTAATTATATATGTGTGGGGATGGGATATGTGCACCTGAGTGTACCCTTGGAGATCAGAGGCTTCAGATACCTACAGAGTGGGAGTTTCAGAAGGTTGTAGCCACCTAAGTGTGCTGGAAACCAGTCTATTCCTCTGGAAAGGTAGCAAGTGCTCTTAACAACTGAACCACCTCTCCAGTGAGCACTCTTAACCTGAGTCATCTCTCAAACCCCCCACATAATATTGATAGTGATAGTGACCTGTGGAGCCTGATAAATTATCCCTCAGACTGTGTTACTGCTTTGAGTCCTGGTAGCTAGCAGGTCTGAAGGTGGAAAGGGAAGGAGTGGAGAGAGAGTCAGGGTCTCTGGAGAAGGCACCTGGCAGATAAGACCTTAAGGCTGGGCAACCAGCTCACACCATGGCAGGAGGGAGGACACTGGCACCCTTCGCTCGCTTGTCCCCTAGCAGTATCTCTCACGCCCAGCACACTAAGCTGGGAAGCCTGTCAGTACAGATCCACTCCCTGAGGCAAATCTAAAGACCAAGACAGAAAGGAGTCTGGGGAGGCTGGTCAGAGCAAGCTCTCCAGCCAATTGGCTTCCCACCTCAATTAGTCCTTTCAAACACAACAGCCACAGGCCATACATGGCTCCATCTCACCTCCCAGCCTCTGGTCTACCAGCCTCTTTCCTCACCTGGCACACACTGCCCTTTGTACATGCTTTCTCTGCCCAGAACACACTCCTACCCGGCCCACTCAGGACCTGCTCCCCCATATGCTTCGCCTCTCAGATCAAACATGGCATCCTTGACACATCCTTGCCTTATTCTTTTCTTAATCTTCTAAGCAACGTTGTTGTTTTTTTATTCTCCCTTCTTTGTGGTACTGGTGATAGATCCAGCCTTACACAGACTAAGCACATGCTCTACCACTGGGCTACACCCCCATTCCAGATGTTGACCCCCATTCCAGATGTTGTTGTTGTTGTTCTTCTTCTTCTTCCTCCTCCTCCTCCTCCTCCTCCCTCTCTCTCTCTCTTTTGGTTTTTTGAGACAGGATTTCTGTGTGTAGCCCTGGTTGTCCTGGAACTCACTCTGTAAACCAGGCTGGCCTCAAACTCAGAGATCCACCTGCCTCTGCCTCCCAAGTGTTGGGATTATGTTTTTCTTTTCTTAATTGACTGAATCCCTGGCCTGGAGCAAAAGTTTCCTTAAAATCAAATCCAGGGCTAGAGAGATGACTCAGCGGTTAAGTGCACTGGTTGCTCTTCCAGAGGACCCAGGTTCAATTCCAAGTACCCACATGGCAGCTTGCAACTGTCTATAATTCTAGTTCCAGGGGATATGACACCCTCACATCAATGCACATAAAATAAAGTTAAATTATTTAAAAACAAAACCAAAACCCATCAAATCCAATCAGGCATTGATGGTACATACCTATCAGCACTTGGGAGGCAGGTAGCTGAGTTCAAGGCTAGTCTGATCTACAGAGAGAGTTCCAGGACATCCAGGGCTATACAGAAAAACTCTGTCTTCAAACAAAACAAAACAAACAAAACCCCATCAAATCCATTTTCTTTGTTCACTGACTCATGCTAAGTGTCTAAACAGTGCCTAGCACCTAAAAGATTTTTTTTTTTAGTTTTTATTATTTTGTGTGTATGGGTGTTATGTCTGTGCAGCACATGCATACAGAGTCCCAAAGCCACAACAGGGCATCAGATGCCCTGGGCCTGGAGGTATAGACAGTTTTAAGCCACCCTGGGGGTCCAGTGGATTGAACCTAGGTCCTCTGAAAGAGCAGGCAGTGCATTTAATCACTGAGCCATCTCTCCAGCCCTAATGAAATTCCTGAAAGAAAATGAACGAATGGAACATAAGGTCTCACAAGAAAGAGCTCACTCCACTGTTTACAGGTTTAACTCCTGTTACTAAGTTACTGTCTAACAAATGAAGGTTCCCAATAATTGAGAAGAAAGGAGAGGCAAGCATTAATCATTATAGCCATGACACAAAACTGAGCTGTCAGCAAAGCCCTGTGGAAGCTCAGTCAAAACCAAAAGAACCAAACAGTATCTTCTATAAAGAATTCCTCCCAGCAATGTTATTTCTGACAGCCGCACCTGACCGCTCTCTAAGCCTCTGCCTTCTCTGTCAGAATGGACTGGGAGACACAAGGCCCAGAGAGCATTTAGCACTCCGCTGGAACCAAAGAAATGGTCACTGTGGTGACCACTTAAGTGCAGAGGAAGCCCAAAGGATGGAATATCATATTAGCTTCCTAGTAAGTGCAACTCTTCATCCTAGGCTTTTAAAATGTAAGCTGGAATAACCACATAAAATGTAAGACTATCATCCCATTGGGCTTGTATCTGACGGACACTCTACACTAACCTATCAGGACCTCGTGCCCTCCAAAGCCCTGGTCTTGGCCTGCCCCCTTTTCAGAGCATCTTGGGACCATTTTTGAGTTGCTCATTAAGCCTACTAGGAACTTAAGTTGTTTTCCTTACAGGAACCCAGCAGGAAGGAACTTCAGCAATGGGCAGAAGAAGACAGCAATACACAGAAAAAGAGAACAAGTCAGAAAAGGTCCTGATAATGTCCCTGTCGCCTCTAAACACAGACGTTTTTGTAAATTGACCAGCTAACCCTGATCCTTTTTTCTTCATTAGTTTCCTGTACCCCCTTATCTGCCAAGTCAGATCAGTTAAGGGTTTAAAGGATGGGGGAAGCATGTCCAACCCCCTAACTTTGTCACACTCTAATCAACAACCGAAACCTCACTCTAAACACCACAGTCTGTAGGTTTTGTCACTGAGGAAAGTTTTTTTTTGCAACGTTTTACAGGAGACTTCTGTGGGACACAAGTTAACTATGTCAGAGAGCTATACTAAAAAAAGTTTCCTTTAATACCCTAAAGCCCATGAGGCATTAACTCAAAGATTAAAGATCCCCTCTGCTACTGTGTGAATAATCATGTGTTCAACCCCTTGTTTTGTTATGAATTTTATTTAGGGCAAGCAAGATGGCTCAGTGAGTAAGTGGTGCTTGCTATGGAAGCCTGACGGCTTCCGTTAGATCTCTGGAACCCACATATCGTATGCCTTGGCACCAACACCCACAAACATGTCGTACACATTCACACACATAAAAAAAATTAAAACAAATGTGTATGTAGTCACAACTGCAAAATTCGTAGTCACCATTGCCGTTAACTTTGCCTAAATAGAGGCTCCCAGCCTTAGAATGAAGCAGGTCCCTCCATGGTTAAGCCTGGGTACTGATGTAGTAAGAGCTTATTTTAGTAAGCGGCTGGATGCCTATTCCTTAGCGCCAACAAGATTCATCTTGACCATTTCTAGTAACAGATGGGTAAACAGCTCTGCAACAACCAATTTGGGAACAATTCCAAACGGGGAGTGAGAAAAATGAAAACTATACTTCACTGTCCATACCCTAAACACTTTTCAAAATGCACGTCTGGTGCACCCTAGGCCTGAGAGAATCGCAAGCAGTTCACACTCCATACTTCTGTGTTCTTCACACTATCCAGTTTTCCAGACTGTCTTTCCCAGCCAGGCTCCTGCCTAGGGGCTGTTTTCTTTTCTTTCTATTTCCAGCGTTCAACAGCAGGTGCCCAAAAGATTACCCACCACGAGGTAGGCCTCAGTCTGACCTAGCAGGTCAGATAATAAACCGAATTGGAGACGGCATGACCACAGTCAGGTCATTCGGTCCCCTAAATGTCCCGAAATTGCGAGCGAGCACGTTGGGGAAAGTGAGCGGTCGGTCCCAGAACCTCCAGGCGTCTAGGCAGAATGGAGCGGGCTACGTGGTCCGCTCAGACTGTTGTGGGATCCAGACACAGAACACGATTCTTTACACTATCTGAAGCAGAGGACAGGGGCACTGTCCTATTCCCCCGAGCCCAACCCTGACAACGACCCTTTCCTACCCAACGCAGCCCCACAAACACTCCACTCGGAAGCCCCAACCTGGGCGCCTAGAGCTCGGGGGCGGGGGCGCAGTGCAATATGGGAGTTGTAGTTCCAAGGAGCGTTTCCCACCCAGGTGGACCTACAAACGAGACTCCTGCTCCCAGAAGGCCCCGCGCGGGCGCCTCGCCCAGCCCTGCCACCTCACCTGTTCTATGGACGTGACTGTTTCCACTGAGTCGTCTTGCAATCGCTCCCGCGCGTGCTCAGGTCTCAGACTATACAGCGGTTCTGGCCAGACATGGGAGGAAGATGGAGGACAACAGTAGGTGAAGGAACTCGAAGAAGCCATGATCGGGAGAGCAGCGAGGGCTGTATAGGACTCAGCTTCGTCCAGCAACAACGCGCATTGAAACTCGAGCGGGCTAAGGCGCTACGGAGAGTGGGTAGAGTCAAAAAGGTTTTGAACGCGAATCTCTCCTCCCACCTACACATCCTCAAGGAGTGAGTTACTGGGATGCTGCCGCCCCCCATTGGGCAGATGAGCTTCTGCAAGAGCTCAGCTTCGTGGAGCGAGTATGCAAATAATATAAAAAGAAAGTTTCAACGTTCTGCTCTCATCTAATTTAATACAGTAGTTTGCCATTTCTGATTTCCGCGGCTCAAGAATCCTACGAATGTAAATTTAAAAGCATTTCTGACAGCTCTCTGATTGCCTCAGTCACGCACTTACTGTGCTCCTTTGGGTCCTTGACAGCCTCTTAGGAGAAACCTGAGCAGAATTGCCGGTCTCAGTACTCAGAGATAGAGGAGGGGAGCAGTGTAATTTTCTTCTACTCCCGTGGGGATGAGAGTGCAATGGCAGAAACTAAAATACCATACAAGAAATGAGTGTACGTGCAACAACCAAAGAAAGAGTCGACAAACATTTATGGGGCATCTGCCACTTGTACTGTGCTAGAGCTCAGGAATAGAAAAGTGAACAGGATTGCAAGATCCCTTCCCTTGGAATGCATCTGAACTTCATTTTAGAAGAACAGACAGAATTAAGTAAATGAACACAAATATTTGAAGACTTTTAATTATAGTATGACAGAAAATAGTCAGGCCAGGAAAGATGGCCCGGCAGTTAAGAGCACTGGCTGCTCTTCCAGGGGACCTGGGTTTGATTCCCAGCACCCACCTAGCAACTCACAACCGTCTATAACTCCAACACCCTCTCTGGCTTCCACAGACAAGTGATGCACAGATAGATATACATGTAGCCAACATACCCATACACATTTTTAATGTTGCTTTTTAAAATATATTTTTATCAAAAAGAACTTTTCATGTCATATATTCTGATCATGGTTTCCCCTCACTCAACACCTCCCAGATCCTCCCCATCTCCCCATCCACCCAACTCCATCCCTTCTTTCTCTCTCTTAAGAAAATAAAAAAGCCAACAAAAAGAGGAAGCAAACCAGAATTTAAAAAGTGAGGAAGCCCAAGAAGCACAGATACACATACAAAATTAATTTTTTAAAAAAATTATAAAGGAGAGAAACTAAAAGTGCTTATGCTGACTAGTGGGATGAATAAGGTTCTAATTAGACTCAGACCCAGGCAGACCCTGGCCTTTCTTGGGTATTTGACATTTAAGCTGAGACCCAAGGATGACAAGCAGCCATCTATAACAATACGATGAGAGACCTCAAGGGAAAAAAAAGCAGCATGTTTGAAGGAACATGCCACAAATATACTCTTGCATGCTTGGGTTAATTCTAATAAGCTTTGAGTGAGTGTTAGAATATATCCCCTGTGGTGGTTTGAAAGAAAAATGGCCCCCAAAAGGAGTGCCCAGAACAAACTCACTAGCTGTGAGAGCGAGCTCTGGGTTTAACTGAGAGAACCTGCCCCATGAGTGAGGTGGGAGAGGAATTAAGGTTGATTCACAACATCAACCTCAGACCTTCGCATACATAAACAAACATGTACGCACACACATGCAAAACAAGCACAACTAGTCACACCACACACACCCAACAAAGCTAAAGATAACTACATCAAAATTGCAATATCAAGAGGTCAAATTATCTAGGATGAGGGGTTTTGGGCAAAGATACTAGAGGCCCTGGGGCTGGTAGCTCGGTGGTCGTGCATAGGTCTAGTAGGTACAAGGCTGAACTCTAGCAACACACACACAGCACATGCACTCTGCTCCCTGCTCAGAACACTTTACTCTGCTCCTACTCAGCCCCAAGCCACACGTCACAGTTGGCCATCTCTCTGTTCTTGGGCAAACAGAAGTACTCGGATTCCACGTGGGAGGCTGAGGCTGGGTAGCATAAAAGTCCATGTGCATATACATGCCCCATCTTGGTGCCAGGTGAAAAACTGTGGCACCAGAAGATTACCAAATCTGGCAGGAAGTGGGACCATGGTTAGGAACACGGATATGGATGTGAAGTGTGCAAGGGTCTTGTCATACTTCCTGCGGTATGCACATTTTCTCTTTCCCTTAGTTCTGCTGGGGTGGCGTGTCTGCTAAGTTCTGGGTTGTAGTCAGACTTCCTTTATGCTGCCAGTTCCCAAATAATGACATGGAGGCGTCTTCTTAATTATGAAAGCCTGGCCTTAACTTAGGCTTGTTCCCAACTAGCTCTTATAACATAATTAACCTGTTTATATTAATCTATATTCTGCCACGTGGCTCATTATCTCTGCCCAGTACCATGAATCCCATTTCCTCCGAGTCTGGCTGGCGAATCTTGCCTCTCTTCATCCCGGAGTTCCTGTCTCTGCTTGGAAGTCCTGCCTATCCTCTCCTGCCTAGCTATTGACCGTTCAGCTCTTTATTAAGCCAGTCAGAAGGCACCTTGGCAGAAACACATCTTTACAGTGTACAAAAAGATTATCACACAACTCGGAGTCATATCTAAGGATTCAGCATTTTATGTAAAAAGCTTCTTTGCTTAGGAGCTAGAAACAACATTTCAGTCTTAAAGGTGGAGTCATTGACAGAACAGATGAAATTTTGCATCAGATTGTTGAATCTATGTTGGGGAACATAGAACAACTGCAAATTTTATTCTAGAAACAGAATATGTATGGGGGAGGTCTGGGGGCTGAACCCAAGGCCTTGCAAGTGTTAAGCAAGCATTCTACCACTGAGATACATCCCAGGCCCAGAAATCTTTTTCTGAAATCCAGTCTTCTCTGCAGTGAGATTCAGAAGATATTAATAGGATCCTGGCAAAAAGCCCCCTGCAGGAGCGTGTTGGTTCATTCAATAAATATTTATCAAGTATCTGTCGAGTACCTGTTACATGCTAGCCATTGGGGTAAGTGCTTAGGAGACACTGCTGACCCAGCCAGTTGATCTCTGCCCTGTGGGTCTCAGGACTTATCGGAAGAAACAGACACTAAAAAAGTGATTCAAAATTGCTTCATTACAGTTCATTCAGGAGAATGAGTATGGCAGAAAGGAGCACAGAGCATTGCAAGACTGCATAAGAGGTCAGACTTGAGCCAGGCTGGAGGACCTGGAGACTCCCATGAGGAAATGAGCTAGCTAAACTAGGGTAGAGGCCAGGTGGGAAACCCAACGGCAATCAAAAATCAAGAGAAGCTAGCAATGAAAACACCAAGAGCTTGTAAGTGTATACACATCAAGATTAGTCAGTCAGTCTTGGATCAGCAGCAGCCTTCCTCTGGGTTCAGCAAAGCAGCTGGCTCCTGAAGCAGAATGAGGGTCAACACTGGCATCCTCGAAGGAAATGATGTCCCTCAAAGGGACCAGCTGCATGATGATAATTAATGGCAACTCCAGCTTGGACTGCATGCAGATGATTTGGGTTTATCTTACTGAAATTCCTGCTGTTTATGCTTTTATTTTCTCTTCTATGTTGAATGTTGAATCGTATTTCTTAAAAGATAATTTTAAAATGTTGATGGTGTTAATTTGTATTTGGAAAAGCAAGAAAACAAGAAGAAAGTTAATGATCTATATGAACCACTAGAGGGTGCCTGTGACACACACACACACACACACACACACACACACACACACACACACACACACACACACACACACACCAGGCATAGCATAAACTTCAAATGGACTCTAGATACATTACTCATCCATGCCCTTTGTCAAGATGAAATTTCTTTTAATATCTTGTGAAACTATGTAATATATATATAGCAGAACATCTGGCAAACTGAAGAGCTCATCTGGTACCCAGCTAGGTAATTAGTTTCCTGTCACATAGTTATTCCCCGTCATCTGTGCCCTCCTGCTCTGCAGCCCAGACCCCTGGCAATCCCCAGGATTGACTGATAGAGGTAGCTCAGCCCTACTCAAGGGACAGCCCCTCCCATCTTGCCTTGGCTGCACTCCAAGACTTGGAGTCTCCCTGCCTCTCCTGAAACATCACTTTTCCCCTTTATCTGATAAAGGCTGACACCTCCAAACATATTACTTAGGGTTCTCTTTGAACCCCCCCTTCCTCTGCTTTCTCATTGTTCATTTGCTTCAGCTGCAGATGGCTTGTGTTTTTATTCAAATACCTGATACTGTCTTTTCCTAAATCAAAATGAGCGAACATCCTTGAAAAGTTTAAACATCCATTAAACTCCATATTACTGGATCCAAGGGCAAGTCTCGATTTTTCCTGCTTGATATCTCGGCAATATTTGCATGCTTGATCTTTACCTCGGTGAACCACTTTCTTTTTTAAAATCTTTTTCGATGATGATGATGGTGATGATGATGGTGGTGATGATGGTGATGATGATGGTGGTGATGATGATGGTGGTGATGATGGTGATGATGGTGATGATGGTGATAGTGGTGATGATGGTGATGATGGTGATGATGGTGGTGATGATGGTGATGATGATGGTGATGATGGTGATGGTGGTGATGATGGTGATGATGGTGATGGTGGTGATGATGGTGACAGTAATGGTGGTGATGATGGTGATAGTGATGGTGGTGATGATGGTGATGATGATAGGTGTGTGTATGGGAGAGGACACATGTGCCCTGGTTTGTGGGAGGGGTTGGTTTTCTCTTTCTACCTTTGTGTGAGCTCCAGGGATCGAACATGGACCCCCAGGCATGCACTGCAAGTGCCTTTACCTGTTGAGTCAAATAGCTGGCCCAAGACTTGCTTTTCTTTCTCAGTAAAACTTTGTTTTGTGTGTGTGTGTGTGTGTGTGTTATTTCCTTAGTACGTACCTGTGTACACGTGCTCATTTGTGTGTGTATGTAGAGTGCACCATGCTACAAGTGGAGGTCAGAGGAAAGCTTGTAGGGTGCCTGCTCTTTTCTCCCACCATGTGAGGCCCTGAGGACTGAGCCCAGTTGTCTAGCTTAGTGGCAAGTACTCTAACCTGTAAAGCCACCTTGCTGGCCCCAACACTTTCTTTCGTAGAATCTAATATTGGGTTTCCTCTGATACCCTGACTATAAACACCCCAGGATTCGGTACTTGGACATCTTTTCTGTCTACACTCTCTCGTCTATGAGCTGAGGAGTCAGTGATATAAATTCCACCAGTCAACCGAAAGCCTGGGTCTCCAGCGCTACAGTTTATAGCTTATGCCAGTTCTATTTCCATTTGGGTAGCTGTAGGAAACTTAGACTTACTAGCGAGATGTTTCTAAATGTATGTGCTCAGTTCTAGCAACTCCATCTTTCCCATTGCTCCAGACACCTGGAGCAATCGTTGACTCCTTTCTTTCTCTGGCTGCCCATGAATGCCATCTGAAAAGGATCCAGCATCTGACCACTGCCTCCCCAGTCCACTGCCAATCCGAACCGCATTGTTTATCACGAAGAGCATCACACTAATCCCTTAGATTGCCCTGCTTTCACTCCTGTCCTCCCTACTCTAATGCAAACCTGATGTAGATTCCTATGTTGAAACTAGTCTTCAGCCCGAAGCTATTAGGAGGTAGAGTCCTTAGAGGTGATTAGATCACATGGATGAAGCCCCCTTAGGTGAGGTTAGTGCCCTTATGTAATAGGCTTCAGGCAATTCCTATCCCTCTTCAATACAAGGATAGAGAAAGAAGCTGTTATTTATGAATGAAGAAGCAGATCTTCACCAGACAGCAAATATACAGGCTCAGGATGTCCCAGACTCCAGAATGTGAGAAAATAAAGGTCTTAATTTTTTATGGGTTTTTTGTCTTTATTTTTGTTTTAGTTTAGACATGGTCTTTTTGTGTGTGTGTGTGTGTGTGTGTGTGTGTGTGTGTATGTATGTATGTGTGCGCACACACATGTGCATGTAGTCTTGGATGGCTTGGAACTCATGTAGACCAGGCTAACTTGACCTCTACAAATCCACCTGTCTCTGCCTCTCAAATGCTGGGACTGAAGGCGTGTGCCACCATGCTGGGCAAAGGCCTGTTGTTTATAAGCAACCTCGTTTATGATATTCTGTTACAGCAGCCTAGAAGGACAATTTTGAAAACACAAAACCCATATTAAATCTTTTGAAATGTAAACAAAGTCACCCCTTCGAAGACCTCATCTCAGAGTCAAGGTCAAGGTGGTCGATAAGGCTCCAACCACCACTCAGTACTCTTTCCTTCATTCTCTCCTGCTTGCTGATATTAGCCCCCCCATCTCCTAGCACATATACACACACACCACACATACCACACACACACACACACACACACACACACACACACCAATACACACACATACCTGCCACGAAAACTTTCTTGCTGTTCTTCATGCACCTTGGTGGACTCCAGCCCTAGGACTCTTTCATCTGCCATTTCCTCTCCTTGCAATCATCTGCCTCCAACCGTGCCTGTGGCTTGCCCTTCACCTTTGTGTGTATTTATTTGTTTGTTTGCTTGTTTGTTCATTTGTTATTTATTTTTTATTTATTTATTTTGGTTTTTCAAGACAGGGTTTCTCTGTGTAACAGTTCTGGCTGGCTGTCCTGGAACTCACTCTGTAGACCAGGCTAGCCTCCAGCTCATAGAGATCCGCCTGCCTCTGATTCCTGAGTGCTGGGATTAAAGGTGTGTGCCACCACAGCCTGGCTACTTTTGCAGTTTTTATTTGTGCTTTAGCCCAACTTAAGTTCATTCCCTCATGGCCTTTCTAGACCTCCCTCTGTAGAACTAAAGTTCTCTCCTCCCACCAGTTATATACATTATACCACGCTCTTCCTTTATTTTTTCCATATTTATCCAGTCTCAAACTTCACTGTGTGTCATGTATCTAGTTTGTTACCCATCTCTTCCCCATTACGATGAACAGTCTGTAAGATCCTTGAGTTTGGCTTATTGCTGTACTCCCTGGCACACAGAAAATGCTGAGTTGAATAATTTCTAGACATTGTAATGAACATTTGTGGTGGTTTGAATGAGAATGTCCCACATAGGCTCATATGTTTGATTACTTGGTCCCTAGTTGGTGGACCTGTTTGGGAAAGATTAGGGGGTGTAGCCTTATTGAAGGAGTGTCCCTTAAAACTTTGAAGTTTCAAAAGCCCACCCCCCCACACACATGTGACCCCAACAGATGGTGCCCAGACGTATCACACCACAGGTGTAGAGGTGAGTAGTGAGTGCTCAAACAGATAATAAAAGCAAAAAGCCTGCGGGGAGGGGGGATATTGGGAGTAAAAAATTTGTGAATAAAAAATTATAGATACGGTGCAGGGAAAAAGTAATCAACTGTCTCTACAATTGCTCAGAGATATTTTAAAGGACCGAGGAGCTCAAGCGCAGCAGGAGCAAGTGCAGAAACTTTTAGAATTTACAGAGCAGCTGTGCCCTTGGTTTCCCAAGCATGGGACCTCGGACGCGAGAACATAGAAAGAAACTGGGTAAAAATCCAACATTATTACAAATATGGGCCTGAAAGTGTCTCTACAGATACTCTTTATTTCCCGGTGCTTATACAGGAGGGTTTGGATTTAAGCGCCCAACAGCAGGGGCTACCTCCCCCTGAGCTGGTTAGAGTGAGAAGAAACCTCTGTGCTGCTTGCTGCCAGCGGAGCTGCTGGATGAGGAAGCATTTACAGGACTGGGTGATCATGATCAGTCTGAGCCTGATGGATGACTTTAAAGGAAGAGGCCACAGTGAGGAGTTTTCACCTTCCTCATTTCTGACCAGGGACACTAAGAGGCAGAGACATAATATATTCGGATTTTTTCAGATATTGACTGCTCGCTGCTTTGCAGGGAAGGACAGTTAAAGATGTTCTCTCCCAACAGAGGAACCAAGGCCCAGAGAGAAGGGGGGCTGCAGGACCTCCTGGAAGTTGCTTCTGTGCGAGGAAGGAACCAGGAGATGCAAGAGAGAGGAACATTGCAGATCAAAGAGAAATGCCCAAGGGAATCGCCTGACAGGAAGTGAGCAGAGGGGCCCAACTCAGGCTCCCCAGAGGAATCCATGGGGTGATCCAGCAGCCTGTTTCCCTGCAAAGAAATCCATTCAGGACCTTTGCAGAGCAACCCCAGGCAGTACAGGCCTCCATCTCAGCTCTTCTATCTATACAGTTTTAACTCTTGAAATGGGTATGCAAGCTCTCCCCACTGGGGTTTATGGACCCTTACCAGAAGGCACTGTAAGATTATGTTGGGGAGAAGGGGCACTACTATGCCAGGGATCTTTGTTGCTCCTTGAGTGGTTGATGCTGATATTGAAGGAGAAATCAAGATTATGACTCACTCACCTGATGGAATTTCTGTGATAAAAAACAGACCAGAGGCTTGCACAATTAATTTTACTTCCTCAAGTGCAAAGGAGAAATCAAGTTAAGAGAGATGAGAGAGGAGAGGCTGGATTTGGTTCATCTGATGCCTATTGGCTACAAGCCATAGGGCCACAGCAACCAGAATTCACTTTGTTTATAAATGAAAAGAGGTTTTTGGGTCTTCTGGATACTGGTGCAGATGTATCTGTTATAACTGCCAGTCAGTGGCCTTCAAGGTGGCCCAAAAGGGAGACTATTACACAGTTACAAGGGATTGGTCAAACTCAGAATTCTGAACAAAGTATAATAAACTTTCCTGGAGAGATGGAGAGGGTCATGAAGGAATTTCCAGCCATTCATTGTTCTTCACTTAGCTGTAAATTTGTGGGGTTGAGATATTATAGCCCAAAGGGAGGTATATTTATCCAGCCCCAACATAGTTATTGCTAATCAGATGTTCCAACAAGAGTTGTTGCCCAATCAAAGGCTGGGCAAAGAGAATGAGGGAAGGACAGACACTACCAGACCTAGCAGAAGGCCTCCCAGGGCAGGATTAGAGGTCACTGATAAGCCTGCACTCCATGCAGACCCAATTATTTGGAAAAGGGACAAGCCTGTATGGGTAAATCAGAGGCCTCTCACAGAAGAAAAATGACAAGCTGCCCAGCAGTTAGTGCAGGAACAGCTGGCTAATGGTCACATTACACTCTCCAATGCCCCCGGAATTCTCCTCTTTTGTGATTAAAAAGAAATCAGAAAAATGAAGATTGACACAAGATTTAGAGAGGTTAATGAGACCATGAAACTGACGGGAGCTTTACAGCCTGGGTTGCCTTCTCCTACAGCCATACAAAAAGATGGCTGTAAGATTATTTTATATTTAAAGGATTGGCTTTTTTTGTTTGTTTGTTTTTTTGAGACAGGGTTTCTCTGTAGCTTTGGAGCCTGTCCTGGAACTAGCTCTTGTAGACCAGGCTGGTATCGAACTCACAGAGATCCGCCTGCCTCTGCCTCCCAAGTGCTGGGATTAAAGGCGTGCACCACCACCGCCCAGCCTAAAGGATTGTTTTTATACCATCCCTTTGGCACCACAAGATTATCAAAGATTTGCATTTAGTATTCTATCAGTTAATTTCAAAGAGCCAATGAGAAGATATCATTGAAACGTCTGGCCTTGGGGTATGGCAAACAGTGCTAACTTGTGCCAAAAATGTGTGACTCAAGCTATACAAAATGTTAGAGATCAGTTTCTACAATTTCATAGTATTCATTCTATGGATGATATCTTGCTTGCCTAGAAAAAGGAAAGAGTATTCCATGAGAGATATGGTCAAGTTCAGCAGAGGCTTACCCATGCAGGGTTAGCTACTGTCCCAGAGAAAGTGCAAAGGCACTGGATTTCCAGTATTTAAGACACATGTTATATCCTAAAGAAATTAAACCTCAATTTAGTTTCACCAGTCAGGGTATTAAACCCTTATTTTGAAGCAATAGCTTGTTTCATACAGAAAAGCCTGATGAAATCTAGGTTATTTTTTTGTAGGGAACCTAATATGAACAATGCTCCTTATACCAAGCAATAGATTGATTGGTTATTTCAAAATAATGATTCTTGAGCAATTGCATTTGCTCAATTTGTAGGCCAAATTGATAATTTTTTCCAGCTGATCAATTGCTGCAATTTGTACCACTACATTCTTTTATTTTTCCTAAAATTGTAATGAAACATCTCCTAAAGGATGCTATGTTATTTTCTACAGATGGTTCTTCCAATGGAAGAGAAGCATATGTTGCTGATGGTAAAGGATATGTAGTACAAACAGATCTGGCCTCTGTTCATATAGCTGAGCTGCGAGCTGTTGCTGTAATATTCCAGCTTTTTTTGCAAACAAGGCATTTAATTTATGTACTGACAGTCATTACATTTTCAAAACTCTCAGGTAATTAAGAACGGTCCCCTGAATTGGAGCTAGTAATAGTCAAGTTAAAATACTTTTCTGGCAAATTCAAGATGCCATTCATCAAAGAAAATTGCCATGCGTCGAGGGTCATATTAGAGCACATTCAAATCTTTCTGGTCCATTGGATGAAGGTAATGCTTTAGCTGATACGTTTACTCAATTGACCACTTTATCTCAACTTGAGCTTGCTCAACAAATGTCATCAAAATAGTAAAAATTTAAGAAAACAGTTTGGATTAACAAGAAAAATTGCTCTTAAGACTGTTAAGCAATGTGATATATGCCCACAATCTTTACCTGTATTTCATCAGGGAGGAAATCCTCAAGGCCTACTTCTTAATCACTTATGGCAAATGGATGTACCAATGATGGTTAAGTCTGGGAGGCAGAAGACAGGCAGAATCATCTGTCCTGTAGCAGAACCCCAGGTTCTTATTTTTTTACAAGACTTTTTAAATTGTTTTTATTGAGCTATATATTTTTCTCTGCTCCCCTCTCTTCCTCTCCCCTCTTGTTCTGCCCTCTCCCATGGTCTCCATGCTCCCAGTTTACTCAGGGGACCACACTCTAGCACTCTGAAACTGTAAGCCCGAATAAACTCTTTCTTCTTTAAGTTCCTTGGCCATGGTGTCTTATCACAACAGTAGAAAAGTAACTAAGACTAAAGTTAGTACCAAGGACTATTGCTGTGAAGATCTGTCCATGTTGCATTTTGGAAGAATATGCAAGACTTTGAGATTTTGAACTAGAAATACTATAACTGAAGCTTAATAGGTCATTCTAGGAGGAGTGTGGAAGACAACAGTGCCAAGAGCAATGTAGACCCTGGAGACCCAGCTTATGGGGTTTCTGAGGGGAGCAATATTAACAACTGGGCTAGAGAGTATTCTTGTGATGTTTTGGCGAAAAATATGGCTGCTTTCTGCCCTTGTCCTAAGGATCTGCCTGAGGCTAAATTGAAGAATATTGGATTAATGTCCTTGACAGAGGATATTTCAAAACAGTCCAATATTGTTTCTGCCAAGCAGTTATCACTTTTATGCAGGTCCACAATGAGAAAGATCAAGTAGGGCAAAAAGAAACAAAAATGTGCAGTTTGAAGTGAAAAAGCACCAGGATATTTCATGGGAGAGCCAAGGCTTGTGCTGAAAAAGATGAGAAGATTAAAGAAAGGTCTGCTCCAAAATGGAATAAAGAGAGGGGCGATCTCAGTGCAAGACCCCACCCAGCTAAGCTTCCAACTACTATAGAAAGGAAAAGCCTGAGGAATTTCTGCTTCTAAAATGATGTAACAAGGGAGGGTTCTACAAATCTGGGGGGCCAGGCTTAACCCCAAGTAGTCAGTCAAACGTGGCAGTGTTATTCCTGTGGCTCTGGCTTTAGAGTCATGAAGGATACATGAGTGAAGGGGTTGTGGGATCTTCCTCTGCAGTTAAGGAGAGCCACTGAGGCCAGGAGTGTGGTGAGAGGTATTTGCATGGAGGCCCTGAGAGGCTAGTATGTGAGCCTGTGAAAGTGAAGCCTGGATTGTGTTGGAGACCCCAAGATGCTGGAGATACCAGAGCCATGAGGCATCTGCTAAGAAGAGCTACATACAAGGAATGGAACCGGCCCAAGAGAGAGAAGTATACTGCAGTCACCAGAGCCAGAATGTTAAAGTCATCTAAGGTCTTTGACATCAGTTATAGAACTGCAGAATTTAGAGTCTACCCTGAGAAACATTGGTCTTGTTTTGGCCCAGTATTTCCTCACTATGCCCCCTTTCCTCCCTTTTGGAGTAGCAATGTATATTCTGTGCCTTTATACATTGAAAATAAGTATTTGTTTTTCATTACTCTACAGAGGGTTGTAAGTAAGAACTTGTCTTGAGTCTCAGAAGAGTCTTTTTGGACTTTTAAACAGTGTTGAGACTGTGATAGACTATGGGGACTTTTGAAGTTGGACCCAATGCACTTTCCATTATGACATGGCTATAAGCCTACGGGGGCCAGAGAGTGGAATGTGGTACTTGGATGAGAATGGTCCCCATAGGCTCATGTGTTTGAGTACTTGGTTCCCAGTTGGTAGAAATATATGGCCTTGTTGGAGGAGGTGGATTTTGAAGTGTCAAAAGATTCTTGCCATTCCCAGTTTCTCTCTGGACTCTAAACCTCTGAAACTGTAAGTCCTAAATTAAACACTTTCTTTTTGTTTGTTCGTTCATTCATTCATTCTTTTGTTTGTTTCAAGACAGGATCTCTCTATGTAGTTCTGGCTGTCCTGGAACTCACTACGTAGACCAGGTTGGCCTCAAACTCACAGAGATCTTGCCTCCCAAGTATGGAGTTAAAGGTATGTGCCACCATGCCCAGGTAAATGCTTTCTTTTGTAAGTTGCCTTAGTCATGGTGTCTTATCACAGCAAAAGAAAAGTAACTAAATTTGTGTGTTTTGCTTTCTGTGATTGATAATAACAACAAATATGATTCTAACCTTAGCTTTTAAGAGCACACTATTAAATACAGAATGTAACTATATGTCGAGGGCCGTGGGACTATACAGCAGGTAATGACTAGTGTCCAGATGTCAACCCAACACAGAAATGATTCTCTGATGGAGGAGAATTCTTCCCAGGCAGGGCCTATGAGACCACTGACTATGGAAACTGTTGCTCCCATCTGTAGTTTCACATGGGCAAAAGCAGCTTTAGTGTCTCCCCGATACCAGAATTATAGTGCGTAATTTTGTATGAGATGGGTATGTAATCTCATGACTGCATCTCAGTCTTATGGGCACATGTATCCATGGATGGTCAGAAAGATGACTTCTCATTAAGCTGTATGATGTTGATACATAGAAAATATACTAGGATATGCTTCATAACTAGATCTATTGTTCTACAAGAACTATAAGGCACTTAAAAGCCTGTCTTATTCCTTTTACTCAGACTAATATCAGGAAACGATTTCTCCCCAGTCTGAGACAAACTGCACACAATTAGCTCATTTTTACATCAGAGAAAGTTCAAACTAAAGGTTTTTGTATATGAAAGTTAAAAGCTTGACAGTTATGCACAAGGTCAGAGTCGCAGGTGTCTAACCAAGATTATTAACACAAAGAAGCCTAAAAATCATGCCAGTTCTTTGCTTGCCAAGTCTAGCTGATAAAAGAACTATGTCTCACAGCTTGTCTCACTGGGCACTGTGTCCCTGGCTTCTGGTCACAGTCTTACACCAGAAACCTTGAAACTTTGTGCTGCCATGGTAAATGGCTCTGCCCTTATTGCTTACCCAAGGAATGAACTATGGCCAATGAGATGGGACCCTTGCAACATTTTTTATTACATTAAACCTCCTGTGAAACGTGTTTTTTTTTAAGCCAGATGAAAAAAGAAGGAAGGGGAATTAAAACAGAGAATTAGAAAGAGGTTTAGAACTACAGAATTGGAGCAGAGAATTGAAACAAAGGAGAATTTGAAGCTGCAGAGGTAGAATTGGAGAATTCTAACAGAATCGTTAGAATAGAATCTCTATTGTTCTAACAGAACAATAAAGAGTGTGACCTTCAGATTGTGCATGTGAGTCTTTGCCCCTCAGATAGAAAAAGGTAAGCCCAGTTTCACTTCATTGTGCACTTCTTCCACGAACTCTGGCTGTAGCCTTGACAGCAGGCCCTTCAAGGCTGCTAGTAGCTATATAGCTTTATTATTATATGGCTTATTATAAATAAATATACCAAATATAAAATATGAAAATACAAACAACAATAATACAGATTGTCCCCAAAACCACCAGCCTAATCGCTGAATGAGACTCATTGTGGTGGGGCCCAGGCAATGGTAGTTTTAAAGTCCTATAAACAGTACTGATGAACATCTAGTGTTGACAGAAATGCTTACTGTTCATCAGAACCCTACTCCCTTCCCAGAGGAAAGAGGGGTGCCTGGGAAGTCACTGCCCTACAGTCCATTGCACTTAAGTCAACAGAATGCAGAAGTCCTGTCCATTATGTCCAGGCCTGGCCTTTGAAAAATAATTCTACTCAATCCTCTTCTAGATGAATGCTGATGCCTAGAACAGGCCCCTCCATTCAAAGGAACTTCAAGCCTCATGCTCTATAAATTAAAACTCTCAATTAGCAAATAAGTTTCTCAGTTTCTACTCCACTGGACAAAAGCAATCCCTTTATAGATTTCAAATTATTTTCTGGACAAATATTCTGATGCTTTTTGTTTGTTTGTTTTTGAGAGTGTTTTATCTCCATCATGCAGTCTCTCTGAAGTATGCTAACCACAGTGAAACCTCTCTCCCCTGTTCTGTTGACAGAGCCCTTCCTCCCTACTAATCTTAGGTGAATATACAGATTCACAGTGAAAACCACAGCTTGCAATCTGGATCTGTTAGGGGATGACTCTCCTTGATTCTTGCTGCAAGGTGGGTCTTAATGCAGAGCAACATTTGCTTTTAAATTGAGTCTTGTCTGGGAGATCTTTGTTTAAGGTAGCAGGTCTTTATTTTATTTATTTGTTTTTTTCGATACCGGGTTTCTTTGTAGCTTTGGAGAGTGTTCTGAAACTAGCTCTTGTAGACCACGCTGGCCCCTAACTCATAGAGATCCACCTGCCTCTGCCTCCCAAGTGCTGGGATTAAAGGCGTGCGCCACCACTGCCCAGCTAAGGTAGCAGGTCTTTAATAAGAAGAAAGGTAGTTTGCTTGAAATTGCCAAATGCACAGAAGCGTCAGAGAGAGAGGTAGCGTGGCAGAGGCCCCAGCCCTGGACAGGAAGCGTCAGAGAGAGAGAGAGAGGGAGAGCCTTGGTGACCCCAACCCCTGGCTGGAAGTGTGACCATGGCGCCTTGGAAGCATCGACAGCAGCAGCTTCCAGAAAGTATATTAAGAAGTTCCTCTGGGAAAAAGCACCTGTGTCCCAGCCAGCATCAGGTGTCATTCTCTGTATGAGATAACCTGCTGCATCAGCAACCATTGGAGCCACAGACCCGCCTGCACCAAGAGCAGCATCTCCGGAGTCCTGTGACTCCATCTGCCCGGTAGAGCTATCACCTGAGGCTCTGCCCTGCCTGCCTGTCCTGGAGGAGTGATCAATCGAGCCACAGCCACCGTTTGGAGGAAGAGATGGGCGGACAACAGTGTAAGAATACACTCAACAACATAAAGAGCAGTAGACACCACCAGAAACTAGTGGCTCTGCAACAGCAAGACCTGAACACCCCTACGCAGAAGAAGCAGAAAAAAAAAATCAACCTTAAAAATAACTTTAGGAAGCTGATTGAGGCCCTTAAAGAGAAAATTTTAAAAATCCCTTAAAGAAATGGAGGAAAAGACAAACAAAAAATTGGAAGAAATCAACAAATCCCTTAAAGAAAACCAAGAAAAAGCAACCAAACAGGTGAAAGAAACAGTTCAAGACTTAAAAACTGAAATAGAAGCAATAAAGAAAACATAAACTGAGGGAAATGTGGAAATGGAAAAGCTGAGTAAACGATCATGAACAAGGGAAGGAAGAGAGAATCTCAGGCTTTGAAGATATGATACAGAAAACAGATTCATCGGTCAAAGAAAATGTTAAATCCAACAAATTCTTAACACAAAATATCCAGGAAATCTGAGACATCATGAAAAGACTGACCTTAAGAATAATAGGAATTGAAGAAGGAGAAGTCCAGCGTAAAGGCACAGAAAATACATTCAACAAAATCATAGATGAAAAATTTCCCCAACATAAAGAACGAAATGCCTATGAAAATACAAGAAGTTTACAGAACACCAAATAAACTGGACCCCCCCAAAAAAAATCACCTTGCCACATAATAATCAAAACACTAAACATACAGAATAAGAAAGAATATTCAGAGCTGCAAAGGAAAAACCCCAAGTAACATATAAAGGCAGTCCTACCAGAATTACACCCGACTTCTCAATGGAAACAATGAAATCCTGGACATTATGCAGAAACTAAGAGACCACTGATGCCTGCCCAGACTACTATACCCAGCAAAGCTTTCAGTCACCATTGATAGAGATAACAAAATATTCCAAGATAAAACTAGATTTTAACAATACCTATTCATGAATCCAGCCCTACAGAAAGTACTAGAAGGAAAACTCCAAACCAAGGAAGTTAGCTACACCCACAAAAACACAGGCAATAGATAATCTCACACCAGCAAATCCCAAAGAAGGGAAACACATACACAATACCAACAACAGCAAAAACAAAAATATCAGAAACTAGCAATCACTAGTCATTGATATCCCTTACTATCAATGGACACAATTCGCCTGTAAAAAGATACAGGCTAACAGATTGGATACGAAAACAGAATCCATCCTCCTTCTGCTGCATACAAGAAACACACCTCAATTTTAAAGATAGATATCACCTCAGAGTAAAGGGTTGGAAAAAGATTTTCCAAGCAAATGGACCTAAGAAACAAGCTGGTGAAGTTATCCTAATATCTAACAAAATAGACTTCAAACTAAAGGTAATCAAAAGAGATGAAAAAGGCCATTTCATATTCATAGCAGGAAAAATCCATCAAGATGAAGTCTCAGTTCTGAACGTCTATGCCCCGAATACAAAAATACCTACATTTGTAAAAAGAAACATTGCTAAAGCTTAAATCACACATCAAGCCCTACAACACTAGTAGTGGGAGACTTCAACACCCCACTCTCATCACTGGACAGGTCAATCAGACAGAAACGTAACAGAGAAATAAGGGAACTAACAGATGTCATGACTCAAATGGACTTAACAGACATCTATAGAACATTTTGCCGAAACACAAAAGATTATACCTTCTTCTCAGCCCCTCATAGAACCTTCTCTAAAACTAACCACATAATCCGTAACAAAGCAAACCTCAATAGATACAAAAAAATTGAAATAACTCCCTGTATCTTATCGGATCACCATGGCTTAAAGCTTGAATTCAACAGCAACACAAATTCCAGAAAGCCTACAAACTCGTAGAAACTGAATAATGTTCAACTGAATCACCCCTGAGTCAAGGAAGAAATAAGAAAGAAATTAAAGACTTCCTAGAATTCAATGAAAATGAATGTACAATATGCCCAAACTTATGAGACACTATGAAAGCAGTGCTAAGAGGAAAGTTCATATGCCTACATAAAGAAATTGGAGAAATCCCATACTAGTGAATTGACAGAACACCTGAAAGCTCTAGAACAAAAAGAAGCAAACTCACCCATGATAAGTAGAAGCCAGGAAATAATCAAATTAAGGACTGAAATCAATAAAATAGAAACAAAGAGAACAATACAAAAAAATTCAATGAAACAATGAGTTGGTTCTTTGAGAAAATCAACAAGGTAAACAACTCTTATCCAAACTAACCAGAAGGCAGAGAGAGAACATCCAAATTAAGAAACTCAGAAGTGAAAAGGGGCATATAACAACAGACACAGAGGAAATCCAGAGAATCATCAGGTCGCACTTCAAAAACCTGTATTCCACAAAATTGGAAAATTTAAAAGAAATGAACAATTTTCTGGATAGGTACCACATACCAAAATTAAATCAAAACCAGATAAACAATTTAAATAGACCCATAACCCCTAAGGAAATAGAAGCAGTTGTTAAAAGTCTCCTAACCAAAAAAAAAAAAAAAAAAAAGCCCAGGACCAGATAGCTTCAGCACAGAATTCTACCAGAACATTAAAAAAGAGCTAATACCAATACTCCTCAAAGTATTCCATACAATAGAAACAGAAGGAACACTGCCAAACTCCTTTTACGAGGCTACAGTTACCCTGATACCCAAACCACACAGAGATGCAACAAAGATAGAGAACTACAGACCAATCTCCCTCATGAACATTGATGCAAAAATACTCAATAAAACACTGGCAAACAGAATCCAAGAATACATCAAAACAATCATCCACCATGACCAAGTAGGCTTCATCCCAAAGATGTAGGGTTGGTGCAACATATGGAAATCTGTCAACGTAATTCACCATATAAACAAACTGAAAGAAAACACACACACACACACACAATCATCTCAATAGTTGCTGAAAAAGCCTTCAACAAAATCCAACACCCCTTCATGATAAAGGTCTTGGAGAGATCAGGGAAAAGGAACATATCTAAACATAATAAAAGCAATTTACAGCAAGTTGACAGCCAATATAAATTTAAATGGAGAGAAAATCAAAGCGATTCCACTAAAATCAGGAACAAGACAAGGCTGTCCACTCTCTCCGTATCTATTCAATATTGTACTCAAAGTTCTAAGTAGAGCAGGAAGACAACAAAAGGAGACCAAGGTGATACAAATCGGAAAGGAAGAAGTCAAACTATCACTTTTCACAGATGATATGATAGTTTACATAAGTGACCCCAAAAACTCTACCTGGGAACTAATAAACACCTTCAGTAATGTGGCAGGATACAAGCTTAACTCAAAAGAAATCAGTAGCCCTTCTATACACAAATGGTAAACAGACCAAGAAAGAAATCAGAGAAACATCACTCTTTACAATAGCCACAAATAAAAACTATCTTGGGGTAACTCTAACCAAACAAGTGAAAAACTTGTATGACAAGAACTTTAAGTCTCTAAAGAAAGAAATTAAAGAAGACATCAAAAAATGGAAAGATCTCCCATGCTCTTGGATAGGTTGGATCAACATAATAAAAATGGCAATCTTACCAAAAGCAATCTCAGAGTCAATGCAATCCCCATCAAAATCCCAGCACAACTCTTTACAGACCATGAAAGAACATTACTCAACTTCATAAGGAAAAACAAAAAATCCAGAATAGTTAAAACAATCCTGTACAATAAAGGAACTTCCAGAGGTATCACCATCCTTGACCTGAACTCAAGTTCCACTATAGAGCAACAGTAATAAAAACAGCTTGATAATGACATTAAAAACAGACATGTGGATCAACAGAATAGAAGTGAAGACCCTGACATTAATCCATGCACATATGAACACCTGATTTTTGACAAAGAAGCAAAAAGGCACAATGGAAAAAAGAAAGCATCTTCAACAAATGGTGCTGGCATAGCTGGATGTCAGCATGTAGAAAATTGCAAATAGATCCATATCTATCGCCTTATACAAAATTCAAATCCAAGTGGATCAAGAACCTCAACATAAAACCAGTTACACTGAACCTGGTAGAAGAGAAAGTGGAAAGTATCCTTGAACACATTGGCACAGGAGACAACTTCCTAAATAGAACACCAGTAGCACAGACACTGAGAGCAACAATCAATAAATGGGACCTCCTGAAACTGAGATTTTGTAAGGCAAAGGACACAAAATGACAGCCTACAGAATGGGAAAACATCTTCACCAACCCCACATCTGACAGAGGGCTGATCTCCAAAATATATAAAGAACTCAAGAAACTAGATAACAAAATACCAAATAATCCAATTGAAAATTGGAGTGGAGCGTTAAACAGAGAATTTTCAACCGAGGAAGCTTGAATGGCTGAAAGACATTTAAGGAATTGCTCAACATCCTCAATCATCAGGGAAATGCTAATCAAAACGACTCTGAGATTCCATCTTACACCTATCAGAATGGCTAAGATCAAAAATATTGAGGACAGCTAATGCTGGAGAGGATGTGGAGTCAGGGGAACACTCCTCCATAGCTGATGGGAGTGCAATCTTGTACAGCCACTCTGGAAATCGGTGTAGCAGTTTCTCAGAAAATTGGGAATCAATCTACCTCAAGACCCAGAGATATCACTCTTGGGCATATACTCAAAGGATACTCAATCATACCATAAGGACACTTGCTCAGCAATATTCATACCAGCATTATTCATAATAACCAGAACCTGGAAACAACCTAGATGCCACTCAACTGAAGAATGGATAAAGAAAATGTGGTACATTTACACAATGGAGTATTACTCAGCTATAAAAAAAAACAGTGACATCAGGAAATTTGCTGGCAAATGGATCGAACTAGAAAAAAAATCATCCTGAGTGAGGTAAACCAGACTCAGAAAGACAAACATGGTATGTACTCACTCATAAGTGGATTGAACATATAAAGCAAAGCAAATAACCAGACTATAGTCTACAGATCCAGAGAATTGGAAGTGGGGGCAGCAGGGAAGAGGATGGAAAGGGAGAAGGGAGGAAGGAAGGGAAGTGGGAAAAAACACATAGCTCAATAAAAACAATAAAAAGAGAGAAACTGCCAAACTCTCTCTCTCTCTCTCTCTCTCTCTCTCTCTCTCTCTCTCTCTCTTTCTTTCTTTCTTTCTTCTTTCTTTTTTTGTTTTTTTTTTTGGGGGGGGACAGGGTTTCTTTGTGTAGCCTTGGCTGTCCTAGAACTAACTTAAGCTTAAATGACCTTGTGGAGCAGAGCCCTTCCCCAATTTGTTGTTCATTGGGCTTTTGTGAGAGGGAAACAGAACTTTAAGGTATGAACCTTTGGGATTTATGTGGTTATATAGCCCAGGATGGTCTTGAACTCTCAGACCTCTTGCTTCAGCCTCTCTCTTAGAAATAAGCACCACTGTGCCTGACTCCCTGAAAAGATTCTCAGCTACAAATTGCATCTTGTTCCCTCAAACCTAACTTTTATTTTTTTTCCAGATTGGGTTTCACAGTGTAGCCCTAGCTGGCCAAATTTGGCATGTAAACCAAGCTGGCTTTGAAACTCAGAGATTTGCCTGCCTCTGCATTCAGAGTGCTGAGATTATAGATTTCCTCTATAGACCAGGCTGGCCTCGAACTCAGAGACCCACCTGCCTCTAGTGCTGGATTAAAGGTATGAGCAACCAGCACTGGGCACAATCAAGGACAATTTTATTAGAATTTAAAAGAAAAAAAAAAAAACCAGGACAGGCAAGCTGTAAATTTCAACAGCTGCCTAGCGGAGGGGAAAAGAGGAGAAAAGGAAAAAGCCCATGCCAGTTGAATTCTGGCAGCATGGAGGTCTGCCACATGGCTAAGGAGGGAGGATTTAGAAAAAGAGCAAGGAATCCCAAAGCGCCAGAAAAAGCATGCTTAGGTTCTGGCCAGCATGCAAAAGAAAGGAAGAGGCAGAAAAAACAAACAGGAAAGTTGCCTGTTCCAAAGTCATAAAGGTACAGGACTGGCTGAACCTCCCACTGCTCGACTCAAGGAAGAATATAAAACTCAGTCTGGACCTGAATTCTGATGGTGAGTATTTAAGATGACGTGTTCCTGGTTGCAAGTCATGTCTCAGAAAGAGAAAGATGTCATTACTGAGACATTCCCATAACAAGGTCCTCCACACAACGGCCATCTGGCCTGCTAGGAAGCTGTGAGAAGCACCCCTCGGCTCTCATTTCCTGCTGTGAGAGGATGAAACATTCCTAAAGCTCCGGCCACACAGGAAATTATGTGTGATGAGGCTTCTCCGGCTTGGTGCCTATTATGGGCTGAATGGTAGGAGGATTCCCCCAAGCCCGTGTGGCCATCTGAACCTAGAACTCCCAGTCCTAAACCCTATTCTCAATTAACAAAAAGGCCTTCTTTGATAGAAAGTAAAATAAAAATGACTACAGGATGCTTTAAAAAGCAAAACAGCAGCAACAAGAAATATCAGAAATCCTTAGAGATGTCCTTACAGGAGGAATTCCTTACTCTATCACGTGAGGAACCAAATCTGCTAGAAGGAATGATTTTCTGGAATCTAACAATCTTGATAGGTTTGAGAACATCAGCATGACCAGTTTGAATGTCACGTGACCTGGGCATTCTAATGTACTTACGCATTTTATGCCAACTCTAGGTTATCTTGGGGTCCACTGTCAGACTTGATAAAAAAGCCCAGGTTTTTTTTTTTGTTTGTTTTTTGTTTTCCTGTTCATCTAGAGAAAAAGAGCTCAGGTTTACTCTCCCTCTGGGGAGCACTGGTTCTGCCTTGCTAAGCCTGTATTTCTAGACTTTCAAATATTATCTTCACCTAAATAAAGCCCTCTGAGGCTCTGTCTAGTTTCCTAGTACTTGGCTTTGATCCCCCAACACTGCAAAACAAGATGAAGAGAAAACAAAGTCGGTGCTTTGTTTTAACTTTGTTTATGGTTTCTTTGTTTATAATTTCTAGAGATATGGACTTTTTAAAGGGTAACTAAAGCTTGGCATCTTTAATCCAAGCTCTTGAAGGTAGAGGAAGGCAGATCTCTGTGAGTTTGAAGCCAGTCTAGTCTACATGGTGAGCTCCAGGCCAACCAAGGCAATATAGACCCCAATTCAGGGGAGTAAAAGGATAATTAGGATAATCCAATATGGCTGGTAAAATTTAATGTGTGTGCATATGTGTGTTTGTGTGTGTGTATGTACATGTGCCTATTCATATGTGTAGGAGTCAGAGGAAATCTATGTGGAGCTGATTCTCTTCTGCCACCTTTATGTGGATTCTGGACTTTAACTTGGGTTATCAGGGCTAGCACAACAAATGTCTCCACCCACTAAGCTATCTCTCCAGCCCCCTGGTTTATGTTTTTATATGAAGAAGAGATCACGAATCAGACACACATAGAAGAAAGACTATCTGTGCAGGAAGATGCCATCTACAGGCAGAGACAGAGGCCACAGAAGGACCAACCTTGTCAACACCTCAGTCTAAGTTCTCACCTCAAGAATTGTGGGAAAACAAACATCTGTTCTTTAAGCCACTCTGTTTGCAGCACTTTGTCACAGCCGACCAAGAGTGGTGGTCAGGAAACTGAGGACATGTTATTTTGTATCAACACAAACCACCACCACAATTATTCCCTTTGCTTCCCAGCCCTAAGATACCTGCATCTCTAAGAACTTGCCTTCTTCCATTTCAGGATCACTTTTTCCCATTGCAGGATCGGATCTCTAATTTGAGGCAGGAAGATGTCTATGAGCCAGCCTTGGTTACTACATGCTCTGCATGTTCTAGTACAGCCTGAGCTACAGTACGATGTAGCTACAGTGCAATGTAGCTCTCCCAGCCTTTCTCCTTCCCACCTAAAGAAAAGAGAAAGCAGTAGAGAGAGGGCGGTGCTGATGTGAGGGCTGTGTGAGTGCATGGTGGGGGTGCCGTGGGGGTGTCTGTCGTATTTTTTCTATTTCTGAGCTAGAATCCTGAAAGGTGGGCATTTCACTCGCTGTCCCGCAGGCTTGGACACATGAGGAGGCATCCGAAAGAGACACTGAGAACAAAGCTAATGAAGAGCCTGTGGACCAGCTGTGTTGTCTCAGTGGTGGGTGGGCTGCCCACCGAGCATCACTCCAGCTATTCGGCTGTTGCTATGGCAGATCCCGCAGTGATACCCTTGGGAGCATGCTCAGTGTGGCTGGTATGGGGTGGGGGTGAGCCGGGAGATTGTCTTCCTGGCAAATGAATCAGTATAATTGAGTGACTGATTCTAGAAGGCTTGTGGGATCAGCAAGCATTCCAGCAATCATTCTTTTGATGTCTCTCAGCTACACTGAAACTCCCTCAGTCCACTCTGAATACAACTGGGGAGGATGCCAAAATATCCCAGTGTGCCTGGGTTGCCCAATGGTTAAAATCAACTTTGTTGCCTCCACTGATCTACCTAATTCTTTTGCTAACATTGTCTCAACATCTCAGCACCTCCATCCCATGATACTCACAGCTCTGATCCAGGGGTGGGAATCTTGGGCTGTCGGGACTGCCGTGCAGTCCTGAGGGATCATGCTCTTACCTTACAAACATGTCAGTACAGGCGCACACCTGTGGGACCCTCTGCACTCGTACTGCTGTCTGGTCTACGCCAGCTCACTCACCTCTCTAGTTTCGTCTTTTTTGAGAAAGGGACTCACAGTGCATCCCAAGCTGACCTTGAACTCAAAACAAGCCTCCCTTATCCTTTCCAGTAGCTGTGGTTATACAACCATGCCCCTGAACTTTCTCCTCCTCCTCCTCCTTCTCCTTCTTCCCTTTCCTCTTCTTCTTCTTCTTCCTCCTCTCTCCTCCTTCATGTGTGTGTGTGTTTGTGTGTGTGTGTGTGTGTGTGTGTGTGTGTGTAGGTCAGAGAACAACTTATTCAAGTCAGTTTTCTCCTTTCACTTTGTGGTATCCAGGGATTGAACCCAGGCTATCAGGCTTGGTGGCAAATACCTTTCCTCCTTCCCCCCTTCCCTCCACGTCCCACTTAGCCATCTCTCTAGCCCTTTTATAATCATTGTTTGTTTGCTTGTTTATTTATTTATTTATTAGGGATTTCACTATGTCATTCTGGTTAGAACTTGACACATAGATTAGGCTGGCCTTGAAGTCACAGTGATCTTTCAGACTCTACCTCCCAAGTGCTGAGGTTATAAACGGGTGTCACCGTGCCCAGTAAATATATAGCCCAGGGTGACCTGAATCCTGAAATCCTCCTGCCTCATTCTTTTTGGCATTTGTTTATCCATGTGTGTCACTACTGCTGATTCCCTTCATTTTTAAAGATTTGTTAATCGAGATGTATGTGTGTGAGTC
Source organism: Ondatra zibethicus (assembly GCA_004026605.1). NCBI lineage: Eukaryota > Metazoa > Chordata > Mammalia > Rodentia > Cricetidae > Ondatra > Ondatra zibethicus. The sequence goes on from PVIU01000106.1 coordinate 64,772, forward strand.
CCCCCCTTTCTGTGTGTGTGTGTGTGCGTGTGTGTGCATGGAGAACAGATGAGAGCCTCAGATCCTCAGGCGCTGGAGTTATAGGCAGTTGTGAGCCATCCGGTATGGGTCCTGGGAACCAAAGTCTAGTCCTCTGACAGAGCAGACAGCTTTAATTACCAACCAAGTCATATCTCGCCAGCACCGCCCCCAGGTGCATTTACACAAACAAGCAGTGTAAGCTACTGAATTTGAAATCAGCATGCTATGATGAAACAGTCTCATTTCTTCTTCTTTTTTTAGGAATCCCCAGTCCCGGCAGAGTCGTTCAGAAAACTCCATTCAGTTTCCTGTCTTGCCTAGAGAACACAATTTCTTTAAAAAAGAAAGTTTCTCCTTTGGACTAAGAGATCTGCGTCATCTGGAATGCCGTCCTGCTTCCTGAGAGAGCAGCAGAGAGACCAGTGTTTCCAGGGAGCAGCAGGGAAACAGAGACAGTGCCCTTTGCACTGTTGAGTGTGTGTGGGGGGGGGGGGAAGCACAGCAAATTAGGCTTCTGTTCAGTGACAATAACCTGATCATCATCTGAGGGATATTTCTATAGGCCAGGGAAACAGAATGGCGGTTTCTCTACCTCAGGATTATGCTAAACAAAGTCCTTTCTATATGCTACCTTATTTTTAACAATCCTATAAGGTTGTTGCCCTGAATATCCTTATTTTGAGATGAGGAAAGTGAGAATCAAAGTCCCAAAGCTGCTGAGCAGAGCTCCTGGAAAACTCATGTGTCTCGTCCCACAGCCCCCAGAGCACCCTTGAAACCCAGTGAGAACTCGATGAGGAGAGATGTACCTGCGAATCTTTTAATTATGACATTTATTTATTTTTAAATTTTATTTTGTGTGTGTGGGTGTTTTACCTGCATGCCTATCTGTGCATCACATGCATGCCTGGTGCCTGCCGAGACTAGAAGAGGGCGTCGGATTCCCTGGGACTCCAGTTAAGAGGCCTGTGAGCAGTCACGTGGGTGCTGTATGCTGTACTAAGAACTGAACCTCTGGAAGAGCAGCCAGTGTTCCCGGCCACTGAGCCAGTGCTCCCGGCCACTGAGCCAGAGCTCCAAGCCCACACCTGTGAGTCTTAATGGCTACTCTAGGATCTGTTCCTTAAGATCAAAGCATTGATCGGGTTTAGGGTTTCCCCCTCTTAAATATGCATTTAGACACTTTACTTGAAATATGGTTCATTTGAAGACAATAGACTTATCATTTTCTCTGATCTACTACAGAGAAATCCATTTTCCATCCAATATTCAGCCTGAAATACACACACACACACACATACACACACACGAACAGTTGTTGCTTTTAAAAGACCAAGTAGACTAGACTTGCTCTCCCCTAATAGTAGTTCTTAAGATCATGGAATTTTCTGAACTCCAGAAAGGAATGATTTTCCTCTCAAGGGCTAACACATTTGGCAGTAGTTAACTGGGTCTCCAGAGAGGACCCTTTATTCTTGGGTACCATTTGTGTACAGAAATAGTCAGTAATCTGAGATTCATCCTAGCAACTTAGACCCAAAGAAGACTTTTGCAGGAACCTCCTCCAAATAATTTTGCATTAGGATTTTTAAAAATGAAAATTTATCTGTCTACCCTAATGTACAGAACGGGGTCAGGGGATGTTTTTCCCGGTTTAAGAGAGAAATAGGGGAGGAGGAATGGCGTGTGTTTGTGAGGAGGCCAGACGGCCTTGAGCGCAAATTCCACAACACACTGGAGTGTTGATGGAGGGAAGGGCATTCCAATTCAGACGCAGATGAAGGCCTTCCAACCAGGGGTGAACCCAGGTGAGGACCTGCCACCGATAAGCTGGGCCAGGCGGCTGCAGGGGCCAGTGCCTAGGAGGGGCAGAGTGACAAGAATCAGGCTTGGGGTGGGATTCGAGGAGAAGTGTTGGGACGGGAAAGTCAAGGTTGGCCAGGTGGGTTGGGTGAGCGCTTATCCCAACTCCGCCACTCAGACGCAAACGTTACCCTCCCCGACCCTGGCCGGGTCCCCGCACCCTGGGGCTTGGGATCGGAGCTGGGACCTCACCCGGACTGGCTTCGGGGTCCCCGCTGCTCCCCTCCCCCTCTCCCGCTGCGGCGGCGGCGCAGGGGACGGGCGGAGGGCGGGGCAGGGGCGGCATCCGCGGCTGTCCCCGCCCGCCACCCGCCTGCGCGAGCTTCCCCGCGCCGCGCTCCCGCCGCAGCCGCGCTTCCCCGCTCCAGCGAGCGAGCGAGCGGGCGGGCGAGGCCAGCGCCGGGGCCGGGCCGCTTCTTTCTCGCCACCGCGGTGTCCTGAGGCGGGCTCCGGTCGCGATGGCAGAGGCTGAGCGGGGCTGAGCCCGCCGCCGCCCGCAACCCGCGGGCCCCCTTGAGTCCCTGCCATGGCGAAGCAGTACGATGTGCTGTTCCGGCTGCTGCTGATTGGGGACTCCGGGGTGGGCAAGACCTGCCTGCTGTGCCGCTTCACCGACAACGAGTTCCACTCCTCGCACATCTCCACCATCGGTAAGGGGCGGTGGCCCGGGGCGCCCCATCCTCCCCTCCTGGTGGTTGCTTCTTCATTCCCAGCCCGGGAGGGATTGTGCGCCCCTCAAGGTAGAGACGGTGGCGTGGGAGGCCAGGGAGAGGGAGCACACCTAGGGGTGAGAAGTCCCCCGAATGGGTCCCTGAGCCTCGGTTCTTGCAAGTGAGGGGAACATGTTGCCTGCAATCAGGAACTAGGGGTGGGAGTTCAGCCTTCTGACTAGGGAGCCTTCCCATCCAACATGGTAAGACAGATGTAGGCCAGGGTACCTTGAGCTGGGGCAACGAGACTTACAGCCAGTGAAGTGATATACTCACAGCTCCAGATGAAGTGGGGAGGAAATGGGGATCTGGGTGGGGACCAGTCAATAAGTCACTGAGGTACCCTTAGTTCGGGTGAGTCGATGTGGAACCAGGATGGGAGTGGGCAGCGGGAGACATTGGTCAAAGGAACGGAGTTTCCAGGGCTGTTGTGTGGGTAAAGCCACAAGACACTTGGAGTAGGGTAGAGATACAACAGCGCAAGAGGAAAAATGAAAAGAAAAATAAAAGCTAGCGGCAGTTTTGAAGGAGGGTGAAGGAAGATCGGGAATGTTCGTGCAGACCAGGGGGTCAGCCAGTAGACAGGACATACCTTACACCGGGCAAAGGCCTGGTGACACCTTGGCAAGGCCAGGAGGGTCACTATTTTGACAGTGGGTCAGTGGTCTTTCCTTCATGGGCAAGGGAGGGCGCTCTCCCAGGAGGGCTGACTTGAGGGGCTTCCACCTATATCTGATTCCCGGATACCAGACTTGGTCAGCTCTGAAGCAGCCTTCTCATGGCTCCTGGCAGAAACAACCTGCCAGCTGTCTGATCACCCGGTAGGAGTCCTGCTGCCTTCAGGGAGGGCCCCAGCTCTCAGCTTCCTCTTAGGGATCCCACCCCACCCCTACTTTCCACTCCTCCCCCAACACACACACTCCATGCCAAGAGAAAGTAGGGTTGTTTCATAGTTGCAGTCAAGAGGAGAAGAGCCATGTTTGCCAGGCCTACCTGGAGATTTCCCTCTGGGACAGCCTTGACTATGACTTACACTTCTGAGCTCCAGTGTCTCATCTGTTGAATGGGTCTAATAATGAGACCTTCCCGAAGTGTTATGCAGATTAAGTGAACGAATGCGTGTAAAGCAACTTGCTGGTTGTCCCTCTCACTGAGCTCCTAGGATCTCCTTATGTGCTTTGCTCTCATCAAGTCACTTGGAGCCAGAGAACAAAACTTGTCCATATTTCTCCAGGGCACTAAAGCCAGCTCCTAAGAGATCCGGGAGCTTGGGTTGGACCACTGTTTGAATAAAAACCATTTGGGAGAGATGGGAAGGGGACAGACACTGAGCCTTGCCTGAGAGAGGATTGCCTGCCTCTCTGGAGCCCTTGAGGATGAGGCAGGTGTTGGGGAAAGTCGTGAGAGCCCTGCAGGGAGTGGCTGAGGAACCAGGTGGGGTATGAGAGAGCTTGCAGGCTTGGGGACAAAGGGCAACAGGTTTCTTTTATGAAAACTTGCCCCAATATCCTTGAGAAGGGTCTGAGGCCAGGAGCTGTTCAGCTGGCTATCTGCAGTGTGGGGTGGGGTTGGGGGGGGCAGGTGTGCCTGGATTTTGCCTGAAGAGAAGTAGTTTGCACCCTGGAGTTATGGTTATAAGTCCTAGGAGTGACCTGGAGTTTTCCCTTTGCGGGCTTGACTGGTTCCCATCACTGCAGAAGACCTGAGGACTCCTACCTAGTGTGTGAGGAGTAAGCCTCCCCCAGGAGACATATGCCCCCTTCTTTGGCAGAGAAGCCAAGGAACCTCTGCTTCTAAAATGCCAGATGGCCCTGCAGAGGCTGTGCTTTTCATGAAAGAGAACCATTCTTCACCCCACACCTCTAACCTCCTAACCTTCTTCAGCCATCTTCTTCCAGCAGATAGAGCCCAGGGACCTCCTGGGAAACCCTCCAGAGTGCCCTAATTCAGGGGCAGTGGTGAATCAGTGAGTTGCTTGGTATATTTCTATACTCCCATGCCAGCCTTGGCATATTGCCTAAAACCTATTCCTGGAGTTTGTTCTCTGCCATCAGAAGATGGCCTGGTACCCCGTTCAACATGATGCGCAAATGCCTTAGGATTCTGAAGTCCACAGAAGACAAAGAAATCTGTCATCCTTTGCTCCAGCCCTTCAAATCTGCCCCACCGGGTTTCTTAAGTGCTTTCTTATTTAAAGCTGACAGAGGGAGGGCCTGTGCTTCTCCCCATCTTGGCCATGGTTTCCAGCGTTAACTACAATTGAAGGGAAAGAAGTGGATGGTCCAGAGAAGCTATTTCCTTAGGTGATTTGGAAAGTTTCCCAAGGAAGGGGCAGCCAGGAGACAAATCAAAGAGCCGAGGAAATGGGGGGCTGCCAGCTCGGATTCATAATTTATCCATTAGGAAGACATGTGTGCCCTGTATGCTTGGCTTGGGAGATTCCATAGCGGGTGTTGATCTAGTAGGCATCTCTCCTTGTTTGTTTTGTTTGTCCCACAAATGGGAAAAACAAGGCAGTTCACTGATTGCTGCCAAGACAAGAGTTCAGATCCTTGGCTCGTGTTGATATCACTTTGGCTGGTTCTTTGATAATTTTCTATATATTCTACATAAGAGCCCAAGATGTTCCGTGAGAGAGCCAGCCGGGGAAACTGAGGCCCTGATGTACTCTGCATCTTTCAACCATGAAGCTAGGTCTGTGCCCACCCCCCCCATTCTCCTTTCCTTGCAGTCATGCTCTCTTGCATGGTCCAGAGTGGAGCAGTCAGAGCCTTCTGTTCCTGCCATATCCTGATAAGACTATCTCATCTGTTAACGTAATGGAGTATTCCCATGAAGGACCATGCTAGGCATTCTACAGTCTGCCCTTTCCTGCCCATAGAAGTCTCTGATCTAGCTGAGGAAGCAAGGCAAGGCAATAAAGAGCTATTGCCAAAATGAGATAGCATCTGAAAGCACTCTTTAGACAGAAGGGATGGACTACAGTTGAGCCACTGCTCCCAGAAAAGGTCTTCGAATCCTTCTCCATGGAAGATGTGCCAGAGGCAGCCAATGAGAGGCGGTGGACTCTATGAGAGCTGTTGTTGCTAATGGAGGTTAGAAAGGGAGAGGTCCCTGTGGATTCCATGAGGCAGGGAAGGCTGAAGCTGGGCGCTGCAGTGTGGGTTGCCTGTGGGTGGGTTCCTGCAGTGGAAGGGAGCAGATGGAACAACATGAGCACAGATAACAGAGGTGTGAAGTGAGTGGGTGTCCATGGGACTCTGGGCAGTCTGGCTGCAGCAGAAGGGAGCTTTTAGGAGCAAGAACATTCCTCTGTGCTGCTCTGTCTCCTAAACCTTAAGTAACTTGAGGTGAGGCCAAATCATGTGCACCTTGGTCTGCTGCTGTCACGGCTAGGAGGAGCCACTTAGCTCTTTTCCACTCCTCTGGGGCCAAGCAGAGGTGCCCGCGCCTTCACTTTTGTGATTTGGTTTCCTCTCTTGAAATAGGAAGTGCCTCCAACCGGCAGCCTGGCACTTCTGAAAAAAGGAAAGCGTATCCTGTGACCTGGGCTGTCTGATCTACCTGGGAGACCTCTCCTGTGGATGTTGGTGCTCAGGCATCTCCTTTACGGTGGCCAGTGCTGTGGTGTAATGCTAGCTTGAGGAGACTTCCCAGGGGATGGTTCTTTGGTCCTCCAGTCTCTGGGCCTTTTGTTTGAAAAGCCACCCTCAGGCTTCCCCCCTTTTCCAGGGAGGAGAGACTGCCACTTCTTCCTGGTTGGACCGGTCCAGCTGCTTCAACTCAAGGTTGTTTTCTCTTGTTGCTGCAGCCACCTGCCTTGAGAAGAAAACTGGAACAGGCTCTGACTGCCTAAGGCAGGTGCTTGTGGTGACTTAGGGGGACAAAGGGGTGGAAGAAGCAGGAGAGCTAGATCTGAGCCTGGATCTAAGTGACCTGACGGACACTGGGCAAATGTTTGGGTGCTGTGACCCCAAGATGTGCAGGTTTCTAGGCCGAGAAACTGAGAACAAAGACAGTGTCACTGTGGGAGGTCATGGCTTTGTCAGATTTTCTCAGATCTAGGGCAGCCTGAGACCCACCGCCCCCTACTCTGTTTCCCCAGGCCTTATAGAAAGGAAGGGAAGATAAAAAGCACTTGGTAGAATGGACACAGCGCGGGCAATGACCTGCACATGCTCATTGCCTTGCCTGCCCCGAGCCCTTCAAACACTCACTTGATTTCAGCGCTTAGTTCTGCAGTTCCAAACAGCAGACAGCAGAACCTTTCTTAATGGTTGCCTGGGAGATTATAGAGGTTAATAGATACAACGCACTTGGGAGAGTCCTCCATAAAATTGTAGCTGCTGTCACTCTTATTATTCCTAGCTCATACGAATGTCATGGAGATGAGTAAACAGTCGATAATGGGCTATGACGTCATCCTGCCCATCACTCGAAGGCTCAATCATTTGGACGCTATTTTGGGTATGTGATCCATATATACAGATACCCATGCAGGCCAGAGGTCAACCTCGGATGTCACTCCTCAGAGCATCCACCTTGGTTTTTGAGACAAGGCTCTCTCCTCGGGACCTGGGGCACATTGATTCAGCGAGGCTTGCTAGCTAGGGGAGCCCAATCTGTCTGTCTCTGCCTGTTCAGCACTGGGATTCCAGGCACGCGCTGCCACACCTGGCCTTTTGCCCGGATGCTGGAGATTGAACTCAGATTCTCAGGCTTGTGTGGTTTATGCTTTACCAACTGAGCTGTTTCCCTGGCTCCTCTGGGCACTATTTATTGAACAACCAACCACTATGTGTCAGGCCTTATGCTAGGGCTGGGGATGCAGTACTAAATGAATGGCGCGGAATCAGGGAGTTATCTGACATCTCAGGGTGTCAGGCTCAGTGTATTTTACCTCTGTTCGCTACCTCCTGCTCTAGTGCTGGCAGCGTCTCTGAAGGAAGAGTATTAGTAAGGAGTTGGCTCGCCCGGGAGGACAAAGGTGGCTCTGTCGCAGGCTGGGGCCCCTACCAGGTATCACTCTTTCTCAGCCATCTATTCCTCCATTCTGTTCCTTCCTCCTTTTGGCACAGGCACAGACTCAGTCTCCTACCTTTCCCCCAAAGAACATCATCCCTGGAGGAACTGCAGCTGAGACCTGCAGAAGGTCTTGCTGACCTGCAGATGACCTGCACATCTGTACCACGCTCACAGATGTGTGTGCTGGCTCACCCACGACTTTGAGCACCTCATTTCTCTCTTGCCTCCCTACACTCCCTGGCTCTGCCCTTTCCTTCTCCTCCCTCTGTACAGACAATGGTAATGAGGTTTATAACACGGGAAGTCGATATTTGGCCATTACCCTTCCATCCCAATTGCCAGGTCTTCTCAGAGGGCCTACTTCTGTAATCTAATACTTGTGTCTGTTTCCCCGGTAAAACTGCTACTTTCCTGAACAAATTTGGCTTCTCCTTGACTTATGTACCTGCTCGGTGAGTTCAGTCAAGGAGGGTCCAGGGCTTCCCCTACATTTGATTCCTTCTGCTGGGGAGGTAGAAGCTAATCATCCACCCTATTTTAGAAAGATGTTTAGGACAAGCAGTGACTGCTGTCTCCCTTGCAGGTAACCCATTCCCTTTCAGTGCTTCCAAAGCGCCTTTGGGCAGTCCCTTCATCCCAGAATCCCCTTCAAAGGCTTCTAAAGGGACTCTCATTCCTTCAAGCCAAAGGGTAGAGGGTGCACACCTTCCTTGCCTGGAAGAGGGCTCTGTTTCCTCTGCACATCCCTTGAGGGAAATCTGGGACTAAGGAAGCCAGATGGGGACCAGTAGGATGGGATCCGAGGGCTACCCTTCTATTGCCATTTTGATGGAGATTACTGAGAACTCTGTGATGGGCACCATGATCTAGAAAGAGGCCAGCCATTGGCTTTGAAATGTGCGCTATCCCCTGACTGCTCTTCCTTGATTAAAATTGGTCTCTTGGCTGCTCCTTGCTCCTGGCAGATACACATCCGTCCATGAATTCAGTCACTTGCTTTCCCATTCATTTCTTCCTTGCATGTATTCAACTTTGTTGAATATTATTGAATGAATCTCCCTTTCTGCCAGGCAACGAGAAGATGAATGGAATAAGATGCTGCTTTGCCTTCCAGGAACTCACAGGGTCACTGAGAGCGAGGCTTCCAAACAACCAGGATGCTCCCATGTGACAGGGATGGGATGTCTGGATGCTTTGAACTCACCGAGTCGGGAATGCCTCCTGCGCAGGTTGATAAGTCCTCACAGGAGTGACATTTGAGGAGGCTCTTGAAGGCTAAGTCAGTTCCTCCTGGGAGAGAGGTCAGGGGAAGGTGCTAGAGGAAGCAGGGTGGAAGCTATTCCCCAGCTTGTTGGGACCAGCGAGGCCACACCATAGCCTTTCCTGGCTGTGTCTAGAGCATCCTGACCTTTCCACTGCTGCTGGATTTGTTAGGGTCAGAGCCTCCTTCCCTCTCTCCCTCCCTACCCCCCTCTGTGTGTGAGTGAGTGAGTATATATGTGCCCAGATACATGTGTGAGAGTCCCCACAAGACCCAACAAGATGCAAGAGTCTGGCATGTTTTCCCTCTTTGTAATAGAGGGAAGGAAAATGTTGGTCCCTACTCTCTTTCTTTCCCAAGAACTGTGAGCTTGAGTTTGACCAAAACATATTCCTCCCTGCAGAGAGATGCTTGGTGCCTCCTCTGCCTGGAGCTCTGATCCTTTAGCGCTCTCTGTTGTACACCCTTGGCACTGAGACCTCAATCCAGATACCACTACCTTGAGAGAGCTCCTCTCAACAGCCACTTTTAGTGACTTGTGTCCCCTTCTCCCTCTAAGCCCCTCTGACTTCTTGACCCCCATTACCCTCTAAAATTATGATTTGCTTGACTTCCTCTGTCTACTCGGATAGAATGGATGCTCTCAGAGCTCGAGGCCATATTCCCTGCCTGTTTCAGAGTGCCTAGCCTGGTACCTGACACAGAGCAAGCATTTATGAAGTGTTTATTTGAACAAATGAATGAATACCTTTTCCTAGGGGACTCTTCCGCAGGACAGTCAAAGGGTAGTATTGGGTTTTGGGGACGATGAGAAACTCAATAGCTAGGCATGTGTAGGGCTGTGGGGGGCGGGGAGGCCTTCTGCAAGGGGTCACCTGTTTCCAGTAGCATCTAGCTAGCCCTTTTGCTCAGATACATTCCATAGGAGAAATCAGACATGTTAGGGAAGGAGGCAGTGGCTCCCATGATCTCCGTGTGAGAGAAGTTCTCTGGGATGTACAAGTGTGAGGGCTTGGTATTCTATTTATTTATTTATTTATTTGTTTATTTGTTTATTTGTTTGTTTGTTTATTATGTATACAATATCCTGTCTGTGTGTATGTCTGCAGGCCAGAAGAGGACACCAGACCTCATTACAGATGGTTGTGAGCCACCATGTGGTTGCCGGGAATTGAACTCAGGACCTTTGGAAGAGTAGGCAATGCTCTTAACCACTGAGCCATCTCTCCAGCCCAGGGCTTGGTATTTTAGACTAAAGTTAGTGTTGCTTATTAGTCAGGATTCCAGGGGTAAAATGATGTCCTTCAACTCAGCCAGGCAGCCAGAGCGACCTTGCTAGACGATGTCAACAGCCAGGGAGCCATGGAGTAAGAAGTTTTTTGGACTCAAGTCCTGGGACCATATATTCCTTCCAGTCTCATGAGGGTCAGTTTTTGACAGAGAGACTTCCTCTACCTGATAGTAGACCCTAGGCTCCGAGGTTCCCAAAGACTGAGCCCTTACGTTTTCGAGTAAAAGGAAAGGCCTCCAGTTATGATCATGGTCTACCACTCCTTTCTAATCTTGTACCTTAAAAAAAAAATTTTAAGAGCAGGTGAGATGGCTCAGTGGGTAAAGGTGCCTGTTGCCAAGCCTGCTGACCCATGTTCAGATGCTGAGAACACGTGGTAGAAGGAGAGAACTGACTTCTGCAAGGTGTCCTCCGACTTATACACACACACGTGCATGTGAGAGCACGCACGTGCGTGCGCGCGCACACACACACACACACACACACACACATTTATGCATGTGTGCCATGGCGCACATGGGTATTTATACACACACAAAATAAGCATGTAATAAAAAATTTAATCGATTTTTATTGGTGTGTGTTAGAGGACACACAAGTGTGTGTATGTGTTTGAGCTTTAAAAAAGAGCAGCTGGAACAGCTGTGAGACTTCCAGAATTTCCGGTGGGCAGACAACTGAGTCAGAGCCTTGAGTCCAGTAGTCTGGAGGCTAAAACACAGCCTTGGAGGAAGAGGATCAGGATGCTGGTTAGACCAGGGCACCCTCTGAGGTGTCTGCTTCCTGACGCTTCCAGAGCAAGACGGTGTGATGGTGGCCAGTGCATCTGCCTTGAGGTCTGTGTGCACCTTTTCCTCGGAACAGAGCCAGAGTGAGGGATGGTTCCACAGAGGAGAAAGTCAGTCAGCATGTGGTCCAGGACAGAGTGAGGTAAGAGTCACCAGACAGAAAGCAGAAGGAAGCAAGTGACAGGTTGGGACACAACGTCCTCATCCTTTCCCTGGGACGACTGTGTGCCGACGTCCTTTGTCTCGAATCCGCTCTTGACTCAGCCTCTGAGCTCTCCCAGTGTGTTATTCTTGCTCTCACATCCCTTCTGTTATGGGGTGGCGTTATTAGTCACCTGAGGAGCTTTTGGCTCAGAGGCAGGTCTTTTTGTTTGTTTGATTTGCTTTGGTATTTTTGTTTTTCTGAGACAGGGTTTCTCTGGGTAACAGCCCTGGCTGTCCCGGAACTCACTCTGTACACCTGCCTCTGCCTGCCAAGTGCTGGGATTGAAGGCAAAGGTGTGCACCACCACCGCCTGGCGGAGAGGGAGTTTTGAGATGGGGATTACTGTGACGCCTGTATGGAGATAGCCAGTCACCTCTACCTGAAGCCTGTTTCAGTGTTGACCTGTTTGGTCAGGTGACCTGTTTAGAAGTGACCTCCTAATACAACCTGTAGGAACGGCATGTGCCCAGCGCATGCCAGTTTCACGCTAGCATCGAGAATGAGGGCATTCATGGGACTGATGCTTGGTAACTGGAGCCAGCATGGCCCCAGAGATTGGGTGTCTGCCTTGGGTTTCAGTTGTATTAAATTGTGCCTTATGTGGCATCTCATTGCTAATGAAAAGGCTCAGGTCACGCTGCTGGTCCTTTAGGCTATGGTGGATTGTGGTGATAACATTTGGCATCCAGAGACAGCCCTGTTTCCATTCAAGCATGTGGCATTGGTAGATAGGCAAGCTGGCACCCGAAATTAACCCAGGAGGTGCCGGCTGGAGGGAGGCAGCTGCTGATACCCATAAGTATAGCTTAGCTTTGCCAGACTCTGGGGACCCCCTGGGTTCCGCAGTTGGCCATCTTTGCTTTTTTTGCTTGGCCGAGATGCTCTCCTTTCCTTTTCCTCCCTAGCTTCCTAGAGTTCTTTCCCTTGCCCGGCCTGTGACTCTTGGTTTCTGTTCTGTTCCTGTGATGAAGCACTCTAACCAACAGCAACTTGTAAGTGTGGCTTACACTTCCAGGTCACAGTCCATCATTGAGGGAATTCAGGGCAGGAACTCAACCAGGAACTGAAACAGAAGCATGAAGGAATGTCGCATGCTGACTGGCTCGCCGGCTCATGCCCTGTTAGCGTTCTTATACAGCCCAGGCTCACTTGCCTAGGGATGGTGTTGCCCACAGTGGGCTGGGCCCTGCTGTATCTATCACCAGCTAAGACAGACTTTTACAGACATGCCCACAGGCCAATCTGAACAAGGCAAATCTCCACCTGAGGTTCCTTCTTCCCAGGTGACTCTAGGTTGTGTCAAGTTGAAAAACGAACAAACAGACTAACCAGGACAGTTTCCACTGTCTCTCTCTAGGGAGATTGGTAAGGTCTTCAGCTAGCGTTTCATAAAGCCCTGTGCCAGCTCCTGTTAGGGTTTTATCCAGTATCTCAAGCTCTTCACAGGAATCTTCTGACATAGGGATTGTCCTCCTCCACTAACAGGTGAGGAAGCCCAAGGCCTGGAGAGATTAACCAGCCCTCCGATGACCACGTGCTAACTAGTGATGAAGGCAGAATTGGAAAGCGAACTTTGACCACCCATGGTGTTCTTAACGCAGTCCCTGCATGCCTTTCTGAGGGCTGTCCTTGGCACCTTCAGCAGTGGGCCGGAAGAGTCCTAGTTAAGTCCTGTTGCTCTCTTTCTGTAGCCTTCACCTTCGTTGCTAGACGAGAGAGCCGGCAAGCCCTTAGGATATTTTTGAAACCAAGTAAGCACCAGGCCTTGTCTCTTTCCTGGCCTGTGTTGCCCCAGATGTCGGTGCCCAGAGAAGAGCCTTGACTGTCTTTCTGGTCACTGATGGCTGTACTATCACCACACTCTGGCCAGGCAGTCTCTGGATGGTACTGTGGGAAACTGGTGCTTTGTGGGTAGAGGCCATGCAGCCAGGACCCAGAAGGAAGAGAGGAGGCCTGAGATTCCCTAGGCCACGGCCACATGGTGAGGGCAGCACCGTCCACAGTCACCCTGTGCCTGGCATTGTTAGATGGCGGGAAACACGCCTCTGTTCCAGATTTACGGGTGCATATATGTCCTTTGTTATGCTCTCTGGGACAGGGGTTTTATTCCCAGTGATATGATTCTGTGCAAGAGGGACCTTGACGGCCAGTGAGGGACAGACACCATGCAGACAGAGCTTATGTGGGAGTTTTATTCAGAGAAAAGTGGGAGAAGGGAAGGGAAAGAGAGAGAGAGACCTGCTTGCTTCTTCAAAAGAACAGCAAGAAAGGGAGAGTGGGAATAGGCGGAGCTTGTCCCTTAAAGGGACCTTTTGCATCATAGAACCCTGGGCTGGCCAGGGTACTGCCTGAGTGCATCCTGCCAGGTGACAGGCTAGCATAATGCCTGAATCCTAACACCCAATACCATGCTTACACAAAGGCAAAGGCTTGAAAAGCAAAGCGATCAACAGCAATAATAACAAAAAGTTTGAAACACAAAATACGCTCTCAGGCTTTTAAGTGCTTTATACCTAGATAGGGCTTGAAGACAGCAGTAGGAGGCAGCAAAGACAGGGAACATTGGTTTTGTTTTTTTTTGTTTGTTTGTTTGTTTTTAACTCTTCTTCCAGATGCCATGGTTGAAGCCTTCCCTACCAGCGTGGGAAGCCATTAGGCAGCAGTGAACAGTCACAGGCTGTGATTCCTCTGGAAGTCCTGAGACACTCACAGATATCCCAAAGGAAAGTGGCATGGCTATACAGATACTCAGAGGCTGAACGTGAAGCCCAGTCTAAACTGACTCCGATACCATGGTCAAGCACCACCAACCCCAGCTCCAGCCAGAGTGGTTCTTAGACATCTCTGCTCCTCTCTAGCATCCTTTTGCCCATGTTCCTCCTGATATGACCTGGATAAGCCTTCTGCTTCATCTGGAGGAAGCTGGCTGGCTTCTTTCTTTCAAAGGGATTTCTCAAAAGTTGTGCTGTCTACACCACTCTTGAACTCCTGAGCTCCAGCAACTCTCCTGCCTCAGCTTCCCGAGTAGCTGAAACTCCAAGTGTGTGTGCTACTATGCTGGTTTAGAGGGAGTTGGCCTGAAGTTAGCTAGCTAGCCCTCCTTGCATGTTGGCTAGGCCACCTTGTGAATCACGAGCATACCCACCAGTGGTCCAGCCAGGAGTTTTCCGCTCCACAAAGAGCACATTGCACCCAAACCTAATTCCATGAGCAGAGGCTTTGGATTTGCAGCTTTAGCCAGGAAGGAAACTGGCTGTGTCAGGAACCACAATGGATAGCAGCTTGCTGGGCTTTGAGCACTTGGTTGGGAGAGGCCCCATCTGCCTGACTCTCTCTTCCCAGGGCTCCCAAAACTTGGACTAGATCTCTGCAAAGGTGGTTTGCTTCTTTACACTGCTGTAACCTAACTTTTAGGAATAGACACAGAAGTGTTTCAGTCAGGTTGATGAATTATTGGAGTCATTAACTATCTCCAAGAACAAAGGGTTCCCTGAAGAAAGTACAGTGGGTGTTAATGAGGGATGCTGTAACAAAGAACATTTGTCTGGTAATTTATTTCTGTTTTTCAAGACAGGGTTTCTCTGTGTAGCCCTGGCTATCCTGGAACTTATTCTGTATTAGGCCAGGCTGGCCTTGAACTCAGAGATCCCTCTGCCTCTTCCTTCTGAGTACTGGGATTAAGGGCATGTGCCACCACTACTGCCCAGCTTGACCAGTAATTTATAAACAACAGAAATGTATAGTTAGGGGATTATTGGGAAGTCTAAAATCAAGGTGTGAGCGGATTCATTGTTGGCTGAGGACTCCTGCTGCTACAAAGATTGCTCCTTCTATGGCAGAAGGCAAAGGGGCTAACTGCCCAGGGACTCTTTTATTGTTGTTATTATTATTATCTCTAAATGTATTTTGTTGTTATTGTTTTGCTTTATGTTTTCTGAGACAAGGTCTCACCATGTAGACTTGGTAGACCAGGCTGACTTCAAATTCATCCTTCATCCACCTACCTCTGCCTCCCTAGTACTGGGATTAAAGGTGTGCACCATCCTGAGTTCTCTTTTATAAGAACTCTAATTTCAGTTCTGAGGGCCCTTGTCAACACCAAAGCAGTTTCCCAGCATCACTGCATTTCAGCAAATGAATGGAGGGGAATGTGAACATTGGGATCATAGCTATGGGCTTGCCCCATGCAGGCCTGTTTTCTCACTTCTGAGGGCCTCAAACTATCTGAGCAAGTGTAAACGAAGAAGCAACATGTTTCCTTAGCCTCAAAGAGTTGGAAGCATCTGGCTGAGTCAAGAACATCCTGGGCAGATTTTGAGACAGGTTTTTCCAGTTCTGACTCAGCTATAGGACATGGGGGCATGAACAGATTGATCTCTCTGCATCTTACAATAGCAGTCTCCACACCTACGTGCTTTCCCGGGATTCTGTAGCTAAGAGACATCTTTTTTATAAAGATAGGTATTACTAAGAGCCTTGGGTGTGGTTCTGCCTGGGAATTGGCTACTTCAGCACACATGAGATCTGACAGGTCTGGGCCCCGAGAATTTGCATCTCATGAGGTTCCTGCTGCTGGTGAAATCCCATTTGTGGTGGGCTCTCAGGTTTCCAGTTCCTCATTTGTAGAGGAAAGGTAGATGAGTCAGTAACTTCTGCTGCTGTGACAGAACACCATGACCAACACAACTTAAAGAAGGAAGAGTTTATTTGACTTGTGATCCCAGAGGGATCCGAGTTCATCATGGTCATTATAGCAGACATAATGACTGGAGCAGAAGCCGAGGGCTCACATCTTGAACTGCAAGTAGGAAGCAGACAGTGCTCACTGGTAATGACCTCAGGCCTTGAAGCCTCGATGCCCATGCCTTCAACAAGGCCACGCCTCCTAAGGCTACCCAAACAGCGCCACCAGCTGGGAACCAAGCATTCAAACATCTGAGCCTGTAGGGAACACTGGCATTTAATTCACCACCGTAGGAATGGGCACTGCTGTGAGTTGTGCGTTACACACTCATTGTTTAATACGCCCCACAGCACACCTTGGGAGGCAAGTGGTATTCTCATTCTAGCGATAAGAAAACAGAAACTGAGAGAAATGACTTTCCTATAGCCATACGTTAAGCGCCCAACTCAGGATTCAGACCCAGGTCTTTCTGAATCCAGGGCTGAGTAATGTCTCATTCCCTACGTTATGTTCTCAGACTTCCCTCTAGCTAATTTCCTGTCATATGCTACACTAGTGGTTCTCAACCTGTGGGTCAGCACCCTTTGGGGGTCAAATGACCCTAAGACCATTGGGAGTGCACAAATATTTACATTATGATTCATAACAGTAGCAAAAGTACAGTTCTGAAGCAGCAATGAAAATAATTTTGTGGTAGGGTCACCACAAATTGAGGAACTGTATTAAAGGGTTGCAGTATCAGGAAGGCTGAGAACCACTTTCCTACACAGTGCTGTTAAAAACAGTTTCCAGGCCTTAATTAAATTATGACTGAGTAGATTTAGGCCGGTTAAGGTACCTATATTTTTCTTTCTTTTCCTTAATTTTATTATTTATGTTTTAAGGTAGCTGCATTAAAACGAAAAAGGAAGTCTCCTGAGTGAGTCTAAATTTAGCCAAGGCTCTGCAAAGTACACATTGAGAGAGACTGCCCGCGCCACCTTCCTTGATGGTTCAGGTGCAAAGCTTTTGAGCCACGTGGCTGGCAAACTTAAGATGTGCAGGAATCTCCTGGGAGCTTGCTGAAACAGACTGCTGGGTCTCACATCTCTGGGGTCCTGATTCTCCAAGTCTGAAGCAGGACCCAGGCATCTGCCTTTATCAATCCAAGATGATACTATAAGGCTACAAGTCCCAGAATACACTTTGGAAACTATTGTCCTATGAGCTCCCGATCAAGGTACAGTCCATGGCCCCCGAGGCTTTGATACAAGTCCTCAGGTTTCCTCTCACACCTCCTGAATTCCACTCTGTGTGCCTCTTAACACTGCCTTAGGCCACGCAGGAGTGAACCCTGAGGTGGAGGCAGATAGAGGCTGTCCCTTCTTCCTAATAGATGCAAAAGCAGCAACAAGGAGGAGCTTCTTGTTAGGAGGATGAACCTGAGGGAGGACTCTTCTGTGAGGAAGGACAGGAGGTGGTAGGCCTGAGAGGCAGGCTGTGAAGAGCACTCTGTCGAGAGTCTGCATGAGGAGAGGACACTCAGGGGCTGAAGACTTCAGCAGGGAGGACAGTCGCAGGAGGATGTGTCAGGTGGATGTGGCTGAATAAATAGCTGGCTGAGAAGCCAATAGGGCTGAGGTAGGGAAGCTTGAGTCTACAGGGGACTCTGTCAGGCAGCTGTTTTGATTCTGTCTTGCAATGGGAAAAACAAACAAACAACCCAACGGTCATGCAGGATAGAGCAAGGGCTGCAGTCAGCGTATGGCATTGCAGACCAGGGTTCCGTTGGTAGGATGGATACAGTGGAAATTCTGGGTGTAGGGGGACATAGAGAAGGAGTGAGACATGCCACTGGAGATCCCTGGACTATTACATCTTCTATATTTAAAGAAAGAGGTGGGAAAAATTGTTCAGAAGACATGGACTATTCCTTCCCTCATACATGATTGTGTATAGATAGACCAAGTGGGAATCCTTTGTTTCTCAGACATAGTAAAACAAAATTGGGAGTAGCTAGGTTGCAGTGCCATCTGTGAGGGGAGACTGCTGGGATCCCCAGAACTGCCCAGTCTCGACTCCGGCCCATGTAGCTCTGAAGTGAGTGAATCAGGATCTAGCACTCGCTCCTGAGAACTCCTCATCTGCTTACCCCTCCTGCCCCTTCTCACAGCTTTTGCCCCACTTCCTCGCTCCTCTCTCCCAAGGAAATTGTCTCCTTAGTATCGGGAGCTCCCTTCTCAGCAGAGCCCTTCCTTTCAAGGACTCCCGGGAAACCAGAAAATGAAACGCAGTGAAGATTTCTCTCTTTTTACATCTTTGACATTGTGACAGGAATTGCATGGCATCTACAGGCAGGAAGCAGAAGGAGATGAACGTTCCTGCCCTGCTTGCCTTCCCATTTTTAGTCAGCCCAGGATGCCCAGCCCTGAAGTGGTATCGCCCACATTTAGGGTGAATCGTCCTACCTCTGTTGATACAGTCTAGAGACTCCCTCGCAGGCACTACTAGAGGCTTGTGATCCCAGGATCTAGATTTTAGATCCTGTCAATATTAGCCATCACTACTGCTTCCCTGTGGAGGTCACATGTTAACACATAGCTCTCCCCTCAGACCCCCCCCCCAAGCAGCAGTACAGGGGGTAGCATGTATTCCAGCATCAGACTTTTGGAAACTTGATTCATGCTGTGCCAACCTCAGGCAGGTTATGTGCATCTGGGCCTTTGTAAGAGAAGGGACCTTGTGTTGTCGTTGCTATGCCCGCACGGCGACACCTGTGCAGGGCACAAAGGAAACTGTCACAGATGTTCAGGAATAGAGGCAATAAAGCCATCTACCTCCCTCCTCTCCTGGGACTACTTTGAGCAGGACATGTTCTTGCCCAGGCTATGAGGGTAAGCTAGGTTTATTATAAGGAAAATTTTCTGTTCCTTTTTGGAAGAAGGTACCATACATTGAAACAACAAGAACTTCATGATTCTTGATTACCTCCTATGTCAGGCTCTGAGGAGAAGCCAATTCTTTATAACCGTGTGTCCAAGGAGGGAGGAAGCTGGCTGCTGCCTCCCACCAGGGCCAGGTGTCCCTCTGCTTTCGTCCTCTTCCTCTTCGTCACCCTTTCTCTTTACACAGGGACGAATGCCATTTGGAAAAGTACAGCTGAGTAGGTATGAATCAGCTCAGGCAGGCGACAAATGATTCACATCTGACCGACTTGATTTAGCTTAGGTCTTCCATTCTGAAGCCTTTTCTCCCTTCTAATTAAACAATGATTGCTCTTAGTGGGAGGAAAGAGGCTGACTGTGATGTCCGGCTCTGTGGAAGCTGGGGACAGGGGAGATAAAGGACCATGCTTTGCTGCTCAGCAAAGCCCAGGTGTGGCGGCAGTGTTGCAGATGCTGGCACCTTTGGGACCTTCTGGGCCTACGATGCAGCTGGTGATGGACAGGCCACAATTGTACCTTTCCCATGTTCCCCAGCTGAAGACTGTGGATTATGATACCCTGTGACCTGCTGTCAGGAAATACACAAACCTGCCAACTTACCCCATTAGACCCTGCTCTTGAATCACTGGGCACACTGGGCTGGCAAACGGCCTGGTGATGCAGGCATCTCTCTTTGTCCTGTCTGTATGCACAGTTAAGCCTGCTGTGGCTGATGGTGCTGACTCCTCTTGTAGGTCTCCTCAGCTGTTTCTGCTCTGGGTCCTTCGATCTGGTGTGACTGGCAGTCAGCTCTTCAGAGCCTTGGGCAGAGAAACCCGAGAACTCGGGGCTTCCTGTGCCTTCCTGCTTCTTCCTTTCATCAGTTGACAGGTTTTGTGTCCCTGCCACGTGCCACGCACCGCTTTGGGTCAATGAGGGCTGCAGCGGAGTGTTGCGGGCCGGCGCTGCGGCTCAGGGTCTTCTTAGCAACCCCAAGATAATTTGCGCTGTTCCCACTTTTCACTGCTGAGGAAACGAAAGCCGTGGGTTAAGTGGGTGCCTCATCCAAAGCTCTAGGTGCCTCTCTAGGGTCAGTTTAGTTAACGTGTTAGACAAGGTGCTTGCTTCCGGTCACCCCTTTGTCACTTTCAGTCAAAGCGAAATCCCTTCCACGTGAGTGTCTCAGGACTTCTTCAAGGGAGCCTCCTTCCTAACGTGCGTGCTTTCTCCAGGTGTCGACTTTAAGATGAAGACCATCGAAGTAGACGGCATCAAAGTGCGGATACAGATTTGGTGAGTTGGGCAGTAGGAGGAGGCCGGGAAAGGAGGGAGGACTCTTGAGCTGTGCCTGAGTGCCACTGTCATTTGTAAAATCCTCTTAAGCTTCATCTGGGATAACTGGGTAGATAGCTCAATGAAGAGTGAGATCAGAAACACCTATCCCTTGTTCTATGAACCTTAATCTCAGCAAACTATGGGATTGATGGAAGTCACCAAAGGAAAGGAATTAGCTAGGAAAATAAGTGCTGCGGGTGTCTCTCTGAGTTGGGCTTTACTCTGGAGCTGTACCACTGTGGCTAAACCTGGAAGGCAGAAAGCACCACTTCCTGGCTTAGATTGGGACCGTTTTGTTTTGTTTTGTTTTGTTGTTTTTCCAGAATGCTTCTGTCCTACATGGTGCAGTTTCCACTTTTGGCCACCAGGGGTTGCTGTGGCTTTCTGGCCTGAAGGTCTTAGAAACCCTTACCAGTTTATGGCGCTACCTCCCAATCCTAGAATGCCATGGGAACTGCCTTTAGCGATGCCCTGGACACTGGGAGTGTGACAGATCCTCCCACCTGGCTGAACATGGCTACAGTCGCTGAGTTCTAGAGAACTGTCTATGACTCAGTAATACTGTGGATCCTGAGAAGAGGCCGAGGCCGTGCTGGCCTTGCCTATGCCCATACCGAGGCCGTGCTGGCCTTGCCTGTGCCCATACCGAGGCCGTGCTGGCCTTGCCTGTGCCCATACCGAGGACCAGGCCTCTCACTGCAGACTCGGGTGTGTTTGATACTCTTGGGGATTAGAGAACTATTAAGTTTTTACCCTGAAATTCCCCAGCTTTTCCTCCCAGGGTACAGGGGATCCTAGCTCCTGCGCCTCCCTCATCATCTGTCCCCATGGTCTCTTCTGAGGGATTGGTTTTCTCTTGCAGGGACACAGCAGGGCAGGAGAGGTACCAGACCATCACGAAACAGTACTATCGGCGGGCCCAGGTGAGTCACCATCTCAGGGGTAGAGTTGGGAAGCTGCTCTCCACACTTTCAGTGTAGCGTTTGAGATGCCTGTGTCTTTAAATAGGGCCCGCAGATTGCCTGCTGGGTAAACCCAGCCTCTCACTCTCTGTTCTTCAGTTATTCACAGACCACTTAGTGTAGCTGGGTTCGTCACTCTTACACGCAACCTCCACTCTTGACCCTTTACCCCAAGCCAAAGACCCAGGTCAACTCATGGGTTGCGCAATTAAAGGAAGGTCCACGAGAGCCTGTGATAAAGGATTAACAAATGCTTATTGGGGAATACTCACAGTAAGAGAGCCCCTGTGTTCCTCTGCTCTGTGGGCGCTGGGAGCTGCGAACTGAACTCTGACCACCAACCAAGCAGAAGGAAAAAGGGCTGAGGACGCTTCCTGTCTGTGCTTATATAGTACCTCAGACCGCACCCTAATGGGCTGGTATCTAAAAGGCTATTGGCTGAATGAATTCCCACAACACCTCCCCGCTCCGTCTATACCCATGCAGTGCCTTCCTATCTAAGAATTCCGCGATGGGCCTACAGAGTGGCAGCTATGGACATCTGAGGGGAAAGGAAGCGTGTCTGCATGCTGAGGAGTCCTCACTGTAGGCGGGAAAAAGGGAGAGTGGGCTGGACATACAAGGACCACCGTTCTGGCCCCATGACTGTACATTCTACTGTGTCTGTCTCTCTCTCTTTTCCCCCTTAGGGAATATTTTTAGTCTATGACATTAGCAGCGAGCGCTCCTACCAGCACATCATGAAGTGGGTCAGTGATGTGGATGAGGTAGGAGATACTGCCTCACTGATGGGATGGGGGACGGTACCTCAGGGAAAGGCAAAACAAGGGCCCCGGGGTAAAACAAGCTCTCACGGTTGGCCAAAACAATCTTGCCTTTTACAACTTTGGACAGAGACCTTTAGGTAAGCTGTGTGGAAAAAGCCGAACCTTCTCTACCCTTATGCGTGACACCCTCCTAGGCTTCCGTAGCTGTGCCATTCTGGACATATGCATTAGTCCCAAAACTGCTTCATGGGCAGCGTCTTCCTCAAAACCTCAGGCCCAGATGGAATTACAAGTCTGGGCTACTAGACCTGTCTCTGCACATGGTGGAGGAAGCCTTGCGAAACCATTTCAGCTCCTTGGGTCCCCAAACCTTGCAGTTCAGACAGCATTTGTTCAACCCAACGAGGCATCTGTATTAGTATCTTCTACCCTAAGCTGTCCCTGTAACATTCTTGGGGTCAGCCATGGTTCTAGTCCCCATGACACTCAATTCTCGGACTCACAATGGAAGCTGAGAAGTGCAGATAGTACCAAACCATTTATATGTTGGCTTTCCCTAGTCTTGAGTACCTGTGACAAAATATATAAATTAGACACAGTAAAAAAAATAAAGCCGGGCGGTGGTGGCACATGCCTTTAATCCCAGCAGAGGCAGGCGGATCTCTGTGAGTTCGAGGCCAGCCTGGTCTACACGAGCTAGTTCCAGGACAGGCTCTAAAACCACAGCGAAACCCTGTCTCCAAAAAACAAAAACAAACAAACAAAAAACCCAAAAAAAACCAAACAGCAACAATAGCAAAATTGCAATGTGCTATAATAATATAATATAATACTTAGGAATTGTTTATTTCTGGAATTTTGCATTTAATATTTTTAGTTCAAGGCTGACTGATGGTAATTGAAATTGTGGAAAACAAAACCACAGATAAGAGTACTGGGGCTCTTGTACCCTGGGAGCCTGCTATCTCTACCCAGTCAGCCTACTCTGTCCCTATGGTTCTTGGGCTTGGTGGTTTGGAGGCCAGTGGAGATGGTATGGGGGAGCTGGGAATGAAGAGGAGCACTCCCTTAGGCCCGTCTCTGTCTTGCCCTTAGTATGCCCCGGAAGGAGTCCAGAAGATCCTCATAGGAAATAAGGCTGATGAAGAGCAGAAGCGGCAGGTGGGGAGAGAGCAAGGGCAGCAGGTACGTGAACTTGCTAGGCCTGTCCTGAGAGCATGGACCCCCCTCACCATCGTCAGGTCCTCTCACCCTTCCAACGCTGGGGAGCTGACAGTTTTGAGAGTTTGCTTTCTGATCTTAAGGACAAGGACCAGGGGTCCACATGGCTGGGGGGGGGGAGGAGACCTCTTAGGCAGCAACTCTAGCAGGTCCAAGACCCCTTAAACAAGATGATGCTGCGCTCAGGATCACACCTTTGCGATAGAGATGAGGAAGCCAGTTGCTGACATCTCTAACAGACTCTGTGCATAGCTGATGTTTTGCATAAGGGAGGGGTCTCCCACTCCATCCCCTGCAGACCCTCACTTCCTGACTCCACATGCCTGGAAAGTGTGGGAATGAAGAACCCTCAGGTAGACAAGCTGTGGGGCCGAGAGGGTCAAAGCATCTCTAAGCGTGCAGGGAGATCATACTCCCACACAACAGAAAGACTGGCAGTCTGAGGCAAGAGTCATCCACCCCCTCTGAGCGCCTCACAAGATTTTCTCTTCCTCTCCAGTCAATAGCATTCTATTAGTCCTTAAAATAAAATTGATTTTGGGGAGAGAGGTGCATAACAAATAATACAATGTCATTAAAATGCAAAAGTGGAGACAAACCCTACAAAACTAAGAGTTTTTATTGAGCACAGCCCATGTGGCACCGTGGTAAGTGCTCTTAGCTGTGTGACCCATTTCATCATTCGCTAACCCTTGATGCAGACACTGTCATTCCGCTTTAATAGGGAATAATGCTGGGGCTTGGAGGGAACGGTCGTAGTAACTCGTTCTGGGCTTCATGGTGACTGGGTGGTAGTTTGGCACCTAGACTGGCTTCGTTGCACTCGGAGCCCGTGTTTCTCATTTAGATGCCATATGCTGTTGCCTTTGTGTCCTGATATAGCGGGGGGGGGGGGTGTGCGTGCGTGCGTGTGTGTGTGTGTGTGTGTGTGTGTGTGTGTGTTGACTTTGATGGAATAGGTATATTGGTGGAGGATCTTATCCCATCCTCTGCCAGCTTGGGTCTTAGAGGAGCCCCCAGTGTCCCATTCGAGTCTTTATGTCACTGCGGCACGCACTGAGAGCGCAATGGCAGCGGCACAAAGCAGGTGGCACGGGCCTCCTTCCTCACTGCCTGTCTTTCAGAAATGCCCTTGTCTTGCAGCTGGCTAAGGAGTACGGCATGGACTTCTATGAGACAAGTGCCTGTACCAACCTCAACATCAAAGAGGTGAGAACACCGGGGGCTGAGCCTAGAAGACAGGGAGGCAAATAGGAGTCAAGATAAGATGGGAGAGCCCTTCCACCTTGGGTGGTGGCAGGGTTACCAGAAGCAGAGAAGGGGACTCTGAGCTAACTTGTGCTCCTCGGCTTCCCAGTCCTTCACGCGTCTGACGGAGCTGGTGCTGCAGGCCCACAGGAGAGAGCTGGACGGTCTCGGAACACGCACCAGCAATGAGCTGGCACTGGCAGAACTGGAGGAAGAAGAAGGCAAACCTGAGGGCCCAGCGAACTCTTCAAAGACCTGCTGGTGCTGAGGATCCTGTGTGGAATCCCCTCCCCCACTCCCGCGACTCCCTTCCCTCAGGAGGCCCGTGGAAGCAGGGGAGCCTGGGCTTTGCCTACTGCTGTCCTTTCATTTGATGACCCTGTTGAAAATCAGTAGCTGCTACTCCCCTGCTTGGCCCTGTGAGCAGCTCTGCTGTGGCCTCTGAGAAGCCTGTGCCCCCAGCCCCTCCTGAAGTGGTGACCTTCAGCCTGTTTCCCAGCCACAGGCCCGCTCTGATCCCAGAATGTGCTGTGACCATCTCGCCACCCCACGCTCCTGGGACAATGGTCAAGGCTGGAGTCAAGGCCACTTAAAGACTCATTTCTTAGTGCATCTTGAGTACTCTGCTTTTTCTCTTCTTTCTACTCTTCCTCCACCAACTTCCCTCCAGTGTATTTGGCATCCCTGTCTCTGTTCCTCCTTTGCCTGTGTGTCCTGCTCTGTGGCTGCTATTGCAGGTCCTCTCTCCCTCCCTCCCTTCTTTCCTTTTCCTTCCTTCCTGACTCTGCCTAAGGGAATGGACCCAGGCTCTGCCCCAGGGATGAGCCACCCTGCTCTGGGGTGAGCTTAAAGGCTACGGGTGCTTCTTCTTCCCCCCTCCCCGCCACCCCTCCTTGTGCCATGGGCTGCCTCCCCAATGACCTGGGAAAGTAGAACACTGAGATAGGAAGAAAACACTACTGGGCTGGCCTCCGCTGCCTTTGCTTTCTGCTGGAGCTTTGGCCTTGCCTGGCTGCCTGCAGGCCTCTGTGAGGAACTGAGTCCAGAGGCAGGCACAGCAGAGAAAACAACAAAAGGATGAGGGGTGGCAGGGACAAGTCACCTCTATTCTACCTCCCATGCAGCGAGTACATGACCTCTTCACCTAGATTCCTGAACTTAAAGATGAAGATCAAGGCCTGAGGACACTGAGGGGCAGGGGGAGTCCTGGGGTCAGACACTGTATAGTCAGCTGTGAACTCTAGACAAAGGCCAAAGCAGTTGTGAAGGGCTTGCTCCTAGATAGTAAGGTTAGGACAAGGGCAGAGAGCGCTTCACGAAACAGTGACTGGTAGCAGCAGAGGGGGCCTCTTGTGTAAGACTATTTCCCCAGACTCCCCGGCAAAGGTGAGTCAATATTCTTTCACTGAACCCGGCCTTCAGAAGTTAGGATTTTCCTGGGTCCCAGAGTCTGTGGGCAACAGGCCTTAAAACATGGGGAGAGAGAGCAGCCAAGGACAGAAGTCCTGGTGCTGTTCTGCCTTCCAAGATTCCCTCCTCTTGCCCTCTTACTCGTAAGTAGGCTTGTAGCATTGCCAACTGCCGAGTAGCTACCAAGGGAGGAAAAAGGATGCTCTCCTCCAGAAGTCCATGCTCAGGAAGTTTCTTTAACTCCCCGTAGTTCAAGAATAGCTTGAAGGAGGCCCGTACAAGAAGCAAAAACCCACGGTAGGGGTCGTCCTTACACTCCCGAGGTGGCAGGAGCTCAGGTAAGAATAGTCTCAAGATGCACAAGATGCGCTGCATGGCTGGGGCTGGATCCAAAACAAAAACAAAAAACAAAAAATCTGGGCCCTGACTGAGCTTTCACCAACCAAGGGTGAAATCTTTCAAATCCAGGGCACAGATGTGAAGATATGAGCCCCACACCCTTTCAGTTCTCCAGGAAGGGAGATGGGGATGGACTCACGGGAAATTTCTTCCTGACTTAGCAAACTAGGAAACAGATGGGATGGCAGGAGAGAGCAGCTCGGGCTTTCTGTGGAATTGTTCACTGAGAAAGGTAGAGAGCTGGCTCTAAGACTGGACCATGACTGACTGAGGTGGCTCCTTTGGGGACTGACTCCCGGGTAGCAAGATGCTACGGGTAGCAAGATTTAGGTAGCATCACACAGCCGGTGGACAGGCCTGACATCAGCCAGGGGTCCGAGAGGAGAATTTACACAGGGTACTGGTTCTAACCTCTGGCAAGCATCATTGTCTTGCTGTCCCAGCCCCTCAAGAAAGTACTTGATTTCACGACCCTAAGGGTTCTGGAAGGGAAAACATGTGGTTGGGTTCTGTGGACTTGGTGCCATGGTCACAGCTCTGAAGTAGGGCAGAAGGAAAGCTGAGATCCTGGAGTGCATCTGTGGTCACTCCATTCCAGAATTTGCCTCACCCCACCTGCTGTTCTGGGAGTTGGCTTGGGCTGTGTCATTGGCCTTGACTGTTCAACAGCCTTGCCTGGCCTGTCTGCGCATGAGAGATCAATTCACCATGGTCCACTGCCTAAGCCCCCTATCTCCCTGTGACAGGTGAATTTTTTTTTTTTTTAAAGACAGGGTTTCTCTGTAGCTTTGGAGCCTGTCCTGGAACTAGCTCTGTAAAACAGGCTGGTCTCAAACTCACAGAGATCCGCTCTGTCTCTGCCTACTAATTGCTGGGATTAAAGATGTGCACCACCACCGCCCGGCTGTGATGGGTGAACTTTGTATACTGTGTCTTGGGTCCATTATATGAATTGTGAGCAGGATTCATCTATTTTAAACACAAATGTTTACAAAAATAAAGAGTATTTCAAACCACAGATGTGTGCAACTATGAATCTCCAGGAGGTGTTATTGAGACCTTGGTAGTGACATGTGAGGCAGAGTGAAAGACAGACTCTCAAAGCCACAGCAGAGTGACAATGGAAGTGGTGAGCTTGGTCCATTTTCCCTAGTGACACCTACAGAAGAGCCCAAAGCAAACCCCCACTGCCCTGCTGTGAGTTTACAGGGGCAGGGTTAGGAAGAGGAGGCTGAACACCAGGGGGTCTTTAAAGCCGGAATGGTGGCCCTCTGTTGTGAATGAATCAGGAAGGCCCTTCCTGAAGGCATGAGGAAGGGTTGGCTAATGTTTCACAGACTTGTCATTGGATACCTCATGGGGCAGACTCAGACTGGATCGTGGGAAAAGGTGTTAGGGACATGGAGGTACATAGATAAACGATGGGAGTGTGGGTAGAAGGAAATAATAAAACAGCAGGGCAATGGTTGTCCTAAATCTCCACTGCACTTCAGAGAGCATTTGCCATACTCCTGGACAGTCACTATGTGGGAGGGAGTGGTTATCTTTATGAATTCAACAGATAAGAAAGCAGGTTCTCGGCGAGCTTTGAAGACTTGACAAAGGGCCAAGGAAAAAAAAAACAGTTATGACTAAAAACCAGTGCCTTGGACTCTCTTGATTTAGAGTCTAAATGGAAAAACTTTGGGATATCTATCTAGAAAAATCTCTACAAGCAATTCTCTTGCAGTCAGAACCCAGAACCTCCCACCTAGGCTTTTCTGCCTACTAAGACTTAGAACAATTGCTCTGGTACAGAAAGCCACAGGGAAGACTCTTAGTTAGTGTGTGCCCAAAGTTAAAAGCTTTTGGAAACTGGGGGCAGTGTGTACAGCTGGAGACAATACTTTAGGGATATCTCATCATTTTTACTCAACTCTGAGAAGAGGGCATCCAGGGGACCCGTGAAGGCCCTAGATTTTCATGGAGAAAATGAAGCACAAATCCATTCCACACTCAAGACTCATGGCACACTTGAAGAGGGCTTTCACAGGAACAGTGAACAAAAGGCATCTCTTCAGAAGCCCAGGCTTCTGGGGGAAGAAGCTCTAGATGGCAGAGAAATCTGGCAAATTAATATCCAGTTCTTATTTACATCATCTCTAGGTCCCTCTGACTCCACAGCTTTGTAGGGACACCTACTGGCGGTATCCGAGGACTCTGCAGTCTCAGCAGAAGACCTAACTCCTTACCATCCGTGGCATCACAAGACTCCGTTCCCACTTGGATAATGGAAACTGTTTTTAGGGAGCTGTCAGCCGAGACTATGATCCCCACAATCTTAAACACATGTGGAACAAGCTATAAGGCAGAATTTCTGAGCACTCCCTGGCCCGTAGTTTCTTTGCCTCTCAATAAATCAAAAATCTGAAGACTAGTTGCTGACTCTATTCTAGGAGACAGCCCCCAATGGATGTGTACCTGTGAAAACACCTCTGGGAGACATATGCCTTATTAGAATAGCCAGGATAAGCTTTACAGGTGGAGAAATCAAGTGTTTCTTAAAATCTCCTTCTTTAGTTGGCCAATGCTCGAATAATGGGGGTGGCTTGGACAATGGTCTTTTCAGCTGCTAGAGTGAGCCCCAGTGACAGCCCTCAGCAGGCCAAAAACATCCCACCCAACACCAATGACTGACTTTGAAGACATCCTTGGTAACCACAGCTGCTTCGCCTTCCTGTACATTTCCTCCTGTGAAGAAATGGTCACAAGTTCACAGAAGGCTCTTGGAAATCTCAGAGACTACACCGGTGCCTGAGAGGGAGATAGGTACTATTTGTTTACCTAGAATTTGCCTCCTGATCACTATGCCAGCAGCGACTCCATCCTCATGGCTGCTGGAGGAGTGTGGAATGGAGGTGGAGGTTCTAATGTAGGACATGGTAGAGTGCGGGGACAAAGACCTCAGTGTTCTCCAGGACAAGAAACATCGCTCACTGAAAGGCTTTCTTAGACAAACACAACTTCATCCCTTCTGCCTGATGCAAACAGAGGCACTGAAAGTCATTGCTTCTAGGAAACGACACTCTCCTCCTAAGGGTCCCTTTGACTCTTCTTTAGAAAGCACAGAAACATAAAGGTAGTATATACATCTCTCACCCATCATCTGAGCCCCAATACAGACCCGAGAACATCTGACCTTTCTCACACTTCAGAGATTGGCGCTTAATAAATGCGTTTTCAAAATGTCTATGCCAGGCAAAAACACTCTGCTGGGGCAAGAAGGAGTCAATCTTGCATGCTCCCTCCCTTTTTTCCTCTCCATTTGACCTTTAAGGCTCTGGTTTCTAGCAAAGAGTGAATTATTCACATCCTCTCATAGATATCAAATTGGCCCTCTCCAGGCTGCCAGTAGGGTGGGACAGAAGGTGGCTTTGTTCAGAGACTGTAAATAGGCAGAGCCCCAGCCTTGTTCAAACAGAATGCAGGTGGGTGCCTGTTTTTACTAACTCATCCTAGAAATGCTCAACAGCACCTGGTGAAATCCTGTCTGCCCTTCCTGGCTCCTCCCTCCTCCCTACCCAGCCACCAGACTTAAGTGGGCTCACACGACTGGGCAGGGCTCATTGCACTTCGCCATGGCTTACATCGCCAAGTCTTTCTATGATCTCGGTGCCATCAGCCTGGATGGGGAGAAGATAGATTTTAACACGTTCCGAGGCAGGGCGGTGCTAATTGAGAATGTTGCATCACTCTGAGGAACAACCACCCGAGACTTCAACCAGCTCAACGAACTGCAGTGTCGCTTTCCCAGGCGCCTGGTGGTTCTTGGCTTCCCCTGCAACCAATTTGGACATCAGGTGAGGAGTCCCTGGGGAATTGATTTGATGGCACTTGAGGGAGATAAAGCATGTAGTGAATGGGTGTTGGAAAATCTGGAATTGAAGGGTATGCTTCATCAGTCTAGGTCCAGGTGAATGCAAAATACCACAGGGAAGTAGTTATGCTCTGAGATTAAATATTGAGGGTGTGCCTTTTTTTTTCTGACTTTCCAGAATATTCTGAGGGTTGCTACCAGGTCTCTCCATTGTGTCTTTGCAAAGTGATTCATTAATTATTTGTTGCATGAATGAGTGGAGAAAATAGAAGGTTAAGGCTCAAACTAAGCTGGCACAGTAGACCATTCCTGTGATCCCGGAATGACAGTGTGAGGTGGTGGCTGAGGGTGGGTGTGAGCCTGTGACCAAACTGGGCTACACAGCAAGACCTCATCTCAAAAAACAGCCTGTGAAAATAGCTCAGTACTTGCCTAGCATACATGAAACTGGGTTTGATCCCAGGCATTGCATAAGCCTGCTGAGGAAGCTTGTCTATAGTCCCAGCACATGAGAAACAGAGGCAGATCAGAAATTAACAGTGATCCTCTGACTACAGCTAGTTCGAGGCCAGCCTGGCCTAGAGCTATCTCATACAAACAACTAGGAGCAAACTGACGAGTTGTGGGAGTCCTTAGTTCCTACAGCAGCATCCTGCACTTTAATGGCCCTGATGCTCTTGAAGATGCACTTAGTTTCCTGTTTTGAGTTTCTTCATATGTTGATTTATTATTAGCTCATAGGTTTATTGTGAGGCTCATAAAATAAACACATGAGAGTAACTATGTGTAAGATGGAGTGGGGGAATGTGAACCATCTTATTATTTAAATCAAAGGTTTGCTTTTGTCAGCAAATTGGAAAAGGAGGCATGCATACTCCTCCTCTGGGCATCACCTGTACCCGTCTGTCCTGAGTCACATGTTGAGTTATTACAGAACTTCAGCCCATACACCTCAAGCTATCTTTTAGGGATTCTGTTTCTACTTAGGCTTTAACTGTACAAACAAGATGGGTGTCCTTAAGTGGACTGTCCCATTAGAGTCCCCCTTAGTTCGACTCACAGTGGCAGGAAGATAAGGAAGGGTGATGGAGATAGACACAGGAAGGCTGGCTGTGATAAACCAGAGACCCAGCTGTCTCTGTGCTTACAGGTCCTTCCCTTGCAAGTCTCTTTCCAGACTTTGCCTCACTGGAGGTACATCACTTCCCTGGAGGGGCCTCTGACTTTACACCCCACTTGTGGCTGGCTAGCTGCTGGAAGGAGTCGTTGCACTATGAGATATAAGTCTAATAGAGATTAGCTGGGGCTCAGAAATGTCAGGATGGTCTGGACTGACTGTGCTAATGGTTCTAGTAGGTCAGAGGCAGGCACTTGCAGAGGGAGCTAGCTGACTCTTAGCATGGAGAGGAGGGGTGGAAAATAAAGGTTCTCACCGGCATTAGGGATGGGGTAGGACAAGGGTGGCAGTGGTGAAGGAAAAACAGGGAACAGGTTCTGAGCTAAAGCATTCTTAGCTGAGTACAGCGGATGAAGATGAGGTTCAAGGGTCCTTTGCATAGCAGTTAAGAAACAAGAGGAGTAATTAGGTACCCATGTCTTTGTCCTTAAGTACTTAATTGCTTAACAACCTCCCTACTCCATTCTAGAGCAGTCACCTTCTATCCTGTTGGTCACTAATGGCCCCATCTAGAGTGCATTCATCCTGGTCACTGACTTGCTTTGCCTTGGTGGCTCCAGAAAACGAAGACTCCCTTGGATGGGGTCTTTCTTCATCAAAGCATCCTCCTATTTGCATTTTAGTTCTAGGACAAGGAAGGATGAAAGCTGGAAGCTATAAATGTCACTCACCTGGGTCTTACTTTGACCCTTGACTCATGAGCTGCACAGGGCACAGGCAAAGGATGCACTCAGTACACACAGAACCAGAAGGGAACAGAACCAGGGCAGAGGAAATGAAAAATGGCAGTAGGAAGTGTGTGCATGCATGCATGCATGCGTGAGTGCATGCCTGTGTGTGTACATTAGTAGGTACACAGGTAGAAGGGCAAGTTCTGTGCATAAACTGAGCTTCTTTCCTTCTCTTCCCTGAACTCAAGATTCCCTGAAGGACCAAGCACACAGTTAATTGCTCAGGATGGATTCAGGTCAGGAGCAAAAGTTCTAACCTTAATTACATTTATTTATTTATTAAATTTAATGTGTGCACAGGGGTGTGCACATGCCACAGTGCACATGTAGAGGTTAGGGGACAGTTGTAAGAGTGGGTTCTCTCCTTAAATTATGTGTCACTCCCTGCTCTGAAGTTCTGGATGTAGTCTAGCATCCCACCAGACAAAGACCATGACTGGTGAGAGGGCTCAATGGGTAAAGAAGGCACTTGCCACCAAGCCTGATGACCTGGATTTGATCCTCAGAACCCATGTGGTGGAAGGAGAGAAGCGAATTCTGCAGGTTGTTCTCTGACCTCTACGTGTGCAACACGGCACTCACGATGTGTACACACACACACATACTATAAAATAGATGTAAAATAAAAGAAAAAACCCAGCCAGGCGGTGGTGGCACACGCCTTTAATCACAGCACTCAGGAGGCAGAGGCAGGCAGATCTGTGTGAGTTTGAGACCAGCCTTGTCTACAGAGCTAGTTCCAGGATAGGCGCCAAAGCTACAGAGAAACCCTGTCTCGAAAAACTAAAACAAAACAAAACAAAACAAAAAAACCCTCAACAACACAATGGCTGGGAGAGAGTAAGGCAAAGCAAGGGGAGAAGAAACACATATACAGTCAACGCATGCTTGCACACACAAAGGAAAGAAAGGAGGAAAAGTTGGAGAAGGAAAGATTTGCACTGGTGGATTCTTGATTTCCTCTTCGTTTTTCCTGCTCTTTTTTCCTCTCCTCCAGGAGAACTGTCAGAATGAAGAGATCCTGAACAGCCTCAAGTATGTCCGCCCCGGGGGTGGGTACCAGCCCACCTTCAGTCTTACCCAAAAGTGTGAGGTCAACGGGCAGAACGAGCATCCAGTCTTCGCCTATCTGAAAGACAAGTTGCCCTACCCTTATGATGATCCGTTCACCCTCATGACCGATCCCAAGTTCATCATGTGGAGTCCGGTGCGCCGCTCAGATGTGGCCTGGAACTTTGAGAAGTTCCTCATAGGTCCAGAAGGGGAGCCATTCCGTCGCTACAGCCGCACCTTCCAAACCATCAACATAGAGCCAGACATCAAACGTCTCCTCAAAGTCGCCATCTAGATGGGAGCTGCTCAGTCTAGGGGTCTCCCACTGTTTCTGGTGGGAAGAATATTTGGAGAATATTCTTCCTCAGGGCTCAGTGTGCCCTCAGGAGACACGGGGGACTGAAGTGTCCTCTTCATTGAAGCACCCTGCCTTCCCTGCCTGTTCCCTGCAGCTTCCTCAAGGCTCTCAGCCTGGGGTAGGCTCTGGGCCTTCACAGAATGATGGCACCTTCCTAAACCCTAGGGGAGATGTCTGAGAAGTTGTGAAGGGCAGAGCCAGCCTCCTCTAGAGCCCAATAAAGGGCAGGTGTGGAAATGCCTGAGTCTCTGTATCTTCCTTTCTAAAAATTTCAAGAATCTTATTTTATTCTGTGTGCTTGCGCACATGTGTGAAGGTCAGGGGCAACTTTGGAGAGTTGTTTGTCTCCTCCTACCTTGGGTTCCAGGGATGGAATTCGGGTCACTGGGCTTGCCTCACTTACTGAGCCACCTGTGTCTTCTTTCTTGAGAGAGGTAGACGGAGGTAAGAACTGTGGGTGCCATGGAAGGGCTGGAACCACTCTAAAGTTTGGTAGAGTGCAGCTCTGATCAAGGGGGTACCCCAAATTACTGTCAGGACTAGATGCACAGTGACAGTTGGAGTTTCAGTAAATGTGAATTTATCATTTCATGGCTCTTAGAGAACCAAGCGAGAAGAGGAAATAATAAAGCAGCGTAAAGAGAAGAAAAAGATAGTAGCCCCTTAGGCTGAGTATCCTGGCTGTTAGCCTATAGCCAGGAAGACATCTCATCATTGTGGGTCCTAGAATAGTTAAACATTAACTGACAGCCAGGGTGTAAAGTGCAGTTACCAGGAACACAAAAGGCACTTTAGCCTCTTCTTGGTTACTTTGCTAAATGTAAAATTTCTAAAATTACATTTTATGTGTGTATGCGTCTACATAGGTGCTGTGGCATGTGGGGGTCAGAGGACAGCCTGCGGTCTCCCTCCACTTTTTGGGCTCCAGGGACTGAAATCAGATTGTCGGGCTTAGAGACACAGAAGTTCACATTCTACCTTTGTTCTTCTCAAGGTCAGACACTCACAAATCCAGGCACAAGGCAAACGAACGGAGGCATGAATGAGTGATTGGGTTAGGCAGGAAGGAATGATTGGGCTGTTGTCTTCTTCCATGATGGTAGGGACAGAAGAGACAGAGGCATGGTTATATTTATGTCCTCCATGAGTACGGGGGACACACACACATACCCTTTAGAGCAGTGGTTCTCAACCTGTGGATCATGACCCCTGGGTTTCAATGACCCTTTCACAGGGGTCGCATATCAGACATTTACATTAAGATTCATAACAGTAGCAAAATTACAGTTATGAAGTAGCAATGAAAATAATTTTATGGTTGGGGTCACCACGCCATGAGAAACCGTATTAAAGGGCTGCAGCATCAGGACGGTTGAGAACCCCTGCTGTAGAGACTGAGTTTATAATCTGTCCACGTGATTGGCACTCACCGTGAGGACAGGCGTGCCAAATGACTTTGTCAGGAAGCCCAGATTCCTCACCCAGTGCAAGCACATTCAGAAAGAACCACCACCACCGGAGCCAGGGTCTGCCATGCTCTGGAGATTTGTTCCTGTTACGTTTTTCCTTCAGCCACTAGATGGAACGTCTCTGCCTTGAGGCCCTCTTGAGGGACAATTCTCCGAACTAGACACCCTGCTAAAGAACGCCAGTGCTACCAGTCTTTCCCTTTAATCTGATCCTCTTGGTCACTCCCCAAGCTCTTGCATCATCTGAGAAGCACGCGTGGAACTGCGATAAATGACGCCTGTCTGACCTTCAGCTCAAACTGCCACTGGCCGTGCTTCATGCCAAAGGGGTAACCTGAGTGTTACAGTGGGAATACCCAGGCAGCCTTCTGAGAGACCTCCTGTCCAACTAAGGCTGCCCTCGCCTTGACTCTTGAAAATTCAGCCCTTTGGATGGCTCACCTTCAAGCCAGCAGCTGGGGTATAAATTCTTCTGCAGAAGGACCATACTAATTTTAGAGTAGTCATGACCGAGGCAGATTCTTTCCCTGACAAAATGGTATAAGGCATTTGTGCAGGGTGCTACTATGGAATTTTTCATCACCTTGATGGTATCTGCCATTGTATTTGTTAACAGACAGCTATCCTGGATGTCTGGCTAGCCTAGAGGTTGGCATTATGCCACTGGCAATTTGGGCTGTGATATGCCAGCACAGTGTGCAGCATCTTCTCCAGATTGCTCAAACTAAATGAGTAATTACAGGATTCCAGAAGAATTAGAATTTC
This sequence comes from Ondatra zibethicus, assembly GCA_004026605.1. Classification (NCBI taxonomy): domain Eukaryota; kingdom Metazoa; phylum Chordata; class Mammalia; order Rodentia; family Cricetidae; genus Ondatra; species Ondatra zibethicus. The sequence continues at coordinate 100,274 of PVIU01000106.1, forward strand.
AGGATAAATAATTTTACATAGGGTCAGGAGGGGCAAAAATGGTAGAAAGTGGGCTCTTCACTTAGGCAGGGGCAATGCTGTTTGCTTCAGACAGAATCTGACCAATTCTCCTCAGAAGGGAACAGAGAGGCAGGATGACCTTCTATGATGTTATTGTTAAATGAAAGTAAGGGCTGATTTCCTTCATCCTTCATCGCATTTGCCCCTGCTTTGCCCTCAGAAGGGGCAGCTTATGGTCATCAGAAAGTAAGATAAAGATTTAATGGAATCACCCACTTTCCTGAATAAACAAAATCTTTTAATCAGTTTTTTTCCGAGGACACTCAGGAGTAGGAAGAGGTCTCATTAATAAGCTCTGGCAGGAGAGCTGAGAAAACGCTGCTCGATTTAGGGGAGTCCCCGGCTTGCTCCTGAGGACTCTCCACTGAAAGGGGTGCTTATGACCTAAAATCTTTATAACTATGTCCCACAGCCACCTCTTACATTAGTCAAACCCTAGACCTTCTGATAAACACCATTAACCACTATAATCCAAGATGCCAGTAACTGGAACCGTCTATGTTCACAGACTGTAGAATACTTTATATATGCATTATTCACGGGGATGCCATAAGGAATTCTCTCTCTCTCTACACAAAGGGTAGCTGGAATGATTAGCTGCACCACAACCTGTAAGTCATTCTAATAAATCCCCTTTTCTCCATATTTGGAAGTTAAGCATGACATGAGATCTGATTGTGTGTCAAATTAACAAGGATGGACTTGTGATGGCTAGTCTTCATTGCCAACTTGACTACATCTGGAATTAACTAAAACCCAAATGGCTTGGCACATCTGTGAGGGATCTTTATTTCTTAATTAAATCATTTGAGGTAGGAAGACACATTTCCAATTCAGATCTTCGAGGTGAGAGGATCCACCTTTAATCTGAGACATACCTTTTGCTGGTAGCCTATGTAAAGTCCTTGCTAACAAGCCCACTCCTTCACTGACATTAGAGCCTACTTTTTGGGGATTCTGGCATACACTAAAGACTAGCTGAGACATCCAGCCTCCTGGACTGAACAACTACTGGAATTTTGGACCTTTGTGTGTAGACAGCCATTGCTGGAATAGCTGTACCACACACAGCCTGTAAGCCATTCAAATAAAGAAATCCCCCATAGATATATACACATACACACACACTCTCTAAGTTCTCTTCCTCAAGAGAGCCCTGACTAAAACACTGGGTAAGACGTCTACCAAGGACAAAGGGCTTAGCAAGTAGCAGAGTTGAGAGTAGAAGCTTTCAGCACAGTGAGTTCTTGGCCAAACAGGGCGAGATTCTGGGGGAAAAAATTGTAAAAGCCAGAGGAACAGGAAGTTTGTTGATATTGCGTCTCCCAGAAATGTCAGCAAAGACAGACTCATGAACCGTTATCAACATGGCTACCTAAACTAGACCAGAGCAAGGACACCACCAATAGACGCGCTAATACAGAAAGGGGAGAGGCCTCAACCATGGACTAAGAACTACAGGCAACTAAGAAATGCTGAGTGGGAGAAAACATCTTCGCCAGAGAATCCTTTGGTTATCCAGTACCAAGTGGTCAACTCTGAAATCGTATACATACAAGTAACATACATACTGAGCAGGTTGCATTTCTATATTTAGGAATATGATAATATATATATGTATGTATATGTAACAACAAAGGAAAAAATGCATGAATTTGAGAGCAAAGGGAGGGGCAAATGTGAGGCGTCAAAGAGGGAAAATGATGTAATTATATTTTAATTTTTTTTTTTTGAGACAGGGTTTCTCTGTGAAATAGTCCTGGCTGTCCTGGAACTCGCTTTGTAGACCAGGTTGGCCTCGAACTCTCAGAGATCCACCTGTCTCTGCCACCTGAGTGCTGGGATTAAAAGTGTGTGCCACCACCGCCCAGCTTAATTATATAAATTGCGCAAGAAAGAGCACTTGCCACTCTTCCAGAGAACTCCAGCTTGGTTTCCAGTACCTACATCTATTAGGCAGGCCACAAATGGCTGTAACTCTAGCTCCGTGGGATCTGCCATGTTATTCTGACCTCCTTGGGCACCCACATACATAAGGCAAATATATACACACACAGAAACATAAATATTTAAAAATAAAGAGCTGCCAGGCAGGGTAGTGCACACCTTTAATATCAGCACAGGAGGGAGGCCAAGGCTGGATGATACCTGCAACTGTGAAGCAAGCAGAATTATACAGTAAGTCCAGGCCGGTCAAGGCTACATAGTAAGATCCTGTCCCAAAACACACAAACCAACCACCACACAGCTCAAGTCACATACTTCCAGCACAGAGAAGAGGAAATGGGCACAAAGTCCTCCCCCAGCTGAGAAGCTCTGCGATTGATGGCTGCTAGGAGAGGGAAATCACTTGTCTGCAGCGAGTGTCATTGATCTATCAATCACGCTCCAGGGTAGGCCCCATGACCAGTAGTCGGCCAATACAATCAGATGCCATGGTTATTTTGTAGTTGTTGTTTTGATTTTTTTTTTTTAAAGAAAAAAAACAGGAAGTTGGGTGGGTAGGGAAGTGATGGGGGGGATCTGGGAGGAGTTGGGGGAGGGGAATGTCGATATAGTGTCTGAAATTTTCAAAAAGTATTTAAAAACATAAAAAATAATACAATAACTAACAACAAAACACATAAAAATACAAAGCCAGTCAGGTAGATTCTTGATCATCGTAAGGTGAAAAAGAGAAAGAAGCCAGGACAGCTGTCCCACACAGGTGACTTCCTTTCAATAGGGAAGACTAATGAATTCCTCTGGCTTTCCTTTAACAGAAAAACGAGAAACCAGCAGAACTGGGTTTAAGACATCTTTATTCTGTTAGACCCCCCAGAAGATGACAGGCTGGATGAATAACAGTGAAATAAGAAGACAGGATCTTATGTTTTGAAATTTTCTAAGCTATATCCAAAAACAGGTGGATAATCGTGCAATACTGTGATAGATAAGGTGTCTTGTGCACATATGGTATCATACTCTTCAGCTTCAAATTACTAAGCCGGAAGTATCAGCAGACTCCGAGAGTACTCAGAGGCTGTGATGGCTCACTGCTGCTATTTATAGAAATGAAGCAGTTCTCTGCCTTTGTATTCATTTCCCGAAACGGTTTCCTCAGCAGGTCAGATATAGATCTGTAGCAAAATGGAGAAGCATTCTCCAGGAATAAACCAACTGACCTTCTGAAGCAGCTGACTTAACATTCTGAGTATCTTTGTCTGGCATGCCTAGGTTCTGTGGAGGGCTGTCACTGATACCGAGCTGACCTCTTCCTGACCTGCAAAGTTTTATATCTCAGGCTCACCAACACCCTGCTGGGAGGAGGTCACAGTGGGAGCCAAGTGATTCTGAGCTACTGATTTCATGTATTTCTTCCTGACTCTGAACCTGGACTTACAAGGGCACCAATCTCATGGCAGTGTAAATAAGTGTGTTTCCTTCCCCTCCCCTTAAACCCCCCCATCACTGCCGCCATGCTCCCAATTTACTCAGATCTTGTCTATTTCCCTGTTTTAGGGGAATCCATGGATGTTTCTCTTAGGGTCCTCCTTATTACCTAGATTCTCTGGGGTCATGGACTATAGGCTGGTTATCCTTTGCTTTTGTTATAAGTGAGTACATACCATGTTCATCTTTCTGGGTCTGGGTCTGGTCTGAGTGAGGGTTACCTCACTCAGGATGTTTTTTTCTAGTTTCATCCATTTGCCTGAAAATTTCAAGATGTCATTGTTTTTTACTGCTTAGTACTCCATTGTGTAAATGTACCACATTTTCTTCATCCATTCTTCAGTTGAGGGGCATCTAGGTTGTTTCCAGGTTTTGGCTATAACAAATAATGCTGCTATGAACATAGATAGTTAAGCAAATGTCCTTGTGGTATGAGTGTGCATCCTTTGAGTATATGCCCAAGAATGGTATCTGGGTCTTGAGGTAGATGGATTCCGAATTTTCTGAGAAACAACCATATTGACTTCCAAAGTGGCTGTTCAAGTTTGCACTCCCACCAGCAATGAAGGAGTGTTCCCCTTACTCCACATCCTCTCCAGCATAAGCAGTCATTAGTGTTTTTGATCAGAGCCATTCTGACAGGTGTAAGATGGTACCTCAGAGTTGTTTTGATTTTGCATTTCCCTCATGGCTAACGATGTTGAACAATTCCTTAAGTGTCTTTCGGCTATTTGAGTTTCCTCTGTTGAGAATTCTGTTTAGATTTGTATCCCATTTTTAATTGTATTATTTGGTATTTTGATGTCTAATTTCTTGAGTTCTTTGTATATTTTGGATATCAGTCCTCTGTTAGATGTTGGAAGATCTTTTCCCATTCTGTAGGCTGCCATTTTGTCTTATTTACCATGTCCTTTGCCTAACAGAAACTTCTCTGTTTCAGGAGGTCCCATTTATTAATTGTTGCTCTCTGTCTGTGCTACTGGTGTTATATTTAAGAAGTGGTTTCCTGTGCTAATGCGTTCAAGGCTACTTACCACTTTTTCATGGGATGGGAAGGACAGGAAGAACAAGGGAAGAGATATCTTGATAGAAGGAGCCATTATGGGGTTAGCAAGAAACCTGGCACTAGGGAAATTCCCAGGAATCCACAAGGTTGACCCCAGCTAAGACTTTAAGCAATAATGGAGAGGGTGCCTGAACTGGTCTTCCCTTGTAATCAAATTGATGACTGCCTTAATTGTCATCACAGAACCTTCATCCAGAAACAGATGGAAGCAGACACAGAGATCCACAGCTAAGCACTGGGCAGAGCTCCTGGAGTACAATCAATGAGAGGAAGGAGCGATAATATGAGCAAAGGGGTCAAGACCATGATGGGGACACCCACAGAAACAGCTGACCTGAGCTAGTGGAAGCTCACTGACTCTAGACTGACAGCTGGGAACCTGCATAGAACTAGGCCCTCTGAATGTGGGTGACAGTTGTGAGGCTTGGGCAGTTTGTGGGGCCACTGGCAGTGGGATCAGGATTTAACACTAGCGCATGAACTGGCTTTTTGGAGCCTATTCTCTATGGAGAATTTTACATTCATTAATTCATTTGGGTCTCTTAGCAATGCTGCAAAAAGAGCACAGTATCACATTCTGTTAGCCCAGTTTTACAGAAACAGGATACTGAAGTCCAGAGCACTGCTCTGTTTAAGGGCTATCTGTTTCCAAAGGACAACGTGGCCTAAAAGCCAGTTTTATGACCACCAAACCAGTGGTCTTTCAATTATACACACAACACATTCTATGATCCCTTTGGAGTAAATGAAACAATCCTGTAAACTTACATTATATTACATCCTTTACTCTGATGTCTCTGGTTTCTCACATGCATCCTTCCTCTGGGATAGGCTTCCATTACAATACATTCAAGTGCCATGTCTCCTTAGCCTCCTATTTTTTCAGATTTTACTTGTTTTTGAAGAAAGACCTTGGTAGTTTTGAAAGATACAATCAGTCTGAAGAACTGAACTTGTGTGTTGTTCTTATGATTACATAGATTATGGCTCTCTGGGAAAAAAGCCACAGAGATCTTCATACTGTATCATATCAAGGATACCCAACATCAAGGCTTACTGATGGCAATATTAACCTTGATTGCCTAGCTGAGCCAGTGTTTGTTAGGGTTCTCTTCCTTAAAGTCATTCCTTTCCCTCTTTCTATGCTACTTTTTTGGGGGGGTGGGGGATTGAGACAGGGTTTCTCTGTGTAACAGCCCTAGCTGTCCTGGAATTAGCTCTGTAGACCAGGCTGGCCTCAAACTCACAGAGACCCGCCTGCCTCTGCTTCCCAAGTGCTGGAATTAAAGGTGTGTGCTATCACTGCCAGGCCCATGCTACTCTTTGGAAGGAAGCCACTATGCACACAACCCACACTGACAATGTAGAACCATCGGAAATCCACGCCCCTTCCTTCCCTTTTCTTTTCCTCCCTTATTTATTTATCCATCCATCCACCCACCCAATCATTGCTATCAGCATGGGTATTTAGTATAAACTCTGGGCTATAATTCAATATTAATTCACTTATTTTAAAATTAATGCTGTTATGTTCACTGGTAATTCTTGTCTGACCATCCCTTAACCACTGTGGTTTTGATTTCTGTGTTTTTTGCTTGTTTGTTTGTTTGGTTGTTGTTAGTGGTGGTGGGGATTTGGTAGCACAAAATATTCTAAGTTCATCATGTAGAATTCCTACCCACTCTATCACTTACTTTTGCAAGGATTTCTGGATTCCTTTGACAGGAAACCAAGATCTGAGTGCAGAATGTGCATAGATAGGCTCTAGTGGTTTTCTAGCCAAATAACCACTAGCAAAGACATTTCACTCTGGCACGTATAGGGGATTAGCAGAGGTGCTCAACTCTAGGAAACAACAATTCCCCAAATTACCTTTCCTTCCAAGTAGGTAAGTCTAAGCAGAAAAAAAAAAAAAGAATTTTCATTATTAGACAAACCATCAGGCCTGCTATATTGTAAACCAAATCAACATAGCTACAACAGAACCACAGGAAGCTTAGAATAACAGAGTCATTTGTCGGGGGTCATCAGGGAGAATACTGATGGTGTCTTCGGCTTTGCCACACAACAGACATAGCATGGTGTACTCCTAGAACAAGACAAAGTACAAAATTACCTCAAGGGACAGGGAAAAAGATGCTCCATAAACGGCTGCTCAGAAAAGCTTTCCTGCAAGTTGTCACTGGTGATCCTGCAGCACATCTTCAACTCCTACTAGCAGTGCTTTACGTTTAGTCTGCACACTCCTGGAACCTTTTGCTTGTGTAAACTCTTATTTATCATGTACATAAGAACGGCATTTGAAGGTACATGGCTATTTCTCACACTAAGAAAGCATACATATTTTGCTTAGTGCTTCTATTTAAAGTAATGAAGATACCCGGGCTGAGGCTGCATGTAGCTCAACTGGTAAAGAACTTGCCTACTATGCACAAAGCTCTGCTTTCAGTCTTCAATACTGCACAGACTGGGCATGGTGGCACACAAGCACACAAGCATGGTGGGGGCAGGAGGATCAGGAAAAAAAAAAGAATAAGGGCCAGTGAGCAGTGAGGTGGCTCAGTGAGGTGGTCAGGATCATAGACAGTGGAAGAATGGACTACCAAGTTTTGTCCTCTAATCCTGTATATGTTTCATGGCAAATAAGCATATCACACACACACACACACACACACACACACACAGTAATTGAATAAATGAACCTCTTTTTTGTTTGTTTTGTTTTTTGTGACAGGGTTTTTCTGTGTAGCCTTGGCTGCCCTGGAACTCACTCTGTAGGCTGGGTTAGGGTTTGGGTTAGGGTTAGGGTTAGGGTTAGGGTTAGGGTTAGGGTTAGGGTTAGGGTTAGGGTAGGCTGGCTTCAAACTCACAGAAATCCACCTGTCTCTGCCTCCCAAGTGCTGGGATTAAAGGTGTGTACCATCACTGACTAGCTAAAATGAACCTCTTAAAAACATGAATAAATAAAATACATAATGAACCAGATTGGGTGTGTATTTCTAAGGACAAATTCTTATTCTTAGGTCCGTACCTTTCCAAGATTTTTATATAATGGGGCTGGGAGGGAAACAAAATTCTCAAGTTGAAAAAGCTACCTTTATCAGATCTAGGAAATAAAAAAGTATATTAAGTTCCCTAGCATGCCACAGCTCATATTTAAACAGTTAATTGCCCAAGATTTCATCTATTTAGTATCTAAGTTTTTATTAAGTTTCATGTGTCTTATGCTTAACAAATGTCTAGACTGGTGACAGAAGGGATTTTATTTTAAGCAAAATTCCTTAAGCAAAGTCCTGTTCTTATAGCTGTCACAGATGTATGTCCTTTAAACTTTTTATTTATAATATTTTTGTTTTGTTTAGGAAAACAAGTATCTATGTTGAATCTACTAGTGCCTCCACACCAGATGTTGCTGCCTGGAAGTGGACCAGTCAAACAGTGTCTCTCAGTCTGGACAGTCACTAGAAAGGACTGCAGAGCTAAACAATGACAAAGTACAAAGTTCCCAAAGAAGACAAGCGCCTTTCCATTTCAACTGGCAAGCCCAGCAGACAGCCACTTTTGAAGACTGTTCTTGAATTAATCAATTGGCTAACTGATTAATTTTCAGTGCTGGAAGTTAAGTCCAGAGCTTTGAGCATAGTAGACAGGCACCCTTCCACTGAGTTACCACTCTGCACTCGTGATTGTAAAGTCTCCTCTATAGACCCAATAGAAATACATACAGGCTAATGCTTACAGAATAGATACTACTCATGAGCATAAAATACAATAAAAATCTACCCTCTCCACGGTATCTGCTGTTGTCAACACATCTACTGCTTGACCCCACCAGGCATCACTATTGGGAAGACAAAGTGTGATGGAGAGCACTTCTAATCCCACACTTGGGAAACTGAGGCAGGAGGGTCACAAGGCTAAGGTCAGCCTGAGCTACACATCAGATCTTGTCTCAACACAGACACACAGACACACACACACACACACACACACACACACACACACACACACACACACACACACACACACACGGTGGGGGGAGTGCAGGTAGAGACAAAGGGCTGAGTTTTGGCTCAACTGGTGGAGTACTTTCCTTGCAAGCATGAGGACTAAGGTATGGCCCAAAACAAACAAACAAAAAAGCACCAAACAGCAACAAAATAAAAATGTTCAATTGAAAGAGAGAAAGAGCGAGAGCTGGATTTTCCACTAACCTAACCTGTCAAGTCTCTAGTGAATGCGTCCATGCGCTACATGCAATGTGCTGTGTGCAGTGGTCAGTCACGAACAAAGGAAAGAACACATCCTGACCTTTACAAAATAACGCCCTTGACTTGGGATAAAAAAAAAACTGATACAATGCACGATATAACCTGGTAAGATTATTAAATCAGTGAAACTGGCCATATTTGTAACCTCTCATTTATGGGCAGCCAGGAATGTGAATTTCATTGTAAGTCAGTGATTTGGAATTCCAAAGTAGCTCCCCATGGGAGTATGTTACATATGTGGTAGTTATATTCCCAGGAAAACGCTCAAGTCTTTTAAGTTTGTGTTGTACAAAGGCTGTGGTATCTAACCACAAACTACAGTGCTTCTGTGGGAAAGTAAGCTAGGATGCTAGGGACACAGGGTCCCGCAAGATCAGGATATCTTTTACCAACCTGGCCCAGTGAGGGCGTGGCGGGGGGGGATTTACAGGCCCCAGGCATTCTTAGGGAGGCTCAGAGGGCTAGGAGTAGCCATGGGGGGGGGAAGGGTGGAGCAGAAGGAATCAACCAAGTGCTCACTCAGAGGCCCTTGTTCTCTAACCTGCTACATCTTTCCCGGCCCACTGAGGAATAAAGGCTGTCTCCCACCCCTAGCCACCGCCCCCAACTCACCCACATATTCCCCAAGGTGAACACACCATCCATTTAAGGGCTTTTGTCAGATTTCAAAGGTTACAGTCATGTGTAATATATTCCTGATGTACTCTGCACTTCCCTCTCCATCTCGCCCCGTGTGGCCTTGCCATTAGAAAACAGGAAAGAGCATGAGAAAAAGAAGCAAAGAAGCAGTTAAAATTTATTTTAAGACACAGAAAAAACAGTCAAGCAGACCACAAGAAAAGAAACACTTAAGGAACCGAAGTTTAACAAACCCAGATCTGGAAGACAGCAAGAGAATTACAAACAGCAACAGCTCAGGACAGGAGCTTTAATCAAATGAAAATGAAGGCCACTTTACAGAGAGTTAAGAGGAACACGGAAATAGGAGAGTTGTTAGAGATATTCAAAACTGAGCACAGTGGCACAGATCCCTAATCTCAGCACTGGGGGGGGGGGGGGGGGGAGTAAGGCAGGAGACTCTCCAGTGCCACACAATGAGACACTTCCAAAATAGGAAAAACAAAACAATTCAAGAAAAAAGGCAAACACAAGTAAAGAGCTGCTTCCAGAATGGATCACAGAAGCAGCTGGGTGAAACAAATAAGTTTAAATTATTTTTAACAAAGTGAGAATAATTAAGCATGTTTAATGCAATTTTTAAACTTTTTGTTTTGTTTTTTGAGACAGGGTTTCTCTGTGTAGACCTAGTTGTCCTGGAATTCAATCTGTAGCCCAGGCTAGCCTTAAACTCACAGAAATCCACCTGTCTCTGCCTCCCGAGTGCTGGAATTAAAGGTGTGAGCCACCATTATTAAACACTTTTTAAAAAAATTATGTGCATTTGTGTGTGTGTTGCAGATTAATATATGTAAGGGCAGTGCTCACAGAGGCCAAAAGAGGGCGTTTGGATAGCCTTAACATAAAATTTCCAACCTAGAAAAGATGCTGGAGACAGTACCATGTGATCCCTCAGGATATGGAGTAGAGTAGCGTTCAAGAGAAGGAAGGAGACTCCTCTTCCAATGTTGGAACACTATTTCATATGGGGTATGTATGGAAGAGCAAGGGAAATGAGTGAGAGAAACTGGGCCAGCTACAGTCTTGGGGTAAGGAGTCTGCACATGTGTTACAGCAATGATGGCTGCCAAAGGCCAGCAAGGCAGTATCAAGTTGGGAGCTTAGACCCCAGCCCCTTGCATCTATCCTAGCCCCCGACCCTGAGAGTTAGCACTCTGGACTCCAAATCCCAGCAGGCCACTAGGGAGGGGTCAGGACCACTTTCCCCAGGGTATTTAAATGAGCTCCCAAAAGAGGAACACGTGGTCCCTTTTCCTTCCTCCCCATGGTCACGTTCGTGGCCCCTTGAGACCACCCGAGAGCGCAGAACTCCCATTAAACCTGAATTTTTTTTTAATTTGGCTTGTTTTGATTTGGCTTGATTGAGAATTTTGTGTCAGCAGAGAGCTCGCATTAGGAAATATTCCTAACATGTTGGAGGTCCCACCAAGATAGGGCAGGCCCTTTCCATGCGGTCCTAGACAACGTGTTGAAAGCCCCCAGTCTACAATTCGAGTTCTCTATGCACGTTTAAAACCAGCTCCTGGGCAACAGCGGCTGCATCTTGGTGAGTCCCTTTTCTTAACACTTGTAGACACTTTTACAGGATGGATAGAAGTGTTTCCAGTCTCTAGGGAAACAGCAGATGTGGTGGCTCAGGGTCATGGAGCGCATGTCAGAAGTTCTTGACATCTCCTGGACAATGGGGCTCATCAAACAACAACTAACCAAGCTCTCCATTGAACTCAGGTTATCTTGGCCCTCGCCTCAGGGCCACCCCACATTCCCCTACAGGCCTGAGCCCTTTTGAGCCACCTCCCAGTTCAAACTCCTCCACTGGTGGGGTACCTACCCTACCTCTCCCTTTTAAGCATGTGTCTCCGTTCACACGCTGACAGTTGTCTTCCTGCCACCACACCGGACCCTAATGCCCCTGAACCTGCCCCGCTCTCCCCAGGGGACAGAGTACTCCTCAAACAGTTAACTCCTAGGTCTCTTGAACCTCGATGGACAGGACCTCACACGGTAATCCTCACCACTCCCTCGGCTGCCAAGCTCTTGGGACACCCATGCTGGTACCATCTCTCCAGGCTCAAGTGGGTGCCTACTCAAGACACTTGGTCTGTCCAGCAGACAGGACCTTCCACCCTCCGGTTTTCCAGGATGCCACAATGAAGGGCACATTAATACTGATAATAATTTTTTTCCTAGACACCTGCCTTCTCATCTCCCCCAAGGAACAGATGCCTGCCGTCTCCGGGATAACAGTACATGGGATGCCTTTCCAGCCATACCTCTCGCTAAACATGGACACCTTCCTCACGTTGCCCCGTGCCCGCAGGAAGTAGCCAGATTAGAGTCTACGCCCTTTTTTCCAAAGAGAGCCTAAATGTTTGTCATAATTACCACTCCAATTTTCTGTCACCCCTATATCTAAAGAGTCTGGAATGTCAAGATGGGAGCTTAGGCCCCAGCCCCTTGCATCTATCCTAGCCCCCTGACCCTAAGAGCACTCTGGACTCCAAATCCCAGCAGGCCAGGGAGAGCACAGAACTCCCATTAAACCTGGATATTTCTTAATTTGGCTTGTTTTGATTTGGCTTGATTGGGAATTTTGCGGTTTGGGAATTTTGCGTCAGCAGGGAGCTCGTGCTAGGAAATATTCCTAACAGGCAGTATAAAAGGATCATTTTTAAAAACCATCTGATGGCTAAGTATAGGATGTGGGTTAGGCAAGAACAGATGTTGATAATATAGGACTGGAGGTAGAGCCCAGTGCAAGAGATTCCATCTACAAGAGAACTGGAAATTAATTAGGCGCTATGACTACAAGCCATCTCCCTTTTCCTTTTCTTGCTTCTACGCAGAGTAATTTGGGGGGCTGTTTGAAGGTGGTTACACTCAGTCATAAAGGAAAATGAGCTGGACTTTGGTCTCATGGAAGTGCTTTACAACAGCTCTCTTAGGACTAACTGGGCAATCTCAATATCTACTCAAAGACCTCATGTGCACTTAAGAGAGCTGTAAACACCCACTTCCTCTCACAAAGACAGAGCTAGGGGTTTCTAAGCTTATGAAATGCTCACTCTTCTTTGGTCACGACTATTCCCTGAGACCTTGGTTTTGCTGTAAGTTACACATATCATATAAATATTTTAAGGCATAAATTTTGGTTGTTAAAAAAAGTTTTATGGTCATTGGGCAGTGATGGTGCACATCTTTAATCCCAGCACGTGGGAGGCAGAGAGGCAGATGGATCTCTCTGTGAGTTTGAGGTCAGCCTCGTCTACAGAGCGAGTTCCAGGACAGTCAGGGCTGATACACAAAGAAATCCTGTCTGGGGCAGGGGTGGGGGGGAAGAGTTATAGTCAAGATGTTTAGATTAACCAAAATATCTCAGATCAGACCCTGACATATGTGACTGTGTACGTATGTTCCTCTTTCCATTTAAAAATATGAATGAGGGACTAGAGACGGCTAAGCAGTTAAAGGTACTTGTTGTTCCTACTGCTCCTGCAGGAGACCTGGGTTCAGTTTCCAACCCCCACACACCAGTTCATAGCTCTGTGTGACTTCAGTTCCAGGAGATTTTGTCCTCTCTTCTGGCCTTCATGGGTACCAGGCACAAATGTGGTATACACACATACATGCAGGCAAAATACTCATATACATAATAAAAATAAGTTAAATTTAGGGGCTGGAGAGATGGTGCACTTATTAAAGTAATGGCTGCTCTTCCAGAGGACCTGGCTCCAATTCTCAGCACCTGTGTGACAGCTCACACCTGTAACTCTAGTTCAAGGGGATATGACACCATCTTCTGGCCTCCCAGCACTTGGGAGGCAGAGGCAGGCGGATCTCTGTGAGTTCGAGACCAGCCTGGTCTACAAAAGCTAGTTCCAGGACAGGCTCCAAAGCTACAGAGAAACCCTGTCTCGAAAAACCAAAAAAAAAAAAAAAAAAAAAAAAAAAAAAGAGTGGAAAGTATTATGCTATTTTATGGTTTTGCTGTAGCTGATTACCTTTTATTTTTCTAAATAAATATTATCTAAATTTGAATGACTTGAAAAAATTCTCTTGACTGTTTAGAGTCTAACCTGATACTCTTATCTTGTAGAAAAACACACAGTTCACACAAAGTCAGTTTAAAAATTGAAAACAAGCACCATAAAGAAGAGCCCTGGGCCCTGGTTTGTCCAGAGCTAGGTCCCGCTGATATCAGGATATTCATCCTGACCATTAAGCCTTCAGCAACCATGGGCCTAGAGACTAGAGCTCTTCAACGTTTTCCTGACTGCAGGAAAACTAACGAAACAAGCCCTTTTTCTCTAGTGATTCTGCTTTGCTCCTCCATCCTTGATTGTGCTATCTTTCAAGTTAGCTTAACAAATTATATATATATATATATATATATGGCTTAGTATACTTGAGAACAACAGTTGCTCAAATCCACATGCCAATTTGGGCAAACAAAGACAACCTCCTTATCAGATTTTCATACCCACCAAGTGGACAGGACAATGCCTGGAACTCAACTCTGCAGACCAGGCTGGCCTTGAACTCAGAGATCCGCTTGCCTCTGCCTCCTGAGTGCTGGGATTAAAGGCGTGCTCTGCTACTGCCACTACCACCCAGCAGCCAGCACTTAAATTAAGCCAACTGGGAAATTCCCACAGCACTGGGAAAAAAAGCACCACTGTCGTAATCTCATACAAACCCATACTGGCAGACTAGAGATGGCTTGGCAGTGAAGAGCACTGATGCTCCTGCAAAAGGCCCAGGTTCGGTTCTCACCACCCACAAGATGGCTCACAACCATCTGTTACTCCAGTTCCAGGGAATCTAGAACCCTCTTCTGGTCTTTGTGGGCACCAAGTATTCACAAGGTTTGTACACATGCACACGCACACACACACACACACAGGCAAACACACATACACATAAAAAGCAATAAATATTTTAAATCTTTTTTTGTTTGTTTGGTTTTTTTTTGTTTTTTCGAGACAGGATTTCTCTGTGGCTTTGGAGCCTGTCCTGGAACTAGCTCTTGTAGACCAGGCTGGTCTCGAACTCACAGAGATCCGCCTGCCTCTGTCTCCTGAGTGCTGGGATTAAGGCGTGCGCCACCACCGCCCGGCTTTAAATCTTATTTTTAAGAAAGAACCCATAGCAGGCTGGAGAGAGGGCTCAGAGGTTAAGAGCACTGGCTGCTCTTCCAGAGGTCCTGAGTTTAACTCCCAGCAATCACATGTTGGCTCACAACCATCTAGAATGAGATCTGGTGCCCTCTTCTGGTGTGCAGAACACTGTACACATAACAAAACTTTAAAAAAGGAAGGAAGGAAAGGAGGGAGGAAGGAAGGAAGGAAGGAAGGAAGGAAGGAAGGAAGGAAGAACCTATACTAAGCTAATTAAATAAAATGGCAGGACTGAAATATCATTTATAAAGCACACATTCTGATTTGTGATTCTTGCGGAGATGCACAGATCCACCCATGGTTAAGGTTTCCCAGCTTACACAAGTAAAGTCAGGGGTGGTTTCCATTATTAATTGCTACAATTATTAATTCATTACAAAAATTGTGTGTAGATGCTAGAGGATACTTTTAGTCTTTGTCCCACTTCAACGATACCCACATATACATTTACCTGAAATTCATCCATGATACTGAATGTATACTCATGTCTGGCTACTACATGATGACAATTCTTACACAGATCTGTCGAAACAAAGACACATAATGAAGTCTGGACAAGTTTCTTAAAACAATGAAATTTCTATTCTTAGCATATAATGCTTACAAGGAATCTTAACTCTGTCGCATTTAATACAGCAGGAATCTCATTAGAGTGCTGACCTTGGGAAATCCAGATTCTATCACAACATTACCTAATTAGGACCTGAACTCAAAGGTTCAATGTATGCACATTAATTCCCACTGAAAGCTACCTACAGAAATCAATACACAGATACTTAGATGTCATTTATTTATTCATTTACTTTTGGGGTATTAGGAATTGAACCTAGAGCAGGCACTCTACCACTGATCTACATTCCCAATCTTGACACTTTTTCTATTTTGTTTTGCTTGAGACAGGGTTTCTCTGTGCAGCCCTTGCTGTTGTGTAACTTGTTCTGTGCTTGCCTCAAACTCACCGAGATCTGCCTGCCTCCTGAGTACTGGGATTAAAGGTGTGACCTCCTGGCTCTTGTCATTTTTTGGGTTAAGTTCTCACTAAATTGCCCAGGTTGGCTTTCAACTCACTCTGTAGCCCAGGCAGGCCTTGACCTTTCAGCCTCCTGAGTAGCTGGGACCAAGCTGGCAAGATTGAGTAAAGGTGCTTGTCACCAAGTAGCTGGGATCAAAGGCCTGTGCTAGCAAGTCTAACATTGTATTTTTTTAAAGAGTGGACCCATCTGGCTACACAAATGCTGTTATTCTCAGGAAAGACAGTAAGCGTGCAGCTACGCCCAGGCATCAATAAAAGCAGGTGAACATTAAAGTGGTGGTAACATTGGATGGTAACAAAATAGCCTACTAAAAATAATTTAACATAAATAAACTGTGGTTACTGTATGCTAGGTATCTTTAACCACTTTTTCTTTTTAGCTATTCATATAATCTCAAATTCAATGAGACATAATATTATTTTCCCCTTGTCAGGAAACAAAGGCACATTGTGATTAAGTAAACAGACATAGGAGGTTTGGTGCCAGAATTCTTAACACAAGATTGTGGCCCCAGAACCACGGCTCTTACCCACTATGCTCTGTTCCCTCCACAAAATACACCTTAAAGGAGACGCAGATTTTAAAGGCAGACAAAAACAAACAATAAACTTTCTGTTGTATCCCATTTAAGGTGATATAAAGTCTTTACAACTGGCTGGGTGTGGTGGCACACGTCTATAATCTCATTGCTGAAGAGGCAGGGACAGGAAGATCACAAGTTTAGGTTAGCCTGAGCTACAGAGCAAGCAAGACCTGAATCTCGCACTTGAGTTATCTGCAGGTCTTCAGTGTGGAAATGCAGGGTAAAGGAGGAGTTCCTAAATGGATTTTCCTCTCAGTAACTATACCCTGCAACACGACACTGGCCGTGCCCTTGGAACACCTGTGTGGCACACCAGCTTCTGAAAGCTGATACCTGCCAATGGCTTTGCATTTCAAAACAAACTCAACTTACGATCATAGGTAACTATTTCTTCTCCATCTTCTTCTTTTAGGGATCTGTTAGTGATCAGCATAAAATCCAGTTTACTGCACACCGCACAGCCTGTGAAGTTCAGCAAGAATGATCCATTCTCCAGACAGGTGCTCCCCTAAAGTATTAGATAGGAATTTTCTTACACTTTGAAAACTTTGGTGAAACTGATTAATAGGCCCAAAATCTCGACAGGCAAAAGACACAGCCAGAAGATACCTGCTTGAAGTACATTTCTGTTTGTTTGTTTGTTTGTTTTAGACAGGGTTTCTTTGTGTAGTTTTGGAGCCTGCCCTGGAACTCACTCTGTAGACCAGGCTGGCTTCGAACTCAGCGATCCGCCTGCCTCTGCTTCTCGAGTGCTGGGATTAAAGGAGTGTGCTACCACCACCCTGCTTGAAGTACATTTTTAAGTAACCAGCTTAGGTGCAATCCCTGTACCACAGAACAAACAAGCATAAAAGAGAACTAAGTCCAAATATTTAGAAATAACAAGGAAAAACATTCAATATGAAAAAGAAATTAGAAAATTTTAGAAGTACTTTTAAAGGACCAGCCATAAAACTAGAATTAAGATCCTAGCACTTGGGAGACAGAGGTCTCTGTGAGTTTGAGGCCACCCTGGTATACAGAGCGAGTTTCAGGACAGCCAGGCCTACACAGAGAAACTGTGTCTTAAAAAACAAAACTAGAATTAAGCCAATCAAAATAGAAGCAATGAGTCAATGCTAAAGATAACTGTACACACTGAAACAGCTTCCTCTCAAGCCTTTATTAATACCACAGAATAGCGGAAAGGATCCCAGCTACAGACTTCAGTCTTTAAGAGTATGTGGTATTGAGGCAGAGGAGATTAGGTGTTCCAGTTGACCAGACCGACACAATGGTGGTCAAGGAGCAGAGGCTTCTGCTTTAGCATGAATAACTAAACAGATTCCTGGCTCAGAGAGAAATCTCTGCTAAGACTCTGTTAACACCTATGAATGCTATCTTACAGATAATCTAATACAGTTCTAAGCAATACTGATTATTTTTATTTGTTAAGAATATATTTTATTATGTGGTGAGCAGTGTGCATGGGCCCAGCTGCATGTGCAGAAGTCAGAGGAGCACTCCATGGAGTCCTCCACCCTTACTCTGGTTCTGGGTATTGAACTTGGGTCAACAGGCTTGAACAGCAAGCTCTTTAGCTATTGAGTTGCCTCTCCTGCCTGGGTTGGGCATTTTTAATAGTTAATGTGATACAAAAATCATTCACAACATTTCTCCAGAGCATCTGTGTATCTGATACCACAGAGAGCTCCAGGGTGAGCAAAATGTGTTAGTTTAGAAAAGCCACCTTAAATGAGTCTTCCTGGTTGCCCACACCACAATTAATCTCTCCCTTCTGAGGGTGTCTTACTTCTGTGTATTAAAGAAGAGATTAGTTCTGGAGGAGGAATTAAGATATGACTATATGGGGTTGGAGAGATGGCTCAGTGGTTAAGAGCACTGGCTGCTCTTGCAGAGGACCTGGGTTCAATTTCCAGCATCTACATGACAGCTCACAACTGTCTGTAACTCCAGTTCCAGGGGATCTGACACCCATACACAAATATTTATGCAGGCAAAGCATCAATACACATTAAATAAATTTTAAAAAGATATGACTATATAGTTAGACATAGATACTTACTTAAGATACTTTGAAGAAAAAAAACAAACCAATTTTGGAATTGTAGACTTTCAGCTATGAAGAACTAGTGACACACTTTAATTTTACAGAAAGTAAAACCTACACATTGCAAAGGTCAATGAGCTGGGTTGTTTTTTGTTTTGTTTTGTTTTGTTTTTGACACAAACAGATCTGGAAAGGAAGAATCTTAATTGGGGACCTGCCTCCATTCGATTGACCTGTTGGCATGTCTGTGGGGCATTTTCTTGATAAATGACCAATGTGGGAGGACCAGTGTGGTGATATTTTATTTATGATCTAACAAACAAAGCTTGTCTGAAGATCGGAGTGCAGAGCTAGTTAGCCATAGAGGTCAGGCAGTGGTGCACACACCTTTAATCCCAGCACTCAAGAGACAGAGGCCAACTGGGATCTGTGAGTTCAAGGCCACCCTGGGTTCCACAAGATTGAATCTTGTCTAAAAGAGAAGCAGAGGTCACACAAAGGTGATCCCAGCACTTGGGATCACATGTCTTTAATCCCAGCACTAGGGAGGTAGAGACAGGAGTGATATGGCTGGGTGGAGAGAGGAATGTAATGCAGGAGGAGACAGGAGCTCGCGGCAGTTTGAGGAACAGTCTGAGAATGCAGTCTGAGGCTTTTTTTTTTTTAAAGATTTATTTATTAATTATGTATACAGCGTTTTCCCTACATATATGCTGCAGACCAGAAGAGGGCACCAGACCTCATTACAGATGGTTGTGAGCCACCATGTGGTTGCTGGGAACTGAACTCAGGACCTCTGGAAGAGCAGTCAGTGCTCTTAACCTCTGAGCCATCTCTCCAGCCCTAAGTTGGAGGCTTTGTAGGAACAAAATTGTCCCTTTGGTCTGAGCATTGGTAGAGGTAAGAACTCTGTAGTGGCTGACTGCTCTGTTTCTCTGATCCTTCTGCTTTCACCCCGACAGCTGACTCCGAGTTTTTGTTATTAAGACCAGTTAGAATTTGTGCTACAGGTCAGCCCACCATGGGCAGTGCCACCCCTGGACTGTGTAAGAAAACAAGCTGAGGAACCCATAGGAAGAAAGCCAGGAAGCAACATTTCTCCACTGGTTCTTGTCTGACTTCCCCCAAACACAAACTCTGGGACAGGTAGGGTTTCTCTGTGTAGCCCTGGCTGTCCTGGAACTCACTCTGTAGACCAGGCTGACCTCAATCTCAGAGATCCACCTGCCTCTATCTCATCTCCCAAGTGTTGGAATTAAAGACATGCGACACCAGCGCCCGGCTTCTATTCCTATCTTCTATTCTTATTCTTTAAAATATGCCATGGCACATACCCACACATATACATGTAACTAAAAATAATAAAAATAAATCTTTCAAAATATATGCCTGATTTAAAAGAACCCCAGTTAACTGGAAGAATCCTGATTCTGGAAAAAGAATTTCCTTCTAAGAATGGGAATTAAATAGGGATTCTAAATGGTCACTGAGCTTTGACTGGACAAAGCTGTCCTGAGTTCCTTTAGAGCTCTCCATCCCTTATCTGAAGTTACATGGGGAACTTTCTATCTACCCACTAGTTATTTCTAAATATGTCTTCTCAAGTTTCAAAGAAACATTTAATTCTTTCTCATGACAGCCCTTTAATTATTTAAAACAGAATAAAAGCAAAAGAATGCTTCAGAGCGGCACTTTCTAGGCGGTCTGGAACTTTTCTATGCTCACTCTTCAACTCTGACAGTCTCTCTTTCATTACATCTCTGTATTTATTTGGGGGAGCACACCTGCATCACACGTGGTGGTCAGAGGGCACCTGCAGGCCTTGGCTCTCTCTCCTTCTACCATGTGAGTCCTGGGGATGGAACTTGGGTCATCAGGCTTGGCAAGTAAGTACCTTGACCCACTAAGCCATCTTGCCAGCTCAGTGCACCTCCCTTTTAATCTGTACTATCATTTTACTCTGAATAAAGTTATCTTGCGACTTCGGGGGTGGGGGAAGAAGAATAAACCAATAATCTCTCTCTCTCTCTGTTTTTGTTTTTTTGGTTTTTCGAGACAGGGTTTCTCTGTAGCTTTGGAGCCTGTCCTGGAACTAGCTCTTGTAGACCAGGCTGGCCTCGAACTCACAAAGATCCACCTGCCTCTGCCTCCCGAGTGCTGGGATTAAAGGTGTGCGCCACCACCGCCCGGCATGACTCTACTTTTATATTCCCTTTTAGGAACAGGAATTCTGGTCTGGTCTTTATTTCAAAGAATGACCTTACAAACATTCTTATATACATTGCCAGACATGCATATGCATCTTTCTAGAATAAGCACTTCTGTGTCTTTTCAGTATACATTTAAATTTGATAATACTAATTTTTTATAAACCAAATAAATGGTTGTAACAAGTGAAAATTCACATTGTATAACAATTTCAAGACTTACATATCACTATATATGAGACTTACATATCTCTCTCATATGTATATGAGAATATATACATATATGTAAATATCATAAATATCATATATATATGAGAGAGATTGTTTTGTTTTTTATTTTTCAAGACAGGAGTTCTCTGTGTAGCCTGGTAGTCCTGGAACTCACTTTGTATAGCAGGCTGGTTTTGAACTCTGTGATCTGCCTGCCTCTGGCTCTCAAGTTCTGGGCATGCGCCACCAACACCTCACAAACTATTAAGAGAAAGAACTATGAATATGCTTTACTTCTCAACCAAACCAAGAAATTCTTCATCTTGTTATTTTCCCTGGGTTTCTTTCTCCTCTACCTTAACAACCATCTGAAAGCCACCTTCCTTGGATGGAAAACACTGCAATCCTATTCCCTATCAGCCTTCCCTTTCCCTAAGTTCAAATCACATTGTGTCAATCATACTCCCCCAACCGTAAGTTATTCAGCAGCCCTGAAGCTGCCCTGTGAGCAGTGGGTCTCACCCTTCCTAATGCTGCCACCCTTTCGTGTTGACTTCCAATCATAAACTACTTCATTGCTACTTCGTAACTGTAATTTGCTACTGTTACGAATCACAATGTAAACATCTGTGTTTTCCATGGTCTTAGGCAACCTCTGGGAAAGGGTTGTTTGAACCCAGGGGTCAAAACCCACAAGTTGAGAACCACCGCTTTACAGCCTAGCCAAACAATCTGCCTATACATATCAAGGTGCAGTAAGTACTCCCTAAAAGAATGAGAAAAGTCAAGCCTGAAAGAAATGAAGACTTAAAGGCTGGGGCACAGATCTGCTGGTGGAATGCTTGCCTGGCAGGTACTGGCTCTGGGTTCCATCCTCAGTACCGAGATGGGAAGGAGAAAGGAAAAGGCGGGGATAGGAGGGGGTTCCTCAGTCTAGTCTTGGCTCTCATACTTGGGTAAGTGGCAGCTCCTCTCTGGGAACTGTTCTACCATCTTCAAACGTGGGTTAGTAACGAATTATAGAAACGATTGCCGCAATCGAAGAGAGGGAGGAGCGATAGGTAACTTGAGCAAAGGGGTCAAGACCATGATGGGGAAAGCTGACCCGAGTTGGTGGGAACTTACTGACGCTGGACTGACAACTAGGACTGAACTAGGCCCCCTGAATGCAGGTGACAATGGTGTGGCTTGGGCAGTGTGTGGAGCCACCGGCAGTGGGACCAGGATCTAACTAACCCTAATGCATGAACTGACTTTGTGGAGCCCATTCTCTATGGAGAGATACCTTGCTCAGCCTGGCGGAGGTTGGGGGGAGGGCGGTGCTTTTGGTCTTGCCTCAAAGAGATGATAGGACAGACTTAGTTGACTTCCCAGGGAAGGCTTTACCCTCTCGGAGGAGCAGATGGGGGTGGGATGTGGAGGGAATGGGAGGAGAGGAGGAAGAGGGAACTGAGATTAGTACGTAAAACTATTTAAAAAAAAATACGCACACAGATGGGTTAGAACAAGAGGCTGGGGTGTATGCACTTCAGCTGGTAGAAAACTTACTTAGCAGGCACCAAGCCCTGGGTTCTATCCCTAGCATTATATAAACTGGACGTAGTGGCGCACGCCTGTGATGCCAGCGTTCAAGACATGGAGGCAAGAGGAACAGACGTTAAAGACCATCTTCGGCTACACAGTGAGTTTGAAGCCAGCCTGGGCTACACGAGACCTGTCACAAAAAAGTGGGTTCTAACATGACCTCAGAGGTTCATCCAGAGCCAGGATTAGATAAAAAGAATTTCATCAAATCGAGCCGGAGCATGAAGCCGCGATGACTTTGAGGGGCTGAGAGGCTGCTGTCAACCCGGGTCGGGTAGGTAATGGTGAGGTTTCTCGGTTGTCCCCAGGAACAAGGGAGAACCGGAAGGACCGCTGACGTCAGCCACCAGGGAGGGGACCAGCCGCCCGGAGACCAGGGTCACCGGGATGACAGGACTGCAGAGGGGGCCCTGGCCTGTCTAGGAACGTCGGCCGAAGACCGGGCCGGAGAGGCTCTCCGCGCCCGCTTGCTCACCCGATTGGGGTACTCCTTCTTCACACAGTCCCCACACATCGCCACACCGTTCGCGGAGAACGTCCCCCAGCGATTTCCGGAAGAGGAAACCTCGCGAGAGCTGAGACTTCGGTCGCCGCCGCAGGCGCTCTAAATACTTTGCGCTGTCTAGAAGTGTCCGCCCATAGCAACGGTTGTTAGGCGGGGCGAACTGTGGTTTCCCGGGACGAGGATGAACCGGTGGTAGCGCACCTGTTTAATCCTAACACTCGGGAGGCAGAGGCAAGTGGATCTCTGAGTTCGAGGCCAGCCTGAAGTACAAGAGCTAGTTCCAGAACAGCTAGGGCTACACAGAGAAACCCTGTCTCGAAAAACAAAAACAACCCTCCTGGCGGGTTGTGAGTTCGAGGCCAGCTTTGTGAGTTTGAGGCCAGCCTGGTATACAAGAGCTAGTTTCAGGACAGCCAGGGCTGTTACACAGAGAAACCCTGTCTTGAAAAACCAACCCAACCAACCAACCAAACAAACAAACAAAACATCCCCTCCCCTAAAAAAATCTAGGACTCAAAGATGTGTCTAAATGGGGAAGATGGTGTGAGTCTGGGCAAACTTCTAATAGACATCTTCTTGAACTCTATCTTTAAAAAAAGAAAGAAAGAAAGAAAGAAAGAAAGAAAGAAAGAAAGAAAGAAAGAAAGAAAGAAAGAAAGAAAGAAAAAAGGTGAATCGCGGTACTACAAGAAAGGGAATTGTTTTTCCTTGTTTCCATTCACTCCGGATTTAAAAAACCTGGAATGATAGTTTAAATGCCATTTGTGCTATAATACCTCAGGAGTAAAGGGAGTAAAGCAGGGTTTGGGAAGAGAGGTTTAGAGGGCTGATGAGAATCTACTAGAATACTTAGATCTTCCACCTGGTACAAAAATCAATTCAAAATGGATCAAAGCTCTTTATCTAAAACCGGAAACACTGAAACATCCAGAAGAAAACATAGGGATACCTTTTAAGATACTGTGTCGCGCAAGAAATTTTTGCCCAAATTTACAGGCTCTAACCCAACCTATCAACAGACTAGACTTCATGAAAAGGTTTCTGTTCAGCAAATGACATGATCAGCAGAGCAAACAGCCCACAGCATGGGAGAACACCTTTAACAGCCACACTTGATAGCCAGCGTTTACAGAATTGCAGAAATTGTATACCCAGGAGCTAAAGCTGTCAGTAAATAGGCAAGTGAACTGAATAAGACACTTTTCAAAGGAAGAAGCACAAATGACCAGTAACTATTTTTAAGGTTCAATATCATTGCCCATCAGGGAAATGTAAATTAAAATGACCCTGAGCTACTCCCTCACCCCAGTCTGAATGGCCATCATCAACAAATCTGACAACCGGTGTTGGAGAGGATGAGGAGAGAAAGGAACTCATTCACTGTTGGTGGCAGTGGAAATTAACACAGCCATTGTGGAAGTCAGTTTGGAGATTCCTCAAAAAAAGTCAAACCGGAGCTATTACACGAGCCTGCTACTTCACCCCTGGGCATTTACCCCCAAAACTCCATGCCCTGACATAGAGATATTTACCCCCAAAACTCCATGCCTTAACATAGAGATATTTGCACCCCGTGTTTACTGGCGCACTGTTCACTCTCGCAAAGAATAAGGATCATCAGTTGGCCACCAACAGATGAATAGAAAATGAAAATTTTCTATATGTAAAAAATTGAAAAGCTGGGCGGTGGTGGTGCACGTATTTAATCCCAGCACTTGGGAGGCAGAGGCAGATACATCTCTGAGTTTGAGGCCAGCCTGATCTACAGAGCTAGTTCCAGGACAACCAGAGCTACACAGAGAAACCCTGTCTCAAACACACACACACACACAAAAAGAATGCTATTCAGCTCTAAGGAATAACAAAATCACAAAGTCTGCAGGAAAATGGATGGACATAATGTTAAGGAAGGTAACACAATCTCAGAAGGGGGGGAAGTTCTTCTCAATGACATGCAGAATCTAGCCACTAGCATATGTATGTGTGTATTTATACATATATGTGTTTATGTATATATATGTAAGCAAATGTGCATGTGAGTGTGGTATTATACACAGATGAGGGAATAAGAAAGGTTAACCACTAGGGTACGAGGAAGGTCTGAATGCAGGAAATAGACATGAGCTATGAAAGCAGATAGAAAGGACAGTCTGAACGATCATGGGTTTTTCACTCTTGGTGGTAAACTGCATAAAACTTATTCGATAGTAAAAGTGTACAGCCCAATGTGAAGTTCCGCAGCTTCTGTTCCTAACGGTTACTCTAACTGTATAGACAGACCCTGTCTCAGAACAACAGAGCTTACGTAACTATTTCAGATGGACAGTGCTTTTGTTCAGATGGGTGTTAGGCTTTTGCTCTTTGGGTGGTAGAGAGCCATTGAAAGGTGAGGAGAAAGTGGTGCTGGACTTGCCCTTGAGGGTTATTTCCGCAGCCGTTTGTTGGGATGGAACTGGGTGAAGTTAGAGATGAGAACGACAGATACCAAGAGGAACCACTAGGTGGAGATGTATATCTTTCTGCGCATACATCAGTAGCGGCCACCCCACACAGGACAGCCCGCCCCCCCCCCCAGCCACCACCACTACAAGATATGAAAAACTTACAGGATTGTCACCAACCACCTCCTTTGCCATACTTGAAGTGGTTTTGTGTTTAGGGGCATGAACGACATTATACAAAATTACAGGTGCCTTTTTACTTCCTCAGTTAAAATGACTAATTGGGGAGGGGGGACATCATCTTATAGTCGTAGAGGATATAGGTCTAAGAGCTATCTACCAAGGCCCTCCATTCAAATCTAGTCACATTCAGGAAGAGAGAAAGCAAGTAAGACTAGACTTGGTGTGGATAGGTGGACAGGACCAGATATTCAAGTGTGATTATGGGAACAGGGACATAAAAATAGATCTGAAAGTGGTGGGTGGAAGAAAGAAAAGAGGGGCTACATAGCAGAAGGATTACACCCAAAGTCATCAACAATTGTGATGTAAAATGAGCGAACGATTAAAACAACCGGTTTTTTTTCCCTTTCCCTTACACATAACTATATAAAATAAAGTTTGCAGAAACCATTGTTTCTATCTCAATAATGATTTCCCCCCCTGGAATACCACCCTACCCATATTAACCTTTTAGAGATATGATGTTAGTGTTGTATGCCAAATATATACAGAGGCTTCAGTTAATACAAGAGACTGTCTCTTGATAAATGGGATCGATTTAGGCAAATCTAAATATTAAAATGTCCAACTTTTCTGGTTCAGTTGTTGAACTACTCCTCTGAGACAGGAGTAAAGCTTCCCCTAAAGGGTACAGTTTGAATTTCCTTTTACATTGTATCTTATATTTGGTTTGTTGCGACAGGGTGTCTGTAGCCCAGGCAGGACTGGAGCTCAGTAACTCAGCTGACTTCAAACTCACAGTGATCCCCCTGCCTCAGCATCACAAGTGCTGATATTACAGGTGTGTACACCTGGATTTATTTTTTATTTTTAATAGGAAAACAAACATACAGAACTCATCACATGCCTAAGGCATAGGAGTATCAAACTTTTGAATCTCCTTTTTTCCCTAAGATTTATTATGACGCCTAAAGCCAGGAGGCTGAAGGATGCAGGGCCAATGGTATCTGCCTTCTCTGTTGTTTATTTAAAGGGTCAAAGAAGTGCCCCCCCCCCAGACTTCCTGGTAACATTGTTAGGTCAATTTCATGGGCTAGAAGGCCCTCAGCTGCTCAGCAAAGGTGTAGGACATTCTTTCCTTTGTCTAAGGAAAGTGTGAAATAAGAGCCCATAGCTGTCCTCACCTGGTGTCACCTCACTGTGGTGAATGACATAACAGCCAGTCTAGGTGAAGGCAGTAGACATAGGTGGGCCTGGCTGAGGGCGAGGACACCCGAGCTCCTCAAAGCTGGCAGTCTCAACCTGGGGTTCAACTCAGTGGTGGAGGAGGCTGCAGGCAGGGCATGAGTTTAATCTCCAGCACCCAAAAGGCAGGGTTAGGTGAACAACCAAAGCAGTTTGGTTCAGTTTGGGTTCCCTCAGCACCCTGAGCTGTACTTTCTCCTCCCCTTCCAGGCTGCCTTTGGCTGCTTCCTCTACTCGATGATCAGTGACAGACTTTCAAACACACATTTTGGAGACCCCTGCTCTCATTTCCCTTTGGGTCCATTTTCTTCTGCTCTTTTTGTTTTCTTTCAAATGCAGTGATTACAGCCATGTGAACTTTCTCCCAAATTGTATCTGAATTGGACTGGACTTAAACAACAAAACACAACTGGACTTTAGTAGGATTTTATTTTGTGGGCCCCTTCCCTGATGCAAAGTGTGGGTCACAGGAGTCCTCAGAGTAGTTTTTTGTTTGTTTGCTGCTTTAAAGATTTATTTATTTATTATGTATACAGTGTTCTGCCTGCATGTACACCTGCAGGCCAGAGGAGAGCATCAGGTCACACTATAGATGGCTGTGAGCCACCATGTGGTTGCTGGGAATTGAACTCAGGTCTTTTGGAAGAGCAGTCAGTGCTCTTAACCTCTGAGCTATCTCTCCATCCCCTGTTTTTGTGTTTTTAATCCAGGTAGAAATATTCTCCAAAGTGACTGGGACACAAAATTCAAAAGCATCTAGAGCTGAGGGTGGGGTAGAAATGAGTAGTTTTGACTTCAATTGGAGAAAGGTGCGTGTCTTTGGGAAATAATGTGATATAGAGTTAAAAATTTATTTTTCCTCAGATTTGTCTCTCTGTCTCTGTCTCTGTCTGTCTGTCTGTCTGTCTGTCTGTCTGTCTCTCTCTCTCTCTCTCTCTGTGTGTGTGTGTGTGTGTGTGTGTGTGTGTGTGTGTGTGTGTGTGATGTGATATGTGCAAGTGTCTGAGGGGCCAGAAGAGGATGCTGGATACCCTGGAGATGGGTTTACAAGCAGTTGTCAGCTGCTCCATGTAAATGCTGGGGACCAAACAAGGATCCTCTGGAAGAGCAGCAATAACTCTTAACCATGAGCCATTTCTCCAGCCCTCAGTTGTACTGGAATAATAGGAGAACTAGACTGTTGTAAGTCCTGGTCTCTGGCCTCCATCTTAGGAGGGCTCCCGTCTCTGTGCCCGTCAAACATTGACCCCTCCCACAAGGAGGAACAGACAGCTCACCAAAACCTTGACCACTCCTGTTTAAACCTGTGTGCCCCACCCCCACCCCTGTGGCTTCGGTTTCCCTCAGGGCCTCCCGAGAACACAGAAATCCCATTAAATCTGGACTTCCTTTAATTCGGCTCGCTGTCATTTGGCTTGATTGGGATTTTTGCATTGGCAGAGAGCTTGCATTAGGAAAAAATTCCTAACATTTAGTGGTTGAGCTCCAGTTATATTTCGTCTATAAAATTATCACAGCAATAAATGGACCTCCATCCAGGGTAATTTTATAAAAAGATTCACAAGTGTTTTAGGTATATGAGAATCTACATGTGACTCATGGGTGCTAAAAAATAACTTTAATTTTAAATTTGAGGTTGTTAAAAGAAAAAAAAAACAGGAGGCTAGTAAATTAAGAAAGGGAATTGGTAATGTCAGAAGCCATGGAAATACAGAGCATATGGCAAATGATAATTCAAATGTCAACCCACCAGAGAAGTGACTCTGATGGAGGTTAATCCTATGCAGGCAAGGCCTGTGGGACCATCAACTCTGAAAACTGTTGCTCACATTTGCTAAAGCAGCTTGGTGTCTCCCCAATACCTGCCCTGTAGTGTGTAATCTCATGTGATGTGTATATGTAATCTCATGATTACATCTCATATATCTGTGGGTGGTCAGGAAGGTGACTTTTCATTTAGCTATAGAATTTTGGTGTATAGAATATATGCTGGGACATGCTTCATAACTAGATCCATTTGTCCCATGAGGACTGTGGACACTTCAAAGACTGCCTTGTTCTTTTACTCAGACCGACTGCCCACAATTAGCTCACTTTCACCTCAGATCAGGTTCAAACTAGACTAAAGGCTTTTTGTAAATAGATCATTAGCTTAAAATCTTACAGCTATGCACAAGGTCAGAGTTGCAGGTGTCCAACCAAGGTTGCTATACAAAGCACCCTAAGAAAAGCATGCCAGGGGGCTAGAGAGATGGCTCAGAGGTTAAGAGCACTGATTGTTTTTCCAGAGGTCCTGAGTTCAATTCCCAGAAACCACATGGTGGCTCACAACCATCTATAATGAAATCTGGTGCCCTCTTCTGGCCTGCAGGCCACTGTAAACTAAATAAATAAATAAATAGAAAATGAAAGAAAAAAAGAAAAGCATGCCAATACTTCTCTTGCCAATCTGTTGACAATAGACCTATGTATCAAAGTTTGGCACTGAGCACTGTGTCGTGTGTGTCATCGTTGCCCCCCCTCCGTCTTACTCTTACTCCTGTAACCTTGGAGCCCTGTATTGCCATGGCATTGGCTCAGTTCCCTATCGTTTACCCTAGGAATGTGCTTTTGACCAATAAGAGGTAACTCTTGTAATTTCTTTAGTGCTTCAAGGCTCCTGTAAGAGTTTTTAGGTGAAAGGAGAAGAAGAGAAGAAACTAGGAAGAATTAGACTGAGGACAGGAGAATTAGAACAGAAGCTGAACAATAAAGAGACTGATTCAGAAAAGCACATGTGAGAGAGTTTGTTCACCCTTGGCTACCCAAAGAAAAAGTCCTTTTCACTTGTTGTAGCTTCCAATCTGAACCCTAAAGTGAGTCTTGGGGCTGGACCCCAAAGGCTCTCATTATAATATTGTAGCCTGTAGGAAGTGGGATCCAGGACAGACAGACATGGATGGCATGGAATGTGTACCTGAATGATTCTGCTGTGAAGGTGGGTCCTAAGAGTGAGCATGTTGATACAATCCTGAAGAGATCAAAAGGATAAATGGCTGTTCTCCTCTAGAGCATGACCTTGAAAAGTTTCCTCAGGGCCAGAAACAGCAGAGACCCTTTGCAAATGCTACTTGGGCTTCACAACTGACCACAGATTCACAACAATGTTTCTGGCTCTTTGAGTACCTTTCTCCTTGTGAACCAGAGGGAGTTCATGGCCAGGTTTGCAAGAATTAAGGTATACCTTTATGCGACTATGGTGGACAGTGCCAAGAATCTAATAGTAAGTAGAAATCTCAGTGCCCCACCACTTTAAAATCCCATGATTTCCCATTCTCTCAAAGTAAATTCCTTGGTACACACTTAAAGGTTGTTAAGATGTGGCCAGTTGCCAGGTGATGGTGACTCATGCCTTTAATCCCAGTACTCGGGAGGCAGAGGCAGATGGATCTCTGTAAGTTCAAGGCCAGCCTAGTCTACAAGAGCTAGTTCCAGGACAGCTAGGGCTGTTACACAAAGAAACCCTGTCTCGAAAAACAAATTATAATAATAACAATAAAAACCAGAAAAGAAACAAGCCTTGTCCAGTCTACTTCTGCAGCCTCATGCCTTGCTGTTCTGCACTTCTGTTCCATTGCTGTGAACAGTAATTCTTATAAAGGAAAACATTTAATTGTTACGGACTCACCTCTGTATGCTGTGAATGTTTTTATTACCATTGGTTAATAAAGAAGCTGCTTTGGTCAGGTGGTGGTGGTGCACGCCTTTAATCCCAGTACTCGGGAGGCAGAGGCAGACAGTCTCTGTGAGTTCGAGGCCAGCCTAGTCTACAAGAGTTAGTTCCAGAACAGCTAGGGCTATTACACAGAGAAACCCTGTCTTGAAAAACAAAACAAAAAAAGAAGAAGAAGAAGAAAAGAAAAAAAGAAGCTTCTGTGGCATATGGCAGGGCAGAATAAAATCAGGTGGGAAATCCAAACAGAGATATATATAGAAAGAGTAGGCAGAATCAAAGAGATGTCATATAGCTGCTGATGGAGAAAGACACCAGAACACCAGAACCTTACCGGTAAGCCACAGTCTTGTGGTGATACATAGAATGACTAGAAATGGGTTAAGATATAAGAGTTAATTAAAAGAAGCCTGAGCTAATAGGCTGAACAGTGTTGTAATTAATATAGTTTTTGTGTGACTATTCGGGTCTGGGAGGCTGGGAAATGAACAAGCAGCCTCTGCTTATAAATGACCCCCAACGTTCAGCAAGTACATTCACATAAAGCCTAAGAAAGCTTAAAAAAAAAAAAAGCTTCTAGACCCACAAAAACGGGAGCCAATTGGAGCTTCTTGGAGGCCACATGTTTTTCAGATTGGTTCTGTTTGCTGTCAGCAAGCAGAGGCACAGCTCCTTTAAAGAGATGGCTTCCTGACTCAAGCAGCAAAAATTGCTTCCTGGTTCATGCTGGTGGCAAGAATGGCTCTGAATCTTTCCGGGAGGTTCTGCTTGAATGAGGTTTATGGGCAGTGTGCTGCAAGTTACTTGGAGGCAGCCTGGGCCAACTGCTTCCCAGAGTTGAGGTGGTGAGTGTGACTCTCACTCAGTGGTCTCAGAGCTGGCAGTGAACTACCTCTACCATGTTAAAAGACCAAGCGAGGCAGAGCCAGCCTTTAGGGCTGCCACAACCACACTGATTACCATTTTAAAATGCTCCTTGTCAGAAAGGAATTTCAGATACTTAATAGGACATATTCAGACATAAAAGACCTCTAAACAAGACACAGTCTGTTTAAAACAATGTATGCAAGCTTGGAAGAGAGAGGAAAAGGAGTATATACAGTTATAAAAAGAAGTAAATAGCTTTAAAAAATAAAACAAAGTCTTTAGAGAGAGACAGTAAAAGTAATATAAAAGAGTACAGACAGACATAGATTAAAGGAGTAAAGATAATAAATATTAACAAGTAATAGAGGGGAAAAGCCATGCAAAGATGGAAATACACAGAGAGTCTAGATTACGTATATTGTTGTGTTTTCTTTATATTTTTTGACTGCAGAGAGACAATTTGATTCTGGGGGCTGCTAAGCTAAACCAACATAAAGGTATCTTGACTTCAAAATTTGAGTCTAAGGATATGTTACTCTAGAAAAGAGATTCTGCTTTTGTTTCCATAGATGAGAACCTGTAGAAGGAATCTTCCAGGCTAATGTGGTTTGATGGAACAAGACTCCCTGAAAGGTCTCCGTAAACCCTAAAAAATACTTCACCCAACAGACAGCAGGAAACAGTTTGGAGAAAACGACACTCACATTCCCAAGAGTTTTGGGGATTATGGATTGTCTTTGGTTATTTGGTAGGTTATGGATGTTTGTTATATTTAGTGACTATAGGACTATAAGATAAAAAGACAACTATTAATCTCATATATTTTGCATTGACATGGATTTTGGTATAGTGATACAAATTTAAAGTTAATTTTGTTACACTGTATATATGTTTCTATTGTTGTTTAAAGGACTTTTGTATATTGATACAAATTTAAGGTCAATTTTGTTATACCATATGTATATTTCTACTTTTGTTTAAGGTAGTATGTTTATACAGCTCATTTAAAAATGTAATGTATAATTAAAAATTACAAATTAATCGATAGTCATTTATAATAGTCAATCATGTAGTCATGTTAGTTAGGTTTTCTAGATATACAGAGAAGTATTTCAGTTAGATAGATAATCTTCAACACTTCAAAGACTTACAGAATGTGGCATTTAAAAGGTTTTAAGAACTTAGACTTTTCTCGACAATGAGAAATGTTTGCTTCTGGTAGTACCAATTACTTCAGAGAGGTTGATAGACATTGAAGAAACTCTTTATGGAATTTGCCTTCAATGTGACAGGGCTAGCCATTTGGGCAAAAAACTGTTCTTGCCTGGATTGCTTGATGCTATGTTGTATGAACTGGACATGCAGGACCCACAGAAGAGTGACTGCTGAACTTTCAAAAAGATAGGGGATGGTCCTTTAGGGTTCCTGCTTCATGAAACAGTCTACCAGACATTCTGCAGGGTACAAGAAAGTGACTGACGAACTGCCAATATAGGCAAAAAAGTCTTTCAAATTTCCTGCTTCATGGAAGTCTGCCAGATACTATGGGCCTGTAGGCTAAAGATGGATGCCCCAACATTACAGAAGAACTTTGGGTGACTACCCAGGAAGTAAGATGGCTCCGTCATTTCTAAAACTTTGGAAGTTACTTACAATGTACTTCCTATTTTCTTAGGTAATATTATATCCTTCTGGGGTCTAGACTAGATAGTTATAGTTTTCCTCAGTTATGATAAAAGATAAATTAGATATGAAACTTTAGACTCACAAAGAAATATTGTAACTGCAATTCTTGCTTGATATCTGTTTTGTTATATGTAATTTTACTGTGTTAAAGTTAAAACCTTCCATTTAATTTAGATAGAAAAGGGGAGATGATGTGGGAGTCCCCTCTGTAAGCTGTGAATATGTTTTATTACCATCAGTTAATAAAGAAGCAGCTTTGGCCTATGGCAGGGCAGAATAAAGCCAGACAGAAAATCCAAACAGAGATATATATAGAGAGAGCAGGCAGAGTCAAAGAGACGCCTTGTAGTTGTTGAAGAAGAAAGATACCAGAACACCAGAACTTTACTGGTAGGCCACAACCTTGTGGTGATACATAGATGAATAAAAATGGGTTAATTTAAGATGTAAGAGTTAGTTAATAAGAATCCCGAGCTAATAGGCCAAGCAGTGTTGTAACTAATATAGTTTTTTGGTGTGAATATTCTGGTCTGGGCAGCCAGAAAACGAACGAGCAGTCTTGGCTTACATTTAATTGGGGCTTGAGTTAATCCCATCAATTGAAAATCAAACCACTGGGGCTGGAGAGATGGCTCAGAGGTTAAGAGCACTGACTGCTCTTCCAGAGGTCCTGAGTTCAATTCCCAGCAACCACATGGTAGTTCATAGCCATCTATAATGAGATCTGGTGCCCTCTTCTGGCATGCAAGCATACATGGAAGGAATGTTGTATACAAAATAAATAAATAAAATCTTAAAAAAAAAAAAAGAAAATCAAACCACTATCAAAGCTTAAATCCAAATTTGAAACAAGCTTTAATTAAATACTGGCCAAATGGATGGACTCTGACCAGGTCCATACCCAGGTTCCCAGGAAATGGCCCAGAATCAAGTGTGGCAAGGACTTAAGAAGGAAAGCCCACAATTGATTGCATTTACCATCAAGTCCAACGAGGGGCAAGCATACATCCTGACATATTTACTGCCTATGCCTCTCCTGCCCACATGTGATCAAGCACATCGGGTGCAGATAGGTCAAACAAACTTATATAGGGAGTGAAAACACGTGAAGGAAAGGCCCAGGGCAGCTTGGTACATACCTGCCAAGACAGACTCTATAGAGACCAACCAGAAAGTAGACCTGAGTCTCAGTTTACCCTAAGGCAACACCTTATTCCAGGAAAGACCACAGGC
Source organism: Ondatra zibethicus (assembly GCA_004026605.1). Taxonomy (NCBI): domain Eukaryota; kingdom Metazoa; phylum Chordata; class Mammalia; order Rodentia; family Cricetidae; genus Ondatra; species Ondatra zibethicus. The sequence goes on from PVIU01000106.1 coordinate 134,498, forward strand.
ACCATCTTGGAATGGACCAATCAGCATCCAAAGGTTATACCTAACATTCCAACAGTTGGAGATAGGATCACCTAATGTCCCTTAACCCATCTCCTTTTCTCCAGGGCACCCCTAGACAAATGTCAGCCAATCAGGTGTCCTGAACCTTAAAAATACCTCACCCCAACTACTATTATGAAATCTCTACTATTATGAAAACCCCACCCCAACTGAACTCAGGGCTCTCTGATTGTGCTAATGCATTAGACACATGGAGAGTTCGAGTTCAAACTTGAGTAAGAATAAAGACTCTTTGCTTTTACATACAGGACTCAGTCTCCTGGTTGGTTTTTGGGGGACTCTGCAATCTGGGCATAACATGGCTTGCTATCTCCCATAAACAATAGCTTCTAGCATTTCAGGAACTATATGTCCTTGGGCAAGGGGCTTGCAGATCAGAGGCGTTTTTGTTTCTTGGATCTCTAAGGTATAGTAATTAAAACTTACAATGTAATTTTGGCTCTCACACTTGCTTTCAGTTTCAAACGTTTAGTCCATCGTCAGTATGGCGGCATGCAGACAAACATGGTGCTGGAGGAGCTGAGAGTTCTGCAATTGGATCTACAGGCGGCAGGAAGGAGAGAGACACTGAGCCTGGCTTGAACAGTTTTTTTTTATAGGATACCAAAGACTTATTAGGAAACACTTATGGATTACAACAAGGTAGAGAACTGTTATGATCTTCTGTTCTGCCCTGGGGTGAATGGAAGCCACAGTCTCTGACCACCGTCCAAGAGAGTGCATGAGGCCTCTCCTCTTCCTCAGAAGAGATCACGTTCTCAGACAGAAGTCATGCCCTAAGGTTGGTACTCCAAAACTATTGGTGGAATGAATTCCCACAATATTTCTCCATTTGGTCTAAACAAGGTTCTAAATCTAATACGAAACTATATATAAAAGAACAATTATCAAGTATTGTCCAGCAGAAAGAAAGGGTAATAACATACACAAAAGTAGAACTACAACCAACAACAACATCAGCTTGAGCATTTAAAACCTCAAAGCCCGCCCATACTTCCTCCGACAAGGCCACACACTTCCTAAGAGTGCTGCTTACTGACCTTGCATTCAAATATGTAAGCCTATGGGCCTTCCTATTCAAACTACCATCCTCATTTTCTGCTTCTAGTCTAGCAAATTTTCTCACGGCCTTAACCACACCAAATGCTTACACGTCTCCTTTCCAGTCTCTTATGCACTCTTCCCTCTGCACAGAACTCCTAGCCAATCTCGCAGGCACGGCTCAAATGTCACCTCTTTCATATGGATGGGGTTTGAGCATCCAAGTCATCCCGAGTGTGGAAACCAGACCCCAAAAGGCACATATTACCACAAGTGTGCCCTCCTATGTGATGTACAACACTTTGTCCTATTATGGCATCACACTCACTGCTTAGATATAAACTCCATGAGAATGGAAACTTGTTTCCCAGCTCGCCCCATTATGTCTGAAACATACTGAGTACTCTCTAACTATTCTTTCTCGTTGTTTACCAAAGTTGAAAACCGCTTCACACCTCCTCCTGCCTTGTCTCAAACTCATAGCTATCATTCCACATGTCTCATTTAGACTTCACTCTAGGTCCTTGTTCTCAAAGTGGATTTGAATTTTTTAGAAGGAAAATAAATTTTAGAAAGCATTTAGATAATATACATATATCCAAGAGTATATATATATATATATATATATATACATATATCCAAGTGTATATGTGTGTGTGTGTGTGTGTGTGTGTGTGTGTGTGTGTGTGTGTGTGTGTGTGTGTGTGTGTGTATGTTTTGAGGGGACTGAGAGCTGCTTCACTGGGTGAGTTGTGCAAACTCAATGACCCGTGTACAATTCCCAGAACTCACATAAAATTCAGGATCTGTAGCCGGGTGGTGGTGGCACACGCCTTTAATCCCAGCACTCGGGAGGCAGAGGCAGGCGGATCTCTGTGAGTTCGAGGCCAGCCTGGTCTACAAGAGCTAGTTCCAGGACAGGCTCCAAAGCTACAGAGAAACCCTGTCTTGGGAAAAAAAACCTGGATCTGTGGTATGAATCCATAATCCTAGGAATCCTCCTGTGAAATGGGAGGCAGAAACTGGAGAATCATCTGGAAGCCAGCCTGGACTGCACAACAACAACAGAAGCAAGATGCACTGCCTCAAGTAGAAGGCAAGAACCGACTCCCACATATGTGCTACCCCGCACAATTAATAAGTCCTATAAATTAAATAAAATATTTACTAAAATGCTTGAGCTAGGTGTTGGTGGCACATGCCTTTAATTCCAGCACTCTCCGGACAGAGGGAGGTGGGTTTCTGAGTTCAAGGCCAGTCTACAGAGTGAGTTCTCAGGGCAGCCAGGGCTGTTACACAGAGAAGCCCTGTTGGGCATCCTGGGGCGGGGAGCAAAAACCAAAAGATAAACAACAGCAACGAAATCCTTGAGCTTAGCATAGTGGCTCGCACTTGTCATATTAGAACTTGGGGGACTGAAACATGGCCACAAGCTGGAGGCTATCCCAAGTTGCATAGTGAATTCCAGGCCAGCCTGGGCTATCTAGTCAGGCCCCATCTCTAAAAAAGTCTAGCAACAAAAGAATTAAAGTCTAATGAAACTTGAATAAGTCACCGAGAATGAGAATTTATTGCTGCCCTGTCTTCACGGCAAGGGGAACAGTGTGTTCTGATGTCGCGTGCTGTAACACCTTATCACTCTCTAGGAAGCGATCTATAAACCTGGAGTCTAGCTTGTCACCTCATTCCTGGAAGGTCAGCAACACCTCCTGATTTCAGTTAGTCCCAGTGTGGCAATGATGAAAAGGTGGCAGAATGTGTGAGACATGAAGACGGGCAGAAGGTAGGTCATTGGAGCATCGTCTTTGGAAGACAGAGTGCCCGTTGGGACCCCACTAGCAGGGTGCTCCAAAACCGAGTGACCCTGGACCCTGCATCTCTGCTTTCCTGTGTTGTTGTGGACTCTCCCTCTTACCTACATTCCCACAGTGATGGCATCTGGCATGTTTTGATGTAGCCAAAAGGCACATTGTGGAAATGAACAGATAACCAGAGCTCTGTTCTTGGATCTCCAAATAAACCTCTTCCATTTAAAGTACCCGGCCTTGGGTATTTTGTTACAGCAACAGAAAACTAAGAAAAACCGTTTGTTGCTTTGAGTGGAAGGAGCTTTGGTAACTCTCCCGACAGTAGCCCTTCCATTCTCCCTGACCAACCAGTTCATATCCAAGACACAGTCACCAGAGAGCCTTCCATTTCAGAATAGATGGTATCCAAAATGCAAATATATACGGGAGAAGTAATATGACAGTATTAAAGCTCCAGATTTTAATCCATATAATTTGTGTTCTGGGTACTGTCTTCAAGACTCAGATTCTAGGGAAGGGGAGAAGCCCCAGAGATCACAATATAGCGTAGTGACTAATTTTTTTTTTTGTTTTTGGCTTTCAAAACAGGGTTTCTCTGTGTAGCCCTGGCTGTCCTGGAATTCACTCTGTAGATCAGGCTGGCCTCAAACTTAATAGAGATCTTCCTGCCTCTGCCTCCCAACTGCTGGGACTGAAGGAGTGCGCCACCACTTGACTTAGGCAGAAATTTAAACGTATGGCTAGGCTAGCTTTGATTTCCCTTTGTAGCCAAGGGTGACACTGAACTTGTTTTTTTGTTTTGTTTTTAAATTTTATGTGTGTTGGTATTTACCCTGCTTTTAAATCTGTGCTTTGTGTGCCTACAATACCCACAGAGGCCAGAAGAGGGCAATGGATCCCCGGAACCGGAGTTAACAGTTGGTCGGTTGTCCTGTGGTATTGGGAATTGAACCAGGTCCTCCGGAAGAGTAGCCAATGTCCTTAATCTCTGAGCCATCTCTCCAGCCTGACCCTCAACTTCCAATCTTCCTGCCTTCGCTGCCTGAGTGCTGGAATTACACGCATGCACCACCACTGCCATCTGAAGATTTCTGCAAGCTAGGCAAGCACTCTACCAACAGAGCTACAACCACAACCCTTAGATTTAAAAAAAAAAAAAAAAGCATACATTTTGTCACAGTAAAATCCAATGATGTATTAATTTAATACTCATCTTCTGAGAAATGCCAGTAGAAAATACTTAGTCACAGTTTGCTGTAGTTAAGCAATCATATTTCATCGACATGTATATGTAGTGGAGACGCTGCAGTCTGTAAAGTGCAGCGGTGTTTCAGGCAGCATTGGTGCAAAGCATGCAGTCTGCATGCCGAGAACCAGCAACGCAGTGAAGTCACATGACACAACACAGACAAATGAAGTCGGTCGCACCACGGACTCATTGCACGTTTGATTCTGAGTTAAGAGTTGTGCCTGGCGTACTCAGAAACCCTTTGCTGTTGCCGAATCTCTTATGAACACTGGTTCACACCGGGCCACACTCCACAGTTTAAGAGGCTGGTGCTTAGAATATCTGACTAGATTCGTGTGTTTACTGAGCCTGCTGATGTCGTGAGGCAGTTTACACCAAAATAAAAACATTGGGCCAGATGTTGACAGATGAAATCTCTCTGGGAACTAAAGTCCAGAGGAGTGGAAAGCAAACATCCGTCTGTTGTCCCCAGGAAAGGCAGATGAATGCTGCCAATGCTCCTTAGTCATCCATTGAGGAGGGACTGGAGGAAGCAGAGTAGTTAGAACAAAACGATGTTCCCTCCAAGAGTTCAGTCTTGGCTTACCTCATGTCAGATTTTGACCTGAAGATTTTCTCATTTTCCATTGAGTATTTGCTCCTAGGACACGATTCTGTCCTAATTATCTCTTTCCTGGTTTGTGTTCTAGTCTATTTTCAGAGCCTATGCCATTCTGTCTGCTGTCTTTTTCTGTTCTTCTCTCTCCTTCCTTCTCTGCTTACTGGTATTTCAGCAGGAATGACACTGAACAGGGGTCAGATGTTAATTAAGCAAAATAAGCCAAACAAATCAAAACGTTCCAATATTTGGTTTAGGGTTCATTAGCTACACTAGCAGCATTTCCTTAGATATGGCTTTATTTCGATGTGATTTACATAAGCCCCGGGTTGGAGCCATCATCTACGGTCAGTGTGACAGCAATGCAAAGAGGGTGCTGTTGAGATAGAGACCAAGGATATTACTAAGTGACAAAGCAGGGGGCCAGACCTTGTGCTGGTGGCCACAGCCTGGTCTGCATCAAAATGCCGAGGACAGTTTTTGTATCAGTGTTTCTAGGAACACAGGGGTTTTAACTTCCTACCAGCATGAGAATTGGGTGGTGAATTCACTGCTTGTGAAAACTTATAACTCATGTTTCATTCCTAAATAACAGATCCAGGCATCATCATATGAATGTTTTTAGTGTATCCTATGTGTAAGACACTGGCAGGGACTAGGTAACAGGGAAAATACATGGGCTGGATTCAGATGATTTACGGCCACGAAGAGGAAGGGTGTATGCACTTAAATACATACACATATTTTAACAGACCAACAAAAACTGCCAATAACACACTCGGAGTGGTAAATAAATGCTATATTGACAGTGTGATCATATGGCCTATTTTATCATATTGCTCCAAGTTGATGGAGGTTTTGGATTAGGTATAATTGTGTCCCCTTCAACACCCAAACACCACCACCTAGGTGATAAATCATATGCTTACTGAGTGTACAGATGTTACATTTAGAAACTTAAGCGTGAGGGTAATTCTCTGTGGTGAAGGGCACGTGGTGAAGACCTTAGGGACCTGGTGGATCTTGAGTCAGTACCTGAAGGAAGAGTTAGGGCGTAAGCTAGAAAAAAGGAGAAGAAAAGAAAAAAGTGAGGATCAGGAATATGGCTTACAGGGAGCTATTAAGAAGATAGGTAGGCGCTGAGGGGAAAGGCTCAGTGAAGTGCTTGTTTGTAAGAATGAGACCTGAGCTCAACCCTCAGGACCCATGTGAAAATGGCAGGTGTTGTGGCCCATGCTTGCAATTCCAACACTGGAGAAGCAGGGTCATGAGGATTTTGGGGGTTCACTGGCACCCAGTTTAATCTAATCAATAAGCTCCAGGTCCAGGAGAGACACCACCTTAAAGAAGTAGATTGCATTTCTGAGGACCATATCATCCAAGTTTGTCTTCTGGCCTCCATATACCTGCATGTATTTGTGCACACATTGCATAGAAAAAAGAAGGAGGAGGAGGAAGAATGTGGAGGAGGAAGAGGAGGAAGAAGATGGAGGAGGAAGAGGAGGAAGAAGATGGAGGAGGAAGAGGAGGAAGAAGATGGAAGAGGAGGCACAGGTCTCATGTCTCCCTGAGTGTAACCCTTAGGATTGTGTGACTGTGGGCTGGAAGGGCATGATCTGTTGGGATAGCAGCTGAAAATGATGAGCCAAGTGATAGTGGTGCACTCAGGAGGCGGGGAGGCAGATTTCTGGTCTACAAGGCAGTGTCAGCCAGGGCTGTTACACAGAGAAACCTTGTCTCAAATATCCAAAAATAATTCATTTTTTATTTTTCTATGTGTGTGTGATGTGCATGTGTGAAGGCACATGTGGGTGCACACTCATGTCAAGGCCTGAGGCTATTGTCCAGATTTTTCTATGTGTGTGCGTGGTGTGCATGTGTGAAGGCACATGTAAGCATACACACATGTCAAGGCCCGAAGCTACTGTCCAGAATCCTCCTTGATCTATCTCCTACCTTCCTCTTTGTGGCAGGTTCTCTCAATAAAACTCTCTCAGAGCTCACAGGTATGGCTAGTCTTGCTAGAAGCTTGCCCTGGTGAATCTCTGGGGCATCCTCTCTCTGCCTGTGGAAGCTGAGAATTACAGACAGGCCACATGACCACCATTTATGTGGGTTCTGGATCAGAACTCCCATTCTCCCAATGATGTAACAAGTGCTTTAACTATTGACCTATCTCTCCGGAACCAATGTTTTTATTTATTTAAGATTTATTTTTATGCTGGGTGGTGGCGGTGCACACCTTTAATCCCAGTACTCAGGGAGACAGAGGCAGGTGGATCTCTGTGAGTTCGAGGCCAATCTGGTCTACAAGAGCTAGTTACAGGACAGCTAGAACTGTTACACAGAGAAAGCCTGTCTCAAAAAACGAATATACATATAAATTTAATTTGTATGAGTGTTTTGCCTGCAATGTATGTAAGTGTGATTCATGGGTATGGTACTTGAGGAAACCATCAGATCCTCTGGAACTGGAGTTACAGGTAGCTGTAAAGCAAAAAGTAAGTTTGGGGAACCAAACCCATGGAGGTCCTATGCAGAAGCATCCAAGCTCTAGTTCTTAATGGCTGAACCATCTCTCCAGTCCCAAATACTTTTATTTTTATTTTCTATTTTATATATTCTATTATCTTTTCTTTTCTTTCTAGACCAGGCTACCTCAACCTCACAGAAATCTACCTGCTTCTGCCTCCCATTTGCTAGGATTAAAGGCGTGTGCCACCATGCCTGGCACACCTTTATTTTTGCTGTAACACCAGTGTCCTTTCTAAGGCTCTAAGAATAGTATGTGTTGGTGCTGGAGAGATGGCTCAGCAGTTAACAGCATCATCTTCTCTCCCAGAGGACCCAGGTTTAATTCCCAGCACCCACAGGGCAGCTCACAACGGTCTGTGGCTCCAGTTCCAGGGGATTTGATACCCTCATACGAGCACACATGCAGGCAAAATACCAGTGAACACAAAAAATAGAAATCTTTTTTAAAAAAGAAGAATATGGGGGCTGGAGAGATGGCTCAGTGGTTAAGAGCATTGCCTGCTCTTCCAAAGGTCCTGAGTTCAATTCCCGGCAACCACATGGTGGCTCACAACCATCTGTAATGAGGTCTGGCGCCCTCTTCTGGCCTGCGGGCATACACGCAGACAGAATATTGTATACATAATAAATAAAAATATAAAAAAAAAAAAAGAAGAAGAATATGGCCGGGCGGTGGTGGCGCACGCCTTTAATCCCAGCACTCGGGAGGCAGAGGCTGGCGGATCTCTGTGAGTTTGAGACCAGCCTGGTCTACAGAGCTAGTTCCAGGACAGGCTCCAAAGCCACAGAGAAATCCTGTCTCGAAAAACCAAAAAAAAAAAAAAAAAAAAAAAAAAGAAGAAGAATATGTATTAAAGGCCATCACAGTGGCACATTCCTGTAATCCAGTGCCTGGCAAATTAGGGAGTGAGATTTTGAGTTCAAAACCAGCCTGGCCTATATAGCAAGATGGAACCAAAACAACAAAGACAAAAGCAAAAATCCAAAAAATCCAATATATGTTCACTACAGGTTGCTAGAGGTAGGCTCTCTTCACCATTTAACCTAGTTTATTGAGCTCTCAATTCACAGATTTCTGTGCTTGTATGATCTTAATACATGTTTGCAACAATGTTAATAAGTTCATTTATAGGCTATTTTATCAATTGAGAGTTCTTAAGTAGCAGAACACTGTAACTATCTGTATAACTATATACCTGCATATAAATATCCACCAACCCCCCCACCCCCCCAGGGAGAGAATGCTTGGTGGAGAGTGCTCCTAGCTTTCATCAGGTACTCATGGTGTCTGTCACCCAGAAAAGAACAACAGCCATTCATTTCTCCCTATTTGAGACAGGGTCTCATAGCCCAACTGGCATTGATGTGATGCCAGCCCTACCCATCCTCCCAAATCCTGAGACCACAGCACGCGCCACCAGCCTTGCTGTAGTTCTTGCGAGTTGGTAAGTACACCTACGGAAGCTGTTTCCACTTTGTGCTTACTGACTCCTTGGAAAGGAATCTTTGAAAGTCTCAGTCGTTGTTCCACAACGGAATCAGCCACAGATGTCCCACTCATGTCAAATCCTGCCTTTTGCTGGACAGAAGGACATCATGCAACAACAGCGAAAGAAGGGTGTCCAAAGGCCCAACCCTCTGCCCCCGACATCCCTTTCTGCTCTCTGCCATTTGACATCGAAGGCCTCTGCTGATTGCACAGGAGGCTTCTATCCAGGTGTTCAGTCTCCAAATTCTGAAAAGAGCCCTTCTTTCTCTTACCAACACTCTGGTGCCTCCCACAGTTACGAGTCTGCTTTAGGAAGAACGACATTGTTTCCTGAAGGGCAAATCCTGCAGGTCCAGGCCCCTAGGCCTGTTATGTTAGCTTTGGAAGTGAACTTCTAGCTTATTGCTCAACATTCCCTTTTCAGTTATGTGTCTGCAGACGCTCTCTCTGTCTCCCTTGCTGATTAGTAATGATTTTTCTGCATCTTTCTATCTTTTTCCCTTTGGAGTCAATCCTCCCTAGTGACTCAATTTAGTTAATGTTCTAATTATTGCAACTTCCACTCCTGCAGACTTCCCAAGCTTTCACATCAATGCTTTTTCCATACGACAAACCCGATTAACAGAACTCCAAACGGTCAGAAAAAGGAAACAGTCATTTAATGCAGTGGGCACTACCTCATTTGCCCCCTGTCTTTTTGCTTCAACTTTCTTGGCTCTCCTGGAGCTTCCTCAGCGGTAATTTCATCAGCAAAGAATTAGGGCTGAGCTGTGGCACCAAGGTGATGCCTGAATAGGCTCATCTTCTAATAGGCTCTATCATATCATCACAACAAATTAAAAGAAAAAAAAAGACTTATACTAGGGAAAGCATCATCCCTTAGGGAGGAAAATAATGTCAATTTCCCAGTAGTGATTTGATTTGCCCGGATGGTCTTACCTTTTCCTCAAACCTTCAAAGTTTAGCTAGATACGATTAAGCATATAGTATAATCTAAATTGCAGAACAAAAGAGCTAAGTGACCCATTCTAGAGTATTTGCCCTGACATTTTGAAGCAGTCATTCTCAGCCGTGACTGCACACAGGAGACCAGGTGGAGGGCTTTCCAAACACTTGGTATGTGGGTCTTCCCACCAGCGGTTTTGATTTAACTGATTTAACTGGCTGTTGGAGACTCTAAAAAGCGACTGTAGCTGTAGATAGGTTGGGGACCACCATTCTAAGCAGCCATAAGAACCAAGTGTCAAGTGTTAGCCACTGTGAACAGCGCATAATACTGTCAGAAGACAGTAGAGGGCAGAGTCGACTTAAATTTATATAGAGATAAATTGCCCTTGATAGGACACAGCAACTAGTTAGTAAGGTAATCTTCACAGTGTACTGAGTGTCTTTTTGTCACAAATGTTTCTTTTATGACTAAAGTCAACTCACTTTCTACACATGAGAATTTCCTAGGGAGCCTCTGGGTGGCAGCTGATGAGCAAGGTCATTATATATGATATCACACGTCTGAGTGCAAGGCAACACTTAATGATTATGTTGGAATAGCAGGGGTAAACCAGGATGGGAAAGGGGATGTATGGCTACACTGTGCTCACTGCAACATGGTTTTGCTAAGTAACCTAGAATAAATAAAAGCAACTACATAGTGGTGTTGCTATTAAACTCTCCAGTATTCTCTTTCTGTGTGCCCGTCTATCACTGTTTTCCATCATACTAGACACTACATGACATAGAGAGGAAACTTAAGACAGAGTTTTAAGTGTTAGATGTTACATAAGTCAGCTGAGAAAGTTGGCTTTTACTCCTAATAAAAGGTACAAATTTTCCTTTGAAAGACTTTCAGAGAGCAGGTTAAGACACCTAGTTAGTTAATGAAGATACTACCCTATATATAGGCTGTCTTTGACTTAGTCTGCTAAGACACATAGTTAATGAAGATACTAGCCTATATATAGGCTGTCTTTGACTTAGTCTGCTAAGACACCTAGTTAGTTAATGAAGATACTACCCTATATATAGGCTGTCTTTGACTTAGTCTGCTAAGACACCTAGTTAGTTAATGAAGATACTAGCCTATATATAGGCTGTCTTTGACTTAGTCTGCTAAGACACCTAGTTAGTTAATGAAGATACTAGCCTATATATAGGCTGTCTTTGACTTAGTCTGCTAAGACACATAGTTAGTTAATGAAGATACTACCCTCTATATAGGCTGTCTTTGACTTAGTCTGCTAAGACACATAGTTAGTTAATGAAGATACTACCCTATATATAGGCTGTCTTTGACTTAGTCTGCCTTGGCTTTATTTCCTGCCATGATCAGTGCTTAGTATACAGGGCCAGTAGACTTCCTGAGTGGCTGAGCCTGAATCTTAGAGATTGTCCTTGTAGGCATAGCTACATCTACAAGTGCTTTCTTTACCTCTGTATAACTGGTGAGCCCCGAAATGAATGAAGGTGTTTCTTCAGATACGGAAGGCATGATGCGGCTTGTGGAGAGCAAACACGGCAGAACAAATAATTGAAGTCAGTCACAGAAGCATCCCTCAGAGCACACTAGACGCTTAGCCACAGAACTTTAATCCTGCACAGAGACCTCCTACAGGGTGTTGCAACCATGTGCCGCAACAGGAGTAGCTATATTTAACTATGTCCCAGACAGAATCTGTGTGTGTGTGTGTGTGTGCGCGCGCGTGCAATTATACACATGTGCATAGAGGCCAGGGAGGGTGTTGCAAGCCTTACAGCTGTTATCAGAGGCACGTGTGAGTTGGGTGCTGGGATCCAAACTCCGATTCTCATGACTGAGCAACAAATATTCTTAACCACTAAGGCCTCTCTCCAGCTCCCGCTTGGAGCCCTTTTTAAAAAGTTAATAACATAGCATGACATTTCCCCTTTTTAGTGATTATGAAACTACACCCTCACTTAAATTAACATTTCTTTGTGTGCGTACATGTACCATAATTGGTTTTAAAAGGGAACTGTGTAGACCAATTAAATTTCAGTAGAGTTCATCGGTGCAAAACAAAATTGGTCCACAAATCAGGCAGCTCTAAGGACCAGAGAAGGTTCTGAGAATTCAGTCAACACTGTTAGCCAGCAAGTACAGGGAAATGGAAGTGAGGCATAGAAAACAATTTACAGGCGATATCTTAGTCTCAGCCAGCTAGTTGCTTAGCTTAACTAATTTAGTCCTTCCAAGGCTTCCTGCCATCAACCAAAGCTGATTTGCTGTGATTCAGCTCTCCATTGGTTAGAATGCCGGGCCCAGTACAGGTGTCCACTCCAAGGTGCTGGACTCCTACATACTGTATTCAACATCATTTAAACCAATTTTGATCTCAATTTTTTTTAAAAAAATTCCGTTTTGAAGAATATTAACATCGCTTGCACTTTTTCATTATTATCAAAAATTTCATTGATAAACATCTCATAAATTCTTAGTATAGGTGTAAAATATTGAAAGCTTGATCAAGCTGGGAGAGTCCTTAGAGTCTACGTAGTTCAATGTCTTCGTTTTGTGGCTGAGAAACTGAAACATCGAGAGCTTAAGGGGAGGTGGGGCCTTTTGAGTCTTCATCTACCTGTCTTTTGAGCCTATGCTGATATTGGCTATAAAATGCTATTAAATGATAAGTATTGCTGAGTTTTCTTTCTTATTCCTATACCAAAAGGTTGAACTTTAAAAGCTAACTCCTTCCCGAGGTCATTTGCCTCTAAGGGTTTGTTTTTAATTATGGAATAAAGCCTTATAGTCTTTGGGATGCCAGCAGGAGATGTCCCGAGCACCTAAAGTCCTATGAGGCAAATGTCTACTTATTTCTGGCAGTACTTGGTGGAGGCGAAGGGCAGTCAAGAAGATGGGCAGTGATTGGATTAGTGATGGAATACCAATGCTTATTTACAGCCTCCAAGACATTCCAAGAGAAGGGTCACAGCTTTCAGTTGATTTGTCTGGAAGGCATGGCTCTGGATGCTAAATGAGACACATTTGAATCATTTCCATGGAGGTGGGAAGAGGGTATGGAGCACGGAGCTGTTACTGTACACATGCTCAGTATAATTTAGGGCTAAATTCTTGAATGAACCATTGACTTCAAGTCGGAGACAATAATATGGACCCTCTGAATTAAGTATCATGAGAACCTGCTTAAGACTCAAAGTCCCATTGTGACTCAGCATCTATACTCCTAGCAGGTTGGGAGCTGAGGCAGGAGGATTGCTGTGAATTCTGGACCAGTCTGGACAACAGAGTGAAACTCTGAATAAAAATAAATCAATAAAGAAAGAAAGAGAAAAAGAAGAAAAGGAATAAAAGAAACAAAAAGTGAATTACCACTTCCTGAAGAAATAACTCTAAAAAGCATGAGATTTGGAGTTCGGTTGTCTTTGGGAAATTACTTAAATTCTAATATTCTTGACCCGACAGTGAAGATAATAATAGTAACTGATGTTGAAATACCATACCTACGAAAGCCAGCTCTTCTTAATTCTAGGAAATGGTACTTATATTCTTTATACATTTTTGTATTATCTAAACTTCATGTTTCATATCTATAACTTTTATAATTGTTAATCTATAAGTTATATATATAACTTTTAAAAACACACAAAACAATTTATTTCATGAAAACAAAAACATTTGAGAAGGAAAATGATAACTTTTTTAAAAATGGAACTTGCCACCAGGTGGTGGCAGTGAATGCCTTTACTCTTAGCACTGGGGAGGCAGGTGGATTTCTATGAACTCAAGGCCAGCCTGGTCTACAGAGTGAGTTCCAGGACAGCCAGGGCTACACAGAGAAACTCTGTCTTGTAAAACAAAAACAAAAAACAACAAATTAAACAAAGAACTTGCTAAAGAAAAAGAAAAGAAAAAATCAGGAGTTTTGGCAAGAACCAACTATATTCTGTATGTATTATATAAAATACATCATATTTAAGCAGAATTATAGTTTCTTTTTTTTTGTTTTTTTTTTTTTTGTTTTTCAAGACAGGGTTTCTCTGTGGCTTTGGAGCCTGTCCTGGAACTAGCTCTGTACACCAGGCTGGTCTCGAACTCATAGAGATCCGCCTGCCTCTGCCTCCCGAGTGCTGGGATTAAAGGTGTGCGCCACCACCGCCCGGTGGAATTTCTTACAGACTTCAAAACATTGAGGAAGTACTCAGACAGAAGCTGAGCAGCTGTAGAAATTACCTACAGAATAGAAAGTGAAATTAATTTGCAGAGGTAATGGAGCTTTTTATGGCCGATTCTTTCCAAACTTTATTGAAATTTTCCCAAAGGTCTTGGTTAATATTGTGAAATAAAAATACTGTGAGTTTGGTAATTGCTTACTTGCAAACAAAACAATTAACAAGACCATTTATGCTGGCAACAATTATCACACATACAGAAAATTGTGTAGTTAGTTGAATTGTTAGAGCAGTAGGGTAGCTATCATTCTTTATTATAAACTCAATTGCAAATTCTTTAAATTTGTTTATTTTATGTGTATGAATGTTTTGCCTGCATGTATGACTATGCATGACTGGTGCTCTCAGAGCTCAGAAGAAGGCATTGGATCCCCTAGAAGAGGAGTGAACCACTCACTATGTGGGTACAGGGAAGGAGGCCTGGGTCCTCTATAAGAGCGACATGGACTCTTTTACCTGCTGAGCCATCTCTCCAACCACCCCAAAGTCAAATTTTAAATTATAAATTCTCCCTGTTGTCTGAGTTCCTGTCTGATAAATATTAATGAAGGATGAAAAACAGGTTTTGGGACCATGTTCTCCTGATTATTCACATAGAGTATCTACTCTGTGAAATATGCATGATAGTCAATGTCAGAACATTAACTCCTTCCTTATAATGCATTTTGACCTACATTCCTGTGTGCTCCAGACCTAGGCATGCTGGAGCATGGGGACTGAAGGGGTGACCGTCTGAGGGTTAGGATTGGAGGTGGTACTGAGAGTAGAGCAATGAGAGACAAACGCCACCTGAACCACCACTGCTCATTTTACCTTGCTATCCAGGAGATACAAGAAGAGGAAAGACCCATAAGCGAGCTGGGTGGTAGGCATGAATGCAAGGACTCTTTAATTAATTCTCCCCTGTTCTCACCCACAGACAGGAGTTAGGTGTGGATGTGCCGAGGTGGGGGAGGAGCCAGTAAAATTCAGCTGCAGTATTGTCAGTTACATCTCAAAGAACGTGAATTCATTTAATTAACCTTATTTGACATAAATAGAAAGGGAATATCATGAAAAAAATACATAACACATATATGAGCAGGGCAGGGAGAAGGCTTTTAATTACTTCTCTGGTTGGTCTCCAAGATTGCAACCTCTTTTAGTTTCTTGATTTGTTCATTTATTCACCCATCATATCTTTACTAGTTTGTCTCATGTGTCATGTACCATTGCTAAGTGCTTGGAACTATATCCTGGAAGTAACAATGGCTTGATCTGGTTTCATTCTTAGAGCAAAATTTGGCTGTGGTGTGGAAGGAGAATTGAAGGAGAATGACATGGAGGGATGGTCAGGAGAATACACAGGCAACCAGGATTTCTGATTGAGGCATCTGAAGGCAAAGGCTTAACCCCCAGTCCTCAGCCTCTCTTGGTTCTCAATGGTGTGCGTTTTGAATTAGCCTTACTGCTTCTTCTTTGTCTTTGCAAGTTGTGAAGGATGTGGAGTCCTTAGGCAATCCCAGATAGGAAAAGAAGAATCCAGTTTAGTCTCCTGAAATGCGGCTCAGAGAAACTACATGTTAGAATCATAAGTTCTTCATTCCTTTGATATTGTTACTGAGGATTTGAATTGATCATATTTGGCTTGATATTTGCCTTTGAGTACCTTTCTAATATATCTGTTCATGCTTAATTCAAAGTGATTTATTTAAATAGCTTTGGTTTTGTGATTCAATAAAAATAGACTATTTGGGCAGCACAAATTAATCTAAAGGGTTAGGGGAAGACATGAAGTTGGGTGTGTAGGGAAAGTGGAGGTGGATCTGAGAAGAGCTAGTGAGGGGATTGAATATGATCCAAACATGTTATAAGAAGCTCTCAAAGAACTCAGAGAGAGGGAGAGGGTATGAACGATGATGAGAATAGCAGAAGTTTCCCTGTAGTTAGATGCCGCTAGTGTCCTTATTTGTTACTTCCTCTCTGCCCCAACTATTGCTTTCAGCTAGAGCTGGGTACTCAGTCTCTGAGGCTCCCTCCCACTCCTTGACGGACAGCTTCTACTATAGTCTAAGTACACACATTCCCTTCAGTCCCGGAACTCTTCCAACGCTGTAGATTAACTGGGAAGCTTGGGAGGAGGTACAAGGTGTCATCATGGGCAGGGACAGTCCCTTGACCAATAAAGATGAGTGTCCATCTTTCTCTCATGTAAATAATTCTCAAAGACACTCTGTAATCCTCGGAGAAGGTCCCTGAAGGCTCTCTTCCACAAGCGTGACCTTGATAGTGAGCCATTCTATTAGTGTTTCCTTTTCCCCCTTTCCACCATCCCTTGTGGGGCAATGCCCTTTTTCTCTACACCTCTAAGCTTCCTTTCTCACTGGGCTCTGATTTATCATTTCTCTGTAACTCTATTAACTGGGATGCATTTGGGGATGTTGCCAGGATAACAGGATCTGCAGCAAATGAGGTTGTATTAAATTATTTATCATTCAGCAGAGTGAAGATAGGCATGGTAGACAAGCTGGTTTGTAAAATCTTGGGGCAGTCCTTCTGCTGCTTTGGAGCTTCCATGATCTTATTTTTTTTCTTGTGGTTGAAAATTATAAATTTAAATGCATGTGCAACCATTCAGTTTTGAGCCACAATCCTATAACTAAGAATTATCTGTTTCCTGCAATGTACAATTATGTAGCAGCCAAGCTGCAATCCTGGGATTCATGAATTTATTTAATAAGTTTAGTCACACAGGGTTTAAAAAGTATAAATGCATAATTTCCCTTTTTTCCTTTCAAAAATAGATCAAAGGATTTCTTTTTTTTTTTTTTTTTTTGTTTTTTGAGACAAGGTTTCTCTGTAGCTTTGGAGCCTGTCCTGGAACTAGCTCTGTAGACCAGGCTGGCCTCGAACTCCGCCTGTCTCTGCCTCCCAAGTGCTGGGATTAAAGGCGTGCGCCTCCAATGCCCGGCTTAGGTCATAGGATTTCTACCCGTGATATGCAAGTCTCAGCTTTTGAAGTTGGCCTGTATTTGGTTTTTGTTTTTGCCAGAATTTGGTTTTTAAAAAGACAGTTTTTAAGTCAGTAACAAGCGAAGCAAATTATTTGGGATGCTGTAGAGTCTCAGGGCCTTTGGGGTGCTAAACGTGGGCTTTACTGAAGAGCTACAGCCCCAGCTCCCTACTAAGTATGCTAGATGTCATCCAGCTGGGGGTAAGGGGGAGGGAAATCACTGCTAACCTCCAGGATGACCAGGTCCATTATGTCATCTTCCTTGTGATATCTGTGCCATTAGGGAAACTGGTACGTAATAAGGACTCAGGCAAAAGGAGAGTGGAGTCCTGTGGCTTTGTAATACCTGTGGATTTTGTCCCATTTAGTATTTTTAACTGCCCAAATACCTACTCTCAAAAAGTGTGATTGCAGCAGGCAGTGAAATATCTTTTGCGTACCTTGAATAGGCAAACTAAGCTTGAACATCTGGCAGTTGAAATCCTTTGCTGATGAATCCTAGAAAACAGCATAATTATATACCCAAGCAAACAAGTCAAGAATAAGGCTGTTTCTTCTTAAGAATTCCTGGGAGCATCAAAGTTAAAACTCCCTTCTGCATCTACGCTCTTTTTAATCGTCACTGTTGTCTCCATTACACCTGCGATTACCTGGGTTGATGGTCCGTGAGAGCTCATCCCAGGCACAGTGTGTGGGGGAAAAAAATATATGATGAGAGGCACAGCAAGGCGCACAGCAAACCTTACAGAGCAATGACCTTGTGTGTTAAGAAGTCAAGGAAACAGCCTGCCCTGCAAGCCGCCGGTGCTTGTCTGTGTCACTCTGCCTAGTCGATCGGATATGCCTTAAGGTTCTTTCTAGGCATCTTTGGTTCTGGCCTACTGCACCGCACCCCACCAAAGCTTGCAGTGAGAAAGCCGAGCTCTGCCCAGAGACCCGGGCTCACCGGAAGGTGCAGGTGGGCTGGTGTGCCCGCTTGCCTGTTGATTACCGCCCCTGCAATGTGCAACTGCAGGCTGCGCGCCACCAACCTGCATAGCCCAGTTCTCCTGGACAGTACTAGGCTTGAAAGCTGGAACCGCGGCCCCGAGCCCGCAGGCTGGGGGCGGGGGCCTCGGCCCAGTGCCCACCCCCTGCGCTCCCAGCGTCTGCTCCTACTACCAGCGGGTTGTAGCCGGCCGGGAGCGCGCTTTCTAACGTAACCGGCCCACCGGAACAATCTGTCCCTTCCAACCGATCTCAGGAGGGGCGCAAACAGCTCGGGAGCCCTCCTCACCCACCCTATGGCCTAAAGGGGTCTTTCGATGTGGTTTTTTTCAAAACCAGATCATAGGCTGCGGGGACGCAGGGCGGGAAAGGCTGGGAGGACTCCTTTCCGCCGCCAGGCTTGCAGCTCCGGGCACATGAATTAGGCCCGAGCTGCAGAGTCGAACCCTTTTCCCTAGGTTAGGGGCTTGGCGTGTGCAGGATCAGGGGAGGTGAGCAAGAACTGGGGCGCCCCTGGTCCAGGCGGCGGCGGCGCTAACGGCTGGGCAGGTGCCCCCGGGAGCGCAGGCTGATTGGCAGGTGCAGGAGTGGGTGGGGAAGGCGGGCCTGGCGCTGCGGGAGGCTGCGGCCCCGCCTCCCCGCCCCCGCCGCGGGACTATCTGGTCCCGGCAGCAGCGATGTCCCCCGGCAGGAATGTCCCTCCTCAGATAATGTTATTTATATCTCTGGGCGGGTCCGCGGCTCCGCAGCACCAGGCGCCCGGCGGCCACTGTGCCAGGAGCCCCGTGCTGCCCTCCTCCCCCTGCGCCGTCGCCCCCGGGCTCGGGGTGGCCGCCGCTTCAGCCCCAGCGCAGGTGAGTCCCCGAGGGCCGCGCGGCGGGAGGGAGCTGGGTGCCCCGGAGCCAGCGCAGGGGAGCACGGGGCCCAGGGGGCGGGTGACGCGCCGGCCCTGTGGGGGCCTGGCCCCTGGTGCCAAGCGTAGAGCGGGAGGGGTGCGGAGCCCCGGAGGCCCTGGCGGCTGCGGCAGTCGTCACCCCGGGACGCGGGAACCCGCGTGGGCTTCGCAGGCGCTGGGCGAGCGGGGCGGCGCTAGCTTTGAGAAGCCGGCTAGTAGAGTGTTGCCCTCCGGCTCTGAGAGTGGGTTTGTGGTGTGTGTGTGTGTGTGTGTTCTCGGCCGCCTACCCCAGGACCCTCGCCTGGGAACATGGGGGCAGGGGGTGCCTATCACCGGTCCCGCGTCTGTGCCTTCCGTAGGCTTCTCAACCTCCGGGCGTGTCGGATCCTCTTCTGGAACTTGGCTAGCTCGCTCTCGGCTGCCCAGCGCCAAGGCTGGGAGGACAGTTCAGGGCAGCAGAGGGGGCCGAGCCTCTGGACGTCGGGCGGGACGTGCAGGGTGGCCCTGTGTAGACCGAGAAGGGAAAGATCAAGTGTCCCAGAACTATACTTCACGGACCCCCCTACCCATCCCGTTCCCTTTGAGCTCCTATCCTCCAAGCGTCTACTGCCCACTCGTACCGTACCCTTCGTGCCAGTTCCAACAACTTGGCTCGAAGAAATAGCAGAAAGTGGAAGAAATAAGAGCTTTAACACAACCCTCAAATCCCACCAACTTACCCAGACTTCCCAAAGGGATAATAGCTGCGAGGCTTGAGTACAGTTTCCGTGACAACAAGCCTTAGATAGGGCCTTGATTTATAGCCTATTAATATCCAAACCACTGTTTTCAGTGAGCAATTAGAGGTGCTAGGAGTTAATAACACCCTTAACTCACTGAAGAAACATGGAAAGAAGCCACTGTTTTAGATGCGTCCGGCGCTGTGGGATGGGATTATATAGTGAAGGTCTCTTTTGCTGAGAACTTCAGTGGGGACAGGATATGGCTGTCACCTCCACGCTAGGAGGCAGCCACGCAAAACCCCTGCCTGTGGAATCAGGATGTATATAGTTCGGTTTCCAAGGGAGGTTATTCAGACAGCTCCAGAATGAGAGGAGCCTTCAGAGGGGATTAAAAAAAAAAAAGGCACATCATTTAAGCTGTTCTCCTAGGCTCCCCTTAGCTGCACAGATCGCTCAGAATTTTATTCTAGAATTCTCTTTTAACTGCTCTATGACTATGACCCGGAGTAGTCATTTCCTATTTCAGGATCAGACTTATATGCTTTTCCAACGAGCCCTGGAAAACTCTTACAAGGGCAAAATGTTGCTTAATGTATGTGCTGGATGCTCCGCACCCCCAGAGACTCGGGAACTAGCTAACAAAAGGAATAGTAAACTCAGAACAGAGAAGAGCCCACCGATCTTGAAATGAACTGACTCCAAAGGCCAGCCGTTTGTTCAAAGTGTTTTCCAATTCTAGTGTGGAGTAAAGCACAGTTGGAAGGAGATGGAAGCCTTTGCTGTTGCGCCCCGGTTTATCAGTGGCCCGGTGGTAGTGGCTGGGAACGAGCCAGCTCTGTTAATCTTGAGTTCTTGGGAGACATAGAGTCCCCTCATGGAATTGAAAGCACCCAAAACCTTCCAGGCATTCAGGCTGGGCCTTGTCGCGCGCAGGCATATCAAGTTTTCCTGAGTGACTTGCCCAGTGGAGAGCTGGGATACCACCTTTTGCTCCGGTCATTGCTTCTTCCAAGTGTTCTGAAGGTGTCCATTAGTAGAAACAACACCTATTGGATTGTTAGCTTCGGGGTAAAGGCATAACTGGAGGCTGACTCCCACCTGCGATCACATTTGACAAAATAAACATGACTATTTCAGGCAAACTAGGTGTGAGTGAAAGCTTTGAACTAAAGTCAGTCTGCCACAGTTTTGGGAAATAGTAGGTTTTCAGTAAATAGAAAGAATAATAACTTTCATTTTGTCTATCTTTTATGTATTTGTGACTGGCTGGTAGTAGATTCTCAGTCTTTGACCAAATGAGAGAAGGAATGAATGACCAGAGATTTCTTTTTTATAACGTTGTATTAATTTTCAATTCTGCAAGGTCACTCACTCATACTATCCTGTTTTAAAAGTGAAGAGACAGGTCCAGTGAGATGGCTCAGTGGGTAGAGATGCTTGCTCTACAAGCCTTGTGATGATCCCCACAAAGTTGTCCTCCAGCCTCTACAAGTGTCCATGCATACATGCATACATACCATAATAATACATTTTCTTAAAGTGAGGAAATAGGTTCAGGGAATTCAATAACTTGTTTGCATTACATAGATAATGAGAGAAGAGGTGAGGCCAGGATTCGGGCTGCATTGCTTGCTCTGTTGTCTTTTTTTATGTTAGACACTCTGCTGGGGATGTGGAATAGCTTGGGAAGATTGGCTGTAGCATTTTCCATTAAGTGTCACGTTCTTAGTTCCTTGAACCTCAAGCCATAACTGTGCTTGTATCAGAGCAGTTAAAAATACATTGCCTCAAGACATTTATTTGCTCAAAAGTTCTTTAGCCTGGCCTGTTATTTTCAGGTCATTGTTTCAAGGACAGAATTATAATTTTGGCAATAGTCAAACATAGATTTAAACAAAACAAAACAAAACATATTTTCCTTTCCATCCTGGAAGTGGCCAGAAGGGTTTGATGATGTTCAGGGCCAGTGTGATAGGACAGGGGATGACTATAAAAAATTCATGAGGCAGACAGGGATGGGGTTGGAAGGGACCTTGGAGGTCACTGACTCTAGCCTTCTGTTTATGTGATCGCTTGCTTAAAGACGAGACTTAATGGCCATTCACCTTGTCATTTATATTCCTTACTTCCTTTCTGTCATTCTAACCCATTTCTTCCCTGCAGTTCCTTCTCTCCCATGGTGAATGAGGTTTGTTTCCTGCAGTTCTGTCCATCACACCACCGAGGTTTCATTCCTTTGGGGGAGATGAGCAAGAACATATTTTAATATCCAATACTTACAGCTTAGTGAGATTCAAACCAGGAAAGAAAATGAAAAGACACTGGGTAGAAAAAGGAGAATATGTTTGTGATAATTAAATACTAAACTGTTCCCTAATTTCCCCATTGCTTGTTAACTCTGTAGGTGTGTGTGTGTACACACACACACACACACACACACACACACACTATCCCATGAAAAGGTATGGACATTCCATTACCTACAGGCAATATACACTCAAGGCAAATATTAGTATGTAACATTCTGGAAGATGAGAAAGAACTATAGGGATTGTCAGGTACCTGTTTGGTTTTTTGTTTGTTTGTTAAAGTTTTTTGTTTCTCATGCATGTGAATATTTAGCCTAAATGTATATATGTGTACCACATGTGTGCCTAGTACTGTGTGGGGCCAGAAGAGAGCATTGGATCCTCTGGAACCTCAGATACCTATTTTAATCTACTAATCTCCAAATTGCTCTTGAAGAATATTGTTTGAAAATCAAGAAAAAAATGTTTCAAACTGTGTCCAAAATCAAACTCTGCTCAAGACACGAAAGGCAGAAAACAAGACCACTGGGAAGTGTGGAGTATTATCAGATACATTTGTTCATTGTCTATGATGCTTTCTTCATCAACCCCCGGCCTTCAGATAAACATCAATTGAGCTGGGAGCATCAGGAATGAAAATAGCTGTTATGTGGGTTTATGAGAAATTTGATTTTATAATGATGCTTGGCAGGGAAGTCCATGGACACTGGACTCGGAAGCCACGCAGGCAGATGTGGTAAGACAAAAATATGGACGAGGATACTTGCGTGTGGGTGTTTCGTCTATAGAGCAGTTTGGACTTTTGGTCTTTAGGGGCAGATGTTGCAGGGAAGGAACATGGGAGGAAGAGCGCCTAAGTGGGCCTGTGCCCTGGGTCGTAGCTCTGCATTTGTTGGGGTCTCTCCTCTGACAGCCCAAGGAGGTGTGGATCTCTTGAAAGGTGGAGTTGGAGATCAAAGGAGAGTGGAGGAAGCAGTCAGGGGCCTTCACTGCCAGAACTGGCTCCTCTCACCGAATAGTCAACTCCCTGGTGGTAAATATTTACAAAATGTCATAGCATGTTTCCTTTTGTTGCTCAGCTTACTTCTTAATTCACAGCCCAGCAATCTGAGCTCTCCCATTTTCAGCCAGCCTTAGCCAAGCAACAAATTGCCAGGGGGTCACCAGCCTTGCAGCTCCGAGTTGAAAGGCTGAAGTACAGTCACAGACAGAATGCTTTCTCAGTGAATTGTTTGGCTGGCTTCTGACATAGCCAGACCACCTCTCATTTTATTCTTCCCCTTCGGTTCCAGGAAATATTACAATGCTGTCTTCTTGCTGCCTCAGCAAGGCCCTCCCAGGCTTTGCTATAATGTTTTATTTCCATTATATCGGTGCAGACCTGGCTGAGGGTATAATTAAAGAGCAATTAAAACTCAGACATATATCATGTTAACAGTGGGACAAAAGCAGGTTCCCTTTCTTTCGTTTGAATGCTGTAAATGTAGCAAATGAGTAGGAATGGGGCTAGAAGAAAAGACTTTGCACTGAATTGGCCCGGGATCCTGCAGGATATTTATGAAAAGAGGAACAGGGCACCTTGACAGTCAAAGAACAATAATTGCTTTGAATTATAGTCAATTCTGAAGTTTTCACTATTGGGAAAGAAGCAGAAGCTTGGATAGTCTTGAAAATGAATAAGTTGAAAGTCTTTCTCTTTGTACCAGACATAAATATGGGTGTGTCTCATGTGAGGATTCATAGCCTTTCAGATGAAGCGAGGTGCATTTAAAGTCTTAACTTATGAGGATGGGAGAGCGGTCTGGGACCTCATCCTGTCCCTGTGCTCAGCTCTTGATTCCTTCCAGAAGACTTTTGGCTAAGAGTGGTGAGTCAGCCTCCCCTTCCAGCATGTTTCCTTGGGGGCACAAAGACAAGACAAGACCTTTCCCAACCCTGAGTCAGAAGTCATGGAGGCTTCGCAGGGAAGGCCTGGGAAAGCAATTGAGAGATATTAAAAGAGAGCAATAGGGCAGGTACTGTGTACCTGGCCCTGGCATATATGCTCAAGGACACAGAAAGGGGGCAGATGGAGGTCCACTCACTACGAGGAGGTAGACCTGCAAACAAGCGATGGTGCGGTAGACTCAGGGAAAATGGTGTTCCCGGGCAAAGGGAGATCTGACTCAGGTTGGGGTGTTCAGGAAGGCTTTAAAAAGTGTCAAGGGCTGTAGGAAAAGGGAGCCTGGGGGAGGGCATGGTGCAAGGTTGTAAATGTGTGGTGCCACACAGATGGGCAGTAGAGCACCATCACATTCCAGAATGAGTAGTTCCATGCGGCTGGAGTGTGAAGATGGTTTAGGGTTGCTTTGTTGAAGAACTTCAGATGTTCGTGTTGAAATCAGTGTATGCTTTTAACTGGAGACGTGTGTCAGAGGGACCTGACCAGATCCTTGTTTGGACAAAGCTCTTTAACAGTAGGAAGAGAAAGTGAATTAGAGTCTGGTACAAGGTGCACTTATCCTAAATCAAGGGAGTGATCACTCAGATAATGTTTAGTCCCTTCAGCTTTTAGGATGATGTCTTTGTTATCACTTCATTTTATCTTAAAATGACCACACAAGAATATCTCATTATCCTTTCTTTAGAGTTGGGGGACTGAGCTAGAAATGTCCCCAGTGGTTGACATCCAAACTTCTCTATCACCCTGTTTCCTAGTCCCATTGCTGGAGCCTTGTCTAGGTTCATTCCTTCCTACCGAATATTCTGGACTTTGTGGCCAAGAATAATTTCTCTCTTCCTTCAGCAGAACTTTCCATCTGAGTTTATTGGTTTTGGAGAGAGGCATAGAGAAGGTGGTGGTAGCATTTACATTCTAACATAGCCACAAAACCTCAAGAATGGCCCTACAGAGTATACTGTAATGACGGGGCAAAGCACAAATTAATGGATTACCAACAGACACCACAGATAATAAAATGATGGGTTCCTACGTTTGTTGATGCTTTGACTTTTCCAATTCTTTATCCCAAGTTTGCTGTCCATCTTTATACTTCTGTCTCATCTGGAACCTCAAAAATCTCTTGTTTTTCCCAGTGATGTCAACTGCTTTTGGCTTGTACCTCCCTCAGCCTCCAAAAGAATATTTAGTGAGTTCTCATTTCCTTACCAACAGATTCTCGGCTCAGGGGATACCTCAGTGAATGTGGGAGGAAAAAAAAAGTCTGACATCATGGAGTGTACATCCTCATTGGGAGAGACAAGTATGACATCACCTGGCCAGGCAGCGGATGGGCAGATCATACTATCTTGTGTGGCGGGAAATGAATGACGGTGGTGGTGCACGCCTTTAATCCCAGAACTCAGGGAGGCAGAGGCAGGTGGATCTCTGTGAGTTCGAGGCCAGCCTGGTCTACATAGAGAGATCCAGGACAACCAGGGTTACATAGAGGAACCCTTCTTGAAAAACCAAAAGACAGGAGGGGGAGGGAGAAAAGGTGTTAAGGTTTCATCTCAGCAGAGATCCAGATGAAGGAAAAGGAGGTCATGAGGGTATTTGGGAGTGGAGATTCAGGTTTTAGCTTTAGTCCGAGGAAGATAAGAAGTCACTGAACGTTTTGGACAGAAAAATGACCTGTTCAGGTTTGTATTTCAAGAGGTTCTATCTGGCATCCAGAGGACTGATTGTGGGGGACAAGGGTGGAAACAAGGAGGGAGCTCAGTGAAAATGACTGCTGTCCAGGTGACAGACAGGCATTGGGGTGAGGGAGGTGGTACTGTGTTGTTAGATTCTGAGTATATTTGGAAGGGAGGGCTGATGGGATTCGAATAGGGAGGGTAAGAGAAAAAAGAATAAGTCAAGGATGATGCAATTGTTTTGGGTCTGAGCAAATGTCAAAATAAAAAGACACTGAGATGGTGATACATTTTTTTTAAGTGTAGTCCAGGCTGGCCTCGAACTCCAGATCCTCCTGGCTCTGCCTCCTTCAGCAAATCCTAGTGGCCTGCACCACCAGAACCGGCTATGGTGATACATTTTATCAAACATACACGAGTCTATTATTTTGGACTTCGAGTGGGGAGGTCAGAGGGCAACTTATGGGAATCAGTTCTTCCTTTTCACCGTGGTGGGTCCTGGGGATTGGACGCCGGTTGCCAAGTGTTTGTTTCTTTAAGACAGGGTCTCATTATGCAGCCGAGGCTGGTCTTGGGTTGGCTGGTAAGAAACTCTAAAGAGAAGAACTAAAGTAGGAATTGCAGTCCTGGGTCCTTCCATTTGCAACTTCCAGACAACTGCCTATTTTATTTTTACTTTACAATTTTTGTAATTGATCTAAGTTGTTTTTTGTTTGTTTGTTTTGTTTTGTTTTTTGAGACAGGGTTTCTCTGTAGTTTAGGAACCTGTCCTGGAACTTAGGCCAGGCTGGCCTCAAACTCATAGAGATCACCTGCCTCTGCCTCCCAAGTGCTGGAATTAAAGAAGTGTGCCACCACCGCCCCTCTAATTGATCTAAACTTTATATTGACTAGTCAATTTTTGTTTGTGGCTTGAGATGAGATCTCATTATGTAGTCCGTGGGGGGGGGGTGTCTCAAACCCACAATCTTCTTCCTTTGCCTCCTGTATACTGGGATTACAGATATGTGCAATGTTCAGCTGCTTGCTAGTGGTGTTTGATAGATGGTGCTGGTATACAGAATTAGATTAATGGAAAATGGCCAGGTAATAAGCTAACCACAATGCGCCCTTTCTAGTGGGTTACAAAAGTGCCCTTTCCCAGGGAATGGGGCTGGATATTGTTCCTTTAGATCAGTGGTTTTCAACCTGTGGGTCACGACCCCTTTAGGGGCCAAACGACCCTTTAGGGGATTGCTTATCAGATCTCCTGCATGTCAGATGTTTACACTATGATTCACAACAACAGCAAATTACAGTTATGAAGTAGCAAAGAAAATAATTTTATGGTTGGGGGCCACCATGACATGAGGACCTGTATTAAAGGCTCACAGCGTTAGGAAGGTTGAGAACCTCTGCTCTAGACAAAGAACTTTCAGATATACCCTGATTCATGCTGTCCATCTCTTCAGCGGCCAGGGATGGAACCCAGGGCTTCCTCCCTGTGAAGAAGAACAATTCTGCCCCTCAGCCACACACATCCAAGGCGCTATATTTGCTTGTCAGAAACAAAGGTTTGGCTTTTTGACCCTGGATGATGAAGAATAGTTATTTCATGGGCATGGCAACCATGCAATTAAAATATTTTTCTACCTAAATGGTGATAAATAAGCTTGACATAAAGTTTGTTATTCAAATAACGTTTAAGTATACAGTTCAGTGGCAACATTGTATCCGCCTTGCTCTCTAGCCACCATCCCCATCCATCTCTAGAGCTTTCTCTCATCTTCCCAAACGCAAACACTGTATCCACTAACTCCATTCTCTCTCCTCCCCATCCACAGATAGACGCTTGGGTTTCTTCCAACCTTTGCCTATTGTAAATTGCACTGCCATGAACACGATATCACTGTGAAAAATGCATACATCTCCTCAAAATCCTGTTTTTCCTTTTGGCTATATATCTAGAAGCAGAGTTGCTGGATCATCGTATATTCTATTTTTAAGGGCTCCAGCTATCCGTTTTAACATTCCCCTCCTCTGTTTAATATCTCAAAAGGGAAGAGAGAAAAAAATGTATCAATATCATTAAGTTGGTGGTCACACTGAACCTAAATATTATTTGAGATCACTATCTTTGGGGAATAACTTGTCCAAGCTCCCAAGTGTGTCTATAGATCAGTCTGTCTATTTTTAGACTGAAGACACTTAGGGGACAGGTAAGTGTTTATTTTGCTTCACAGACCATGTAGCCAAACTCAGGTAGGGAAGGTGTAAATATTATAGGAAGATGTACGTCAGCCAAGCAGTCTCCTTGAGCCAGGTGATGAGCATCTGGGCCGATTCCAGCTCTTTTCTCGTTCTGTTTGCCCTTGGGCAAGAACTCCCTCTTTCTCTGACATTCCCAAGGTGTACGTGTGTCACCTTAATGTTTATCACTTCCCTCAAAATTTTCCGTACAGACTTTTTCAAGCTTACATATTGCCTCATCTCGACCGCCTTGCCGGTGGCCTCTTCCCTTGCCAGGGCTCAGGGCAGCACCAGGTGCTTACCACTCATTTCTAGGGTACTTTTCTCATTCCTTAGCTACAGGATGAACCATTTGCGATCTGTCAACTTGCCTTCTATACTATTTGGTCAAGTTTTTTGAGATAGCACACTGAACTCTATCTTTCCTTCCTTCCTTTCTTCCTTCCTTTATTTTTTTCTAGTTTAAAAAAATATTCCTAGCACCTAAAGCACCTAAAACCATCAGGTTGGCACACAGAAGGGAGTGGTTCAAAAATTTTTATTGACAAAAAAAAAAAAAGACTGAATGTTTGACATTATGTGTACCCCCCCCCCGGGTGTGTGTGTATCAATTTTATGTATATAAGTATTTTGCTTTCATTCATGTCTGTGTACCACATGTGTGCCTGGTGCCCGTGGAGTTTCAGACAATTGTGAGCCTCCATGTGGGTGCTGGGAATTGAACCTGGGTCATCTGGAAGAGCGGCTAGTACTCTGAGCCAATCTTCCCACCCCAAATTAATATATACTTTAACTTGGAAATGAATTTATAGTAACAATAAGTCAACATTCATTGAAAACTTATGTGCTAGTCTAGATACTATGCTAAAAGCTTTCATGTCTCTATCTATCTATCTATCTATCTACCTACCTACCTGTCTATCTATCTATCTATCTATCTATCTATCTATCTATCTATCTGCCTGCCTGCCTGCCTGCCTGCCTATCTATCTATCTATCTATCTATCTATCTATCTATCTATCTATCTATCTATCTATTTTTGAGACAGGGTTTCTCTGTGTAGCTTTGGAGCCTGTCCTGGAACTCTCTCTGTTTATTAGGCTGGCCTCAAATTCACAGAGATCCACATGACTCCGCATCCTGAGTGGTGAGATTAAAGATGTGCACCACCCCCACCCAGTTCATATGTATTTATAATATCATATATGTACTATTATTATCCTAATTCGACAGATTAAAAAAAAAACAAGGAGAGAAGTTAATTTACCCACTAAAGTTAAAGCCAGACTTCAACTCACATGTATTTATTCCAAAGGGCTGGCTTAGAACCATTGGGCTTACCCTATTTGGGTGGAGGCTAACATTACAAGACTCTCAATTTCAAGGATTCTTTTCTTTAAAGTCCTGCATTTTTAATAGCCTCGAATTAGATAGGTAATTAATTGTACACTTCCACATGCTGCTTTATATTTGCAATGATTTAACCCCATAGGCTTGAATCCCTTTATTAGCCTTTAATAAATAATTGATGTTCTGAGTCCTACTTCCGACATGGTTCTTTGACATCTGAGGATAGAGATGTTGATTAGTAGTGCACAATATACCCATTTTGTGAGACAGCTGCAGTAAAGCTGCTTTAGAAAAAGTGAGAATTATTGTTCAGGCAGTGGCTCCCATGACGCTCAATAATCCATGAGCATTCTCAGTCTGAAACTGGGCCCTGCCTTGGACTCTGCCACCTGGGCTCCCTGTTCCTCTCTTATTATACTTTTTTCTTCCTTCTTTCTTTCTTCCTTCCTTCCTTCCTTCCTTCCTTCCTTCCTTCCTTTCCTTTCCTTTCTTTTCTCTTTTTTTTTGTGTGACAGGGTTTCTCTGTGTAGCTCTGGCTGTCCTGGAACTCACTCTGTAGACCAGGATGGCCTCGAACTTACAGAGATCCACCTGCCTCCGCCTCAGAGTACTGGGATTAAAGGCGTGCGCCACCACTGCCCGGTTATCATACTCACTCTTACATTTTTTTGGCCCATTCCTTTCTATGAGCTATTAATTGTTGGTGTGCCAGCATCCACAGCCTGACCTGGCCTCGGCCTCCCTTCTTAGCCCCAGATGTGTACCACAGCCTTCTCCCTGCTGCAGTGGTGTCTCTTCCCCTTCAGCCCCAGTCCTGCTCTTCTGCAGTTTGTTGGTGGCTCCTGTTCTCCCATGTCCCCAAATGAAGACCTCAGCAGCATTTTCTCTACTTCTTTTCAAGCTTTCGCATCCACCTGGCTGCCAACTTCTGTTCGGTTTTTCTTCCAGAATTTCCAAATTAGTTTCTGTCTCTCAGTGTCCACCGTTATGTTACGTTTGCATAACTGGTTTTCCATCTTTACCTCCTCAATCCATACCACACCTCACCTTGGAATTATTCTTTGAACTATGAGTCTGATCAAGGCATTTTACCATTTTTGTTTGGTTGGTTTGGTTTTTCAAGACAGGGTTTTTCTGTGTAACAGCCCTGGCTGTCCTGGCACTCACTGTGGAGACCAGGCTACCTTGAACTCACAGAGATCTGCCTGCCTCTGCCTCCCAAGTGCTGGTATTAAAGGCATGCACCACCACCACCACCCAGCCATCTTACTGTTTTATAGTTCTTAGGTTCTCCATTGCCCCCAAGCACAGTATAAAGAGGAAAGGCTATGATTATAGCTCAGTGATAGAGACTTACCTAACTTGAGTTCAGCTCCCATTGAGGAAATAGAGTTCAGTGGAACAGCAGAGCCCTTCACAGCCTGTGCCTGTCTTTCCCAGACCCATCTCCTCTCCTTTTCCAACTCTGGAGCCTGTGACTTTGCTCAGCCTGAGATAAATTCTCATACCTCTGTGCCCGGGTTTCTCCTGCTGTCTGTCTAGTCCTGAGATGTCTGTCCATCTTTGTTAGCCACAGATTCTGTGTGTTGTGCACCTGAAGACACCACTCAGATAAAACCCTCAGGTCAAACTGTGAAAATTTCCTGAAACCTCTATCTCTCTGCCCTAACTTGGGGAGACATGTTTTTCTCCTCTGTTGTTCTTAACACTGCTCGGTCATGTGTAAGACTCTGCTAGGTTACGAGTTCCTTTGTAGATTGGACAAGTGTCTTGTTCCCATGGAGACTCCAGTGCCTGGTTCACTCCTGGGCTCATGGGTGATAGTCTAGACTATCTGCTGACTGAATTGGGTAATGGAAGAGCTTTCTAGAATATTCAGCTCTGTGCTAAACCAAAATAGGTACCCACAGCAGTCTCTGAAGACGGGCTAATGGAAGATACTAGGTGTTCATGAATGAGGCTAAGGGTGAGGACTGTTGAAGCTGCCAGTGGAGGCTCTTCCGCCTCTGCCTCCTCCAGCTGCTTTTCACGTACTGGAAGGCAAAATAACAGCTGATTTTAACAGGCATCATCAGAACATGTCTATTGCTAGAAAATTTATTCATCCAACATACAGTCCCTCCCACCTCATTTTTCAGTGGATGCTTGGTGCTGACCCCCAGACTGCAGTGATGAAAGGCTCTTTGATGATTGCTTCAGATGCAAGCATATCATGTTGGTCTTAGAAGGGGAAAGAGTTAAGAGAAACATTTCAGGAAAAAGCAAACAATTCTCCAACATGCCTATATAGAATTATTGATTTTCTGGGTCCATGTAACCTGCCTGGCTATTTGCTCGTCTGTAGACACACGAAGTGGAAGCTGTGTTGCATTAGTATAGTGCTTACTTGGTTGGTTTTATTCTGCTCTTTCTGCCTTCCCCATACAAACTGAGTTTCACCGATGGCTGGGCTCACTAGCATTCCGCTTGCTCAGGCCTTTGAGTGTGTTTTGTTTCTTTTAACAAAACTCTCTGTCATGGGCACACTCCTACTCTCGCCTTGTTCTGTGCCCTGTGACAGATAGGAGCTGGCGTTTGAATGCCAAAGTCAGTGAGTGGAGTTAGGAGGCCTTTGTAAATATGTGTAGGGTCTGAGATGAACTGGTCAACAGAAGGCTCTCAAAGACTTTGGAAAGATGTCCTCGGGATAAAGAAAAGCAGAGGACAAAGTCAGACTTTGTGATGGAGTCTTGAGGGCAGAGAGGTAAAGAAGGGACTCAGCCAGAGTAGTTGGCTAGAATCTCAGTGCATTCTGAGGGGTGTAATAGTGAGGCCAGTGATAAGCAGATAACACACTTGACAGGGTGAGGGTAGACTAAGCTCCAAATAGCTTCTCGAAGATCTAGGAAGCCATGAAAACCAGCGATCATCCTGTAGGGACACTAGGAGCCACAGCAGAGGTCACTGGTGGTAGTCTGGCTGCTGGTGGCTCGGCTGTATGCCTTTTGAAGGACCAGTCCTTTGCATGTTTGGAAATGGTTTCCAATGTAGTGTAATGGTTGCTCTCTGGTCTCACTTCTCATATGAATTCTGGGCTCCTGCATAGAAAGCTGGCATATCAAGTTTGTCTTTCTGTATGTGCTGACTGAAATGGTTGGGCCGGAAGAGGGTCCTTCGCTGCGTGGAGTTCTGAGAAGAATGGAGGTGTTTACAGGTGCGGGGAGTGAGGTACCATCCTAGGACCCACACCAAGAACCCTGGAAGAGGAAGTAAGTATCCTCCAAGACAGAATCCCATACTTACGAGGACAAACCAGGTCATTTGCATTGCAAAACTGGGTGAAGTCACTTTGCCCAGAGACTGGAAAAATACTCAGCTGGTCTAGTCCAGCTGGGCTCTTCTTGCTGGGGCTGCGTGAGCTCAGGGGGTGTGTACAGTACGCAAGTTAACAAGGTTCGGCACTCTCAATGTAGCAATTCCTCTGGCAGCCTGGGCTCGGCTGCTCTCACTGCTTCTGACCCAGAAAACACTCGGAAAATGACTGCAGTGAAGCTCTCGGCTCAAGGTGAAGCTCCCAGTCCAGGTGGGGGAGGGATGCAGACTTGCTCCCCAGGGTGGAATGCTTCCTGACTCTGCTGGGAGCCAGCTTTGTTTATACTGTGACCCAGAGGAAGTCATTTTACATCTCACCCTGCTTCCACCAGCGAAGAGCGCCTTCTGCTTGTTTTGCATAAGCCTTGCGCCTCCTCTGCAGAAGAGACGCGGAATGAATCCGTAGCTAACAACTCCTGGCAGTCGTATGTCTTTGCAAACGGCAGAGTCTAGTAAGCAGTGCCTTTGGATGGCAAGTGATCATTTCAAACTACACTTGGTTTCTGTCTATAAAACAGCAGGGAGGCTTTTTCATTGAATTGCCAAGAGGATGGAGAGGAAGTTGCATCTGCATTGCTTCTTTCAAAACCTGATGCGTGAGGCATCAGAACTCCTCAAAGAAAGATGTAGGTGGATACAATATACTCAAAGCACCTTGTCCACACATCAATAACCTCAGAACCATCCCTGGAAAACATGATTCCACTCTTTAGGTTCTTTTTGTTTGTTTGTTTTGTGTATATATTTTTTAAGTTTCATTTTTTATGCACACCCCCCCCACACACGTACACAGGTTTTTCTCTGTGTAGCCCTGGCTATCCTGGAACTCACTCTGTAGATCAGGTTGGCTTTGAACTCACAGAGATCTGCCTGCCTCTGCCTTCTGAGTGCTGGGATTAAAGGTGTGTGCCACCACTGCCCAGCGCAAATTTATTCTTTTTAATTTTATGTGTATGTGTACGTGTGCCTGTATACTACGTGTGTGCCTGGTGCCCACGGAGTCCAGAGGAGGGCAACAGATCTCCTGGAATTGGAGTTCCAGATGGTTTTAAGTTGCCATGTGGTTGCTGAAAATTGAACCTGGGTCCTCTGCAAGAGAAACAAGGATTCCTAACTGCTGAGCCATTTCTGGACTCTTAATGTAAAATATTTAATAAGAAGGGAGGTAGTTTGACTGAAATTGCCAAATACGTAGAACTCTTTTTGTTTTATCTGTTTTGTTTTTGTTTTTGTTTTTCGAGACAGGGTTTCTTGTGGAACTCTGGCTCTTCTGGTACTTGCCTAGACCAGGCTGGCCTCGAACCCACAGAGATCCGCCTGCCTCTACCTCCTGAGTGTTGGGATTAAAGGCGTGTGCTACTATAATGATCTGCAAATCCATTTCAGCTACCATCACCCAGCAGTTGTAGGACTCTAAAGTGGAACCCAGGTCCTCTGATTCATGCCCTACACCTAGGCCCTTCCTCCTCATCTGCTCTTCTATCCTTTTCCTTCTTTGTCTTTACCATTCTTTTTTGTTTCGTTTTGTTTTTTGTCCGTTTGGTTTTTGTTTTTTCAAGATTGGGTTTCATTGTGTAGCTCTGTCTGTACTGGAACTCGCTTTGTAGACTAGGCTGGCCTCAAGCTAACAGAGATACATCTGCCTCTGCCTCCTGAGTGCTGGAATTAAAGGTATGCATCACCATTGCCCGCTTGTCTTAACAATTTTTGACATTTGTTTGTTCATTGGTGTGTGTGTGTGTGTGTGTGTTGGGGTGTTGCTCATGCCACTGTGCTCATGTGGAGGTTGGAGGACAACTTGTATGACTTACTTCTCGCTCTTTGTTCTATGGCTCTAGGAACTGAACCCAGATGGTCAGTCTTGGTAGCAAGTGACTTTACCTGTCAGTCCATCTCTTGGGCTCTGTGTCAGACCCTGCCTTTACAATTTTTTTTTTTTTTTTTGGTTTTTTGAGGCAGGGTTTCTCTGTAGCTTTGGAGCCTGTCCTGGAACTAGCTCTTGTAGACCAGGCTGGCCTCGAACTCACAGAGATCCACCTGACTCTGCCTCCCGAGTGCTGGGAGTAAAGGCATGTGCCACCATCGCCCAATTTACAATTTTTTAAACTAGTTTTTTGTTTGTTTGTTTTTAGAAATTATAATATGAGCAGATACCCAGGATGAAAAGGAGTTCAACAGTGCAGAGTATACAAATGTTTCACTTGATACGACCGCTACCAGAAAATTCTTGTATTTCCTTGCTAAGCTTGTGCTCATAGCTATAGAGCTGTGAATATTTGTGTAGGTGGATGTCTGTGTGCACATAAATGTGTTTGGTTTTGTGTGCATGTGTGTATGCATGTGCATGTGTGCGTGTGTGTGTGTGTGTCTTTGTATACATGCTTATTCTTTTTCTTTTTGTGAGACAGAATCTCATTGTGTAGCCCTGACTGGCTAGAACTCATTCTGTAAACCAGACTGGCTTTGAACTTGAGATCTAGAGATCTGCCTACTCTGCCTCCTGGCCCTATGTATTCATTCTTAACAGTCCATAGTATGTTAAGATCCTTCTACTTCTTTGTGATAAATTTTTGTCCCGTAAGCAGGACTCTAGAATCTGAGTCCTAGATTACTGATGTTGAAGTAAGAATCTCTCTTTTTAAAAGTATCCAAGAAGGAAACCTTTGACAAGGTCATATGGCCCACATGGTTGGAGAACTCTGAATTTCTGCTTTCCTTTGTTTCTGCTGCTAACTCCTAGCTCTCTAGCTCCTGCTCCTGGGCCTGCTAGGAGCTTCAAGTGCCTTGACTCCTCAGTTCGCAAGACAGTTAGAGAATGAGGTATCCTCATTTCCATTTTGCTGATGGAGAAACTGAGTCTAGGTCAAGTCAAGTCTACTTGAGGTCACACAGTCAGTTGAACGCCAGACACCTGATATGTAAAGAGCAAAGCCCTGAAAATCTAGTTCCTTAGCATTGGTTGTTTTAAACATAGCTAGTAGTTCACCATGAATACAGCAATGACATGGAGAGCAAAATAGCAGTGGAGCCAAGACAGATTCGAGGATGTGAGAGACAAGCAGCCACTCTTCAGACATGTGATCCTCTGGTATGCGCTAGACCATGTGGGAAGGACAAAGGTGGCAGAGGTACAGTCCCCACTTTTGAGAGGCTTGTGGCGGAATACAAAGCAGAGTCAGGCAAGCACTGTGGCAGAGCTGCAGCACACTCCACAGTGCCAGGAAGCCAAGTCTGGTTTGGGCTACGGACTCAGAGAAGGCAGGCTTTGCCAAAGAGAAGCCATCTGCATTGGCCTGAGAAACAAGTAGGGGAGCTGGAATTTAATGGGTCAGATGGAATCTGGTTAGTATGGGAGACACTGGCCAAGGATGAGTGGGAAGATGTCTTGTTGGAGGAACCCAAAGGTATGCTAAGGCCAGACTGTAGCAGTCCTTGACTTTGGGACTGACCATGAAAGAGCTTATAGATCCTTGGGATAGCATCAGGATTTTTTGTTTGTTTGTTTTGTTTTTTGTTTTTAGAGACGGGGTTTCTTGTGGAACTCTGGCTCTTCTGGAACTTGCTCTGTAGACCAGGCTGGCCTCGAACTCACAGAGATCCACCTGCCTCTACCTCCCGAGTGCTGGGATTAAAGGCGTGCGCCACCACCGCCTGGCTAGCATCAGGATTTTAGAGAGCTTGTTTTTGAGGCTTTAGTAGAGGAGCACAGCCCCTCATATACCCTTGATCAAAGAGTGAACCTCCTTTATCAGGGAAGTCATCCTCTTCTGAGCCTGTGAGGGAGGAAAGAGACACCGTATAGCCAGCCAGAGCCACCGAATCAACCAGGATGGTCAACTGAGTGACAGAGGTCGCAGTCAGATCACTGTTGCATCCACTGTGGAGTTTTTAACAGGGGTTGGGTGTGTATTAGGATGTCATGGAGAAATATAATGAGGGCTCAAGAGACTTAAACTGGGGCAGGAGGACTGGTACAGAAGTGAACACAAGAGCTCCCGAAAAGCCAGTGTCTGGACTTTCTGTTGGGGGTAGGTCCCAGTGTCCATCTTTATAGTCCTCATTGCATAAAGGACCAAAGGTTACAAGCTACAAGTGTCTTATAGTAAACGTGTTTTGCCATCCAAAAATATCTGAAAGAACTGGGCATAGCAGCACACACTTGTAATCCCTGCACTAGGGAAAGAGAGACAATAGGATCAGGAGTTCAAGGCTAGACTGTGTCATCTTGAAAAACCCAAACCAAACCAAACAAATTTTTGGAAAAGATTTTCAAATTTTTTTATTTTGATTTTGCAATATTCATTTTGCTGTCAAGGGAGTCTGTCCGACCCTTCTAAAAATACATTAAAAGCAGGTTTTTATTTTTACTAGTGTAGGATCCCTTTAGAAGGGGGTCAGAGGAAATCATGAGCCTCTAGGAAGGCTTGAACTTGTCGCACAGCCCGTGGTGAGGTGGTGGGAGAGCCCTGAATGGTCAGTCTTCTAGCTGTGGTTTCCAAGAGCTTGGCATTGCTAATTTCTGGAGGTTTAAGCCTAAAAAGAGTCAGTAGTTCTGGGTATGGGGAGAGGATACAAAGACAGAATTCACCGTTGACGTGTTTGGTGGGAAATCTCAACAGTGTGTGCCTGGGGAGCTGCTACCGTGAGTCTGGAGTCAGGGAGAGGCTGGGGCGGGGTGGGGTGTCAATTTAACAGCCTTAGCCTGGAGAAGGGGATGGGATCGCATGAGCAGGGACCTTGATTTTGAGTAATGCCGCCATTTAGCATCTTAGTTGAGCCAGAAGACCCAGTAAATGCGACTATGACAAACCAACATGGTGAGGGAGAAAACCTAGGAAGATCAGAACGCTGGAAATCCAGCTTCAAGAAATGGAGGCTCATGCAGGTGAAAGGTCACCCCAGAAGGGAATAAGAGCACTGTTAGCTTTATAAGAGCCTGTGGTGACCTTCGAGAGAGCAGCGGAGGAGGATCTATGTTCAATTATTAGGAATTCCAGAGTGAAAGCCAGAGGGATTTCCAGCTGCTTTTCTGAAAACCTAACGGAGGAAGATGGTGTGAGACAGGTCAAGGGAAGTGAGAGGAAAAGGCTACTAGCCTTGGGGAAAGGGTCAGTGAAAGGCGCTGGGGAGCTGGGGGCCATAGGGTGGAAAGCATCAGCGGTGAGGAAGCCCATCAGCTCACCATATATGGCTCTGCTGTAGGTAGAGCCCCTACCGTTTGGCATGTGGCACAGTAGTAGGAACAGCGTGTGGTGGGTACCATGGTTGGTAGCACAATAGCGTGTACACTTACATAGACACTCAAGGGCAGAGACTTTTTGTTCCTTGCTTGTTCTTCATGGCCAGAGGCTGCATTTGTCAACAGACCAATGGGCTCCCATTCTTAGCATCCTGGGGAGGGTTTCTTTTTTCTTTTTCTTTTTCTGCTTTTTTTCTTTTGAGGGCTCCATTATGAGGCATTTGAAAAAGAAGGTAATGTGTTAAGATTCAAAACACAGTTAGATGGCAAACCATTTTCTCTATCACATATCTGCACCTGCCTAGGCATTTGCCCCACCCCCTTCCAGAATCCCTCTCTTCCAGCTGTTTCTCCAGAAACTGCGGGCATGTACGCTTTTACTGGGGCTCATCCTGAGCTGCTCAGTGTTCTGTAAGCTGGATGAACATATGATGAGCCTTTAGGGGAAACAAAGGGGCTCATTCAACTAGTCGGTGAAAGATGAGTCTCCTGGTGGCTGGCGATAAGCGAGATCCTGTTTCCTGCGAGCTCTCTGGGTGTGAATACACTTTCTTTGCTTGGTCCTGTCGCTGGAGGAGTTCCTTCTTGCCTAATGAGCAGGGGGGCTCTCTGTGAAGAAGCCCAGCTCCTAGGAGCCACTACAAATTCTGTTCTGGGGAAGGAGAGGAACCCAAGTCTCAGCCCATAGCTGATGTAGTTATGTTAGTTTCTAGGAGTTGAAAGTATTTTGTTTGCGGGAAACATTAATTCCTTTACGTTTGGGCTATTTTACCCTTTTCTCATTAAGATGAGGCAGGAGTCACTTTTTTATTGGTGACTTTTTCAGGAATCCTTCTTTTGACTACTAATGTAACACTAAGTTTTACTAATGTAAAATACACTAGAAACTACATATATAGAGATCATTAAAAATAAAAATTGGCATCATTTACCTTCCCTATCCCTAAATTATTATTATTATTATTATTATCATTACTATTTTTCTTTTCCTTTCTTCTGTTTTATTTGTCTTGAGACTAGATTTTTCTGTATAACAGCCCTGGCTGTCCTAGAAGTCAGTTTTTAGACCAGGCTGGCCTCATCTTGCAGAGATATGCCCACCTCTGCCTCCTGAGTGCTGGGATTGAAGGTGTGTGCTACTACCACCCAGCACATTATTTTATTTACCATTGCATAAAGGTCATCTTTCTACCTA
This sequence comes from Ondatra zibethicus, assembly GCA_004026605.1. Lineage (NCBI taxonomy): Eukaryota > Metazoa > Chordata > Mammalia > Rodentia > Cricetidae > Ondatra > Ondatra zibethicus. The sequence goes on from PVIU01000106.1 coordinate 173,365, forward strand.
CGTGTAACTGTAGGTCTACTTTATACCTAATTGTTCTGTTGTATAGAAGAGCCGAGCTTCATCCGCCCATGCTGATGTGATGTCTACTTGGATTGCTTTAGTTTCCTATTGGTTTGGTTTTAACGAGGAATATGGAGCAGGCCTTTGATTGATAGGGATGGGCGTGGCTTGTCTTGGCTAGGAGGGCTTAGTAAAATGTTTTATTGAGGAAGGAGAAAGCTGATCTGTACAATCCCACTGTTCTGTCCCCACAGGCAAATTAAAAAGGACTTTTCCTGGGGCCCAGGGGAGTCCCTGCCCCTTCTCCCAGGCAGGAGCCAGGCAGGCATGGACTTTTTCTTATAAAGCTTCCTTAGTCCAGGTGGCCTCATTTTGCCTGGCTTTCCTGCCCTCCCTCCTGCCTGCTCTTGCTGACTTGGTGTCCCCTTGCTGTCTAGCTCCTTCCTCATCCCGTTCACCTCTGGGTGCCTGGGTTTGGCTTATCTGCCCATCCCTCAGTGAGGCCTCCTCCCTCTGCCTCCGTTCCATCTCTTTTTTTACCTCTGCCTGTATTTCTTGATTTCTCCAGAGGGTGCCCTTGTTAGAAACTGGTGGCTTCTCCCGCAGTCTCTTCTGTAATAACACATTAAACCGCTGCTTCCCCACATCACCTGCCCTGCCTGCCTTTAAAAGATTTAAATAAAAGTCCTTGTCTGCTGTCACCCAGCACGCCTCGCCCTCTGTCTGTGGAGCAGTGAGTAGTAAATTTCCATTCTTCCCGTGATGACTTATTTCTAGTAGGAGCTCCTGCCTTGTGGCATGGCAGAAAATCTTGTGCGCTGGCTACAGTCTTAGCTGGCTTTGAATTCGGGTTCCAGCACTTGCTAGCTGAGTGGCCACAGCAGGCCATGTGATCTTTGAAAGCTTCATTGTCCTCCTAAGTCAAATGGGGAATAACACTATCCACCTGACTGATAGTTATGTGTCGCGGTATGGACAGAAATGTGTGTCAGATGCCTGCCTGGCACGTAGTCAGTGAGCCACAAATGCTAGTTGCTGTTGTTCCTGTAGCTTGAATTTTCTTTATTAAATTTGCTAGTGTGGAGCTGATGTCCTCCTGTGTTGTAAAGGATCAATGCGTCCAAGGTCCTTTGAACATAAACATTTTGACAACTAATAAAATGGTTAATAAAACAAAAATTTAGGGGGGCTGGAGAGATGGCTCAGAGGTTAAGAGCACTGCCTGCTTTTCCAAAGGTCCTGAGTTCAATCCCCAGCAACCACATGGTGGCTCACAACCATCTGTAATGGGGTCTGGTGCCCTCTTCTGCCCTGCAGGCATACACACAGACAGAATATTGTATACATAATAAATAAATAAATATTTAAAAAAAACAACAAAAATTTAGGATGGGAATTCAGATATCTGAAGTCCCCTATCTATGTGTATGTATTTTTTTTAATCTTTAGACAGCTTTACTACGTAGCCCTGGTTGACCTGGAACTCACTATGCAGTCTGGGGCTAGCCTCAGACCACTTTCAAGGTGGTCCTCTTTCCTCTGCTTCCACAGTGCTGGAATTACATACAGGTGTGAGCCACCACACCCACAATAATTTATAATGTCAAGAGATTAGCTTTTCCTTTCACACTCAACGGCTCCCAGAATTTGAGTTGGACCTTTTGGTTTTTGTTTTCTTGTTTCTCTTTCTAAAATCCTACAGTTGTTAGAAGATGCTCTTTGTGACTTAATTATGGACACAAATGTGCACCACAGAGCTTCTCAGCCAGGACTTTGCTCGCTCGTTCAAGGCTTTGTCCTAGATTAGTACAGCAGCGGCGGTGTGTGCCCTGGTTGCTTGCAGGAGCCGTGCTGCATGCTGGGGTTTCATGCTGGGCGCTCTGAGTTCCTTGGCTGGAGGTCCAGTGTTGGTTCACTGGCTGCAGAAATGAAGAACTTTGTTCCCTATGCACAGTGTCAACATGTCAACAGCAGCTGCGGCTAGCGTGCAGTGTTTGAGTCAGTGACCTCTGACAGTAGCTCTGCAGTGCTTGAGACCAAGTCGTCCCTCTGTGTATGTGTGAGTATGTGAGTGAGTGTGGTGTGTGTGTGAGAGAGTGTGTGTGCATGTGTGAATAGTGTGTGTGAGATGTTAGTGTATGAGACTGTGTGTGTGCGCATGTGTGACTGTGTGTATGTAACTGTGTGTATATGTGTATTTTTATTGTGTATGTATATACACATATGTATATGTACAGATATGCTTACCTGTACAGATGTGTAACGGCCAGAGGTTGATGCTGGAATGTTTTCTTCCATTACATCTCTGCCTTGTTATTTGGGGAACTCAGATGGGCTGACCCCGCCCCTGGGATGTGCCTGTTTCCATGCCCTCTTCCACATTGCTGGGGTTATGGGCAGGTTCTGCCATGTCCAGCTTTTTATGTGGGCGCTAAGGGTCTGAACTTGGATTTTCATTCTTGGACAATAAGCAGTTTGCTCTCTGAGACGTCTCCCCAGCCACACAGACCCTCTTCAGAAACAGGGTCTCATGTAGTTCATGCAGGCTTGGAACTTGCTGTATAGTTGAAGATGACCTTGTTCATATTGTTTTTGTTTTTTGAGACAGGATTTCTCTGTGTAGCTTTGGTGCTTGTCCTGGAACTAGCTCTTGTAGACCAGGCTGGCCTCGAACTCACAGAGATCTGCCTACCTCTGCCTCCTGAGTGCTGGGATTAAAGGCGTGTGCCACCACCGCCTGACCTAAGGATGACTTTGAAGTGTTGGTCCTCCTTCTGCATCCCAGGTGCTGAGATCACAGGTGTGTACCAGCACACCCAGTTTGGGTGGTGATAGGGATTGTACCCAGAACTTGGTGCATGCTGGGCAAACATACCAGCTGAGTGACATCGGGAACATCTGCTTTTAAAAGAGCCCATCTCATTGGCCAGTCTGTCCCCATCCCCCTAATATTGGAGAGTGAACCCAGGATTTTGCATAAGCTAGGCAAGCACTCTACCACTGAACTACATCCCTCGCTGCTGGAGGTATCTTGAACCCCTGATCGTGGTGGGCATTCTGTAGGATAGGTAATTGTCCAGCATGGAGAATGAATTTTGCTTGGGAGGTGATGGTAACCTAAAGGCATATGGCTTTCAAAGTCTGCTTCTGCTAATAGTTTGGGGGCAAACTGGGTAGTAGGATCCCTTTCTTCTCAAACAGAAGGCTTTGTGAATGTGTGAAGTGATTTGCCCAGGGGATGGATCCCAAAGTTACTGACTAGTCTGAATTTTCCCTTCAGAATCTTGGCGCTTTTGCCTCCTCGCTGCACCTGGCTAGGCCACTCGGGTAGCCCTATGTTTGTTCTGTAAAAGTTGGACTTCTCATGAAAGGGAAGGAACTTGGCTGTGGTCGGGTCGGCAGGATGTTCCCTCTCAGGTGGCAGGCAGCTGGAAAGAGTCCTGGCAAGGGAGGGTCAGGAAGGACTCTTGGTCTGACCTTGTAGACTTGTGAGTGTCAGGAAGCTTCCTTCCCGAGGATGGAGCTTCCCACTGAAACCACAGCAATGCTGTCTCCTCCCGCAGCGGGACACCCGGAGAGCCAGCCAGCCTTCTGCTTTCACCCAGTTTTCTTTCCCACGTCAGCCGGTGGAGCTACAGAGCCTAGCCTTAGCACACTGTTTTCTTTTTGGAAATGTCTGTTCTTTTCTTCACCGCTTTCCCTCTCATTTCTTTTCTTCCCTGAACCAAGCAAGGAGGCTCCAAAGCCAGCTGGGGCGTGTGTGTCCTTGCCATCTGCCAGGCCTCACTCCTCGGGTTGGGGCCTGGGTGGTGGCCAGTGTTCCTGTGGCTCTGTGTCCCAGCCTGCGAGCCTCTCTCAGTGCACTGAGCAGATGTCCTCCTGGGGGGCCTGGCCTCCTGAGATCGGCCCCTGCTGCAGTGCTTCACGAGGCACTGGGGAACTCCAGGAGACCCCCTCCCACAACCGGAGAGAATAAGCAAATATCTTGTCTCCTCTGTGAGTGTCCAGACCTACCCCTCCACTCCTGCCTTCTTTATTGTATATTTGGTTGCATGGATTTTGTGACCCCCCCCAATATCTCCAAGAATTGTGTGGAAGAATTCAAGTCGGGAGGCCACTGAGAAGAGCTCTCATTTTTCTCCAGGCAATTGTGTTGAGCCAGAACTCAGGAGACTGTATCTGGGACCTGGTGAGAGAAGTATTTCATCTAATACTACCTAACACCCTCTTCTCTCGCCCCACACCCCAAAGAATAACTAGTTAGTGGAGATTAGTAGGGTTGGAGATATAGTTCAGTTGTTAGAGTGCTTGCTTGCCGTGTATACCACCACGGGTTTGATCCCTAGCAGTGAAACACAAGCATGTGTGTGTGCGCGTGTGCACACACACTCATGCACGCACATACACATGCACACACTGATTAGAGCTTTAGTTCTATATTTCACAAGAAATTGTATTAGAATGTATTTTCCTCTGGTACTGGACCAAGATCTCTATGCTGGCGCCCCTGCGGAGTCATCTTTCTTTCTTCTTCGGATAAATGCGTTGTTGACCTTCTTTCTCCCTTTTATTTGCTCTCTCTTTTTGCCTTTCTAAGAATTTGTCGCTCTTTGGTTTGATGCATTGCTCCTTTGTTGACTCTGAAGCCCTTTACCCGAGAGGTGGAGAGAGTGTTGCTTCCCCTTCTCCTTCTTAGAGCCAACTGGTTCCAGGTGTCCCTGCTGTCATTTGACCAGAGTGGTTGTAAAGGGCACCTGCTTTCTGGAGAGTTGCCCTAAGTTAAGGGCAAGGGACCCAAGGATGATCTCATTCAGGTGCCTCTTTTGGAAGAGATGGTGGAGGAGCCAACTCTGTCCTGGGGACACCAGCAACCCTTGCAGCCAGCCTCTGTGTGGGCACAGGCATGTTGTTTCTTTACCAGGAAATTGTAGTGCCTGCACTACAGGATGGTACGTGGGTTGGAAACTAAGCTGGAGACTTAAAAACACACGCACACAGACAGACAGAGACACGGGTCATCCTTGATACAAGAATGCCAACTTTATTGTGTTCAGGGACAGCTTATATAGTGCTCTGGCCACGCCCCAGCTCTTGGGATCTTTTAGCTGCAGACTAATCAGAACCCACTCCCCTGCCATCAGGGTCTCGTGCTCAGAGCAGAGGAAAACAAGTTGTTTACAGGAAATTCAGGGACGGGTAGTCTGCAGTCCCCAACAGTAAATGGTACCAAATTTCTCAGTTTCCTCTTTAATGACATGCAAAGCCTTGAGCTGGAGTCAGGTTGAGCCTCCCAGCATCTTGGAGAATGGGCTGGGGAGTAATTTGAGGAGATACCCTCTTGTCTGTGTGGCTTTCTTGTTAATTCTACAAATGCCAACTGAAGCATTACTGAGAGTTGTGCCCTCTGCACCACTATGGCATGATTTTGCTAAAACTTTACATTTTCTTTTACATTACCCACTCTGTGAGATTCTTGGGTAGTAGACATAAGAACTGCCTACCAACTCTTCAGTCCTGGCATACAGGTCTCCAGTCTTTCCCTCTAACTTGCTATTTTCCTCTAGTCTTTAGACGAGGTTAGTTTCATTGTTTTTGTTGATGCTGATGTTGTTTTCCCCTCTGATAGAAGCATCACTTGTCCCTGGGTCACTCTAGTCACCCTCCCATACTTCCATCTGATGTTTTGAAAGAATGGGATGTGTTCACTAGTCTGTTGTTACTTAAGTCACTGGGCATCTATCCACACTGTTTGCCACCATTACTGTAGTCCCAGTTGGGAATAGATCAGATTCTCTGGGATGCTAGACACCGTTGTTTGCCCCCTGGTGCTGGCAGTTTCTCTTTTGATGATCTCCTTTCCTGCCTTGTTCTTTTATGGACTTTTTGGCATAGCCTAAGGGAGGGGTTCCCAGAGTCCACCCTCAGTTCCCATCCTGGGCATCCTGTACCTCTTGTGGAGCAATATTGCCTACTTTGGGTGTTTCTGCTACCACCTTAGTGACAAATGACTGACTCTACTATCTCTAGTCTTCAGCCATTTCTCCAGGCTCTAAGACTTGGATAGCCAGCTGCAGGCTGAACGTTTCTACGCGGTCATCCCACAGGATGTCTGAGATGCCGGTTGTGCACCTGACACAAGTCCTTTCCCCATTCTCTGTGTGTCTGACACTTGCTGGTTCCACAGGTCTCCATTTAAAGGCTACTTGCCCAGGAAAGCCACCTCTGCCCCAGTTAGCATCCTCCTAATAGCTGTGCCTAGCTGCAGCACTCCGCAATTGGTAAATTACCAATTATTTCTAATAATTCACTGTCTGCTACTCTCCCTCACTGGACAGAAAGCACCACAAAAACAAGGAGCCTTTGTATTCTGCTCCATTGCTCTGTTGCCAGCACCCAATTCTCCTGCTCACGCAGACCCATTAGACTCGTCATACCTTCTAGTAAATGTCTTCCTCTCCTGTCATCTCCACACTGGTGATGGAACCCCTACTCCGCCCCCGCTACTTAGTCCGCCGAAGTGGATGAGTCATTTGTCACTCTCACCTGCCATTTCCAGCTACCCACTCACATTCTCAACAGTTTTGTAAACAGCCCTCACCTTCTTGGCTTGCCCATACCTCATCCCGATGACCACACTTGTTTGTTAGTTTTTTGGAGACTGTGTTTTTCTGTGCAGCCCTGGCTGTCCTGGAACTCACTCTGTAGCCCAGGCTGGCCTCAAACTCACAGAGATCTACCTGCCTCTGCCTCCTGAGTGCTGGGCCTAAAGGTGTGCGCCACCCACCGCCCGGTCCACATTTCTCTTAATTGTTTCCCTTGCCTCTCCTCTTGGCCATTTCCCGTTTAAATCAACCGCTGTCTCTACCTACCAAAGCAATTTTTTTTCAGAAACCAAGCCTACCCTTACCATTCCACTTACAGCCCTCCATGTTATTTGTCTGTTTCTCCCTGTTCATGACTTGGCCCTCACCACGCTGCTGGCTGCTTCCAACTTCTGTGACTCAGGCTCCTCCTTCCTTCCACCCAGGGTTTCTGTTGCCTTGACTTCCTTTTCCTTAGGATGCCCTCACCTGGTTTGCCTCTTCTCTTGCTCCTTCGTTAACACCTTCCTTTTTTTCCTGCCTTCCTTTTTTTTTTTTTTAAAGACAGGTTCCATGTAGCCCAGGGTGGCTTCAGATGCACTCTGCATCTAAACAATGACCTCCCGACCTCCCACATCCACCTCCTGAGAGCTGGAACTCCAGTCCTGTACCACCACACCAGGTTTATGCAGTGCAGGGGATCGATCAGACCCTGGGCCCTACGTATGAGCTACACCCCTGATTCCAATTCTTCCTTCTTGAAGACTCTGACACCACCTACCATCCATACCTTCTGCATGTTCTGCTATGCTGCATAGACCCTGGGTATTTCTCTATTCTTGTCTTACCTTGTGATTTCCAAGACTAGTCTGTTTTTACAACTGTCTCAAACACGGGAACATGGTTTTTACTTGTTGGTTGGCTGGTTGTTGGTTTGTTTTTCAAGACAGGGTTTCTCTGTATAGTCCTGGCTGTCCTGGAACTCGCTCTTTAGACCAGGCTGGCCTTGGACTCAGAGATCCTCCTATCTCTGCCTCCTGAGTGCTGGAACTAAAGGTGTGCACTGCCACCACCCAACTAGGAGCATGGTTTTAAAAAAACATTTTCTTTTTGGAGTGGGTTGGGGTGGAGACAATATCTGTAGATCAAAAGGCACTGGGTTATAATAATCTTTGTAATTCCCATGCCTAGTAAAGGACAACATGCATCACCCTTTTAAAGAATGAGTGAGGGAACCCCCAGCAATGGGATCAAGGTGTAGATTCATACAATGACTACTGTTGACATTAACAGGTATTTGTTATTCTTTCCAGGCCTCAGGAATTATTTTAGGCTAGGCATTTACATATACGAAATCTTTAATCTTCACAACAGTCCCATAGAGTGGGTGATCTTCATAGCCTCATCTCATAGATGAAGACGCCAAGGCACAAAGGGATTGCATTCTTTTGTCTAAGCTCTTATAGCTTATAAGGGACAGAGTTGGGATTTGAACCCCATAATCTACCCTGAGCATTGACTCTTGGTCCTTGCACTGTTTCCACTAGTAGTGATAACACATACAAACTTTTAAAATTATGCACGGAGCTTGTTTCTTTGTGTCCATGAATCTTATTGGATTATCTGCCCTAGGAGAGTCAAACTCTAAAAGCAGCTACTGGGTCTCTCTGGGTGTTTCTCTGTCTGGAAAGCTGTGTCAAGTTAAAAAAGATATGACATGTAGGTGGATAGAAATAAGAACCAGATTGGAGTCAGCGCAATACTTCTGCCTCTAATGTCACCAAAACCGTATTTAGTGATCTGGTCCTTCAACTGTCACCCTGTTGAATGAGGATGAGAACATATCAAATTGGTTGTCATCTTGACACCCCAACAACCAGTTTGTTGGAAGAAAAAGGAGAGAGGAAGAGAGCAGAAGGAACTGCTGATCAAGAAGGACCTAGAGCTGGAAGGGATGGGATGGTGGAGAGGGTGGGAATAGGAGGAGCTGGGGTGCAGTAAATATATTCAAAATACATTGTATGAAATTCTCAACAAATTAATAACAAATTGTATTTTTTTAAAAAAAAAAAAAACCTTAGCTGGCCGGTGGTGACCCATGCCTTTAATCCCAGCACTCGGGAGGCAGAGGCAGGCAGAGCTCTGTGACTTCGAGGCCAGCCTGGTCTATAGAGTGAGTTCACAGACACAGAGAAACCCTGTCTTAAAAACAACCAAAAATAAATAAAGAGGTGGAAATAAAAAAGTTAGAAACAGTGGCACAGGCTTTCTGCTCTGTAGGATGTTGAGGCATGCTTGAGGCCAAGAAAGAGTTCAAGGCTAGGTAGAGCAACATAGAGACCCTACTAAGAGGGAGGGCCGAAATGGAAGACTAGGGTCACTAAAACAATAACTGTATTTCCAGCTTAATTTTCACATAGACAGAAATCTTGAAGAATGGAAGGGCTGGTGGGATGGCCCAGCTGGTAAAGGCACTTGTCAAATAAGATAGTGACCTAATGTAAAGGTTGAAGGGAAAATCAGCTCCACCAAGTCTTCATTTGACCTCCACACATGCACCCTGGCACAAACCCACGCCTACCCACCCATACACACCGCAATCTCCCCCATAATAATTTTTAAATTAAAAATGGGAATTAAAAAGTGCCCTAGCTCTAGTCGTGGTCACAGTACAGGTTCTGCCTGTGAAAGAAGCTCAGGGTTGGGAGGGTGCCCTTGGGAAGGGCCTGAAACTTAAAGAAGTCTGCAGATGCTTCTCTGCTGACATAATGGGCTGGAAGGTACTGTAAGAAAAAGGGAGTCGTTTAAAAATAGCTCTGAGGTCAAGTCAACCAGCTCTGGGATCAGGTCGGAGAGTTCCTAGGTGGCATTGCAAGGAAGCCATTGTGCGACGGGGTGTCTGAAGAAACCCATCTGATGCCCCCTTTCTCTGTACCACTGGTGGTGAGCCATGTAAGTAGTCACACAGTTTCTGACCCTCCATAAACTTCGAACAGGTACAGAAGCAGGGGATGCCATTCCCGCAAAGGCCTGGAAAGTACAGGCCACATGTGGTCTCTGCTAAACACTCTTGTTTATTTTATGGTCCCTTAAAAATCTAAAATCTGGGCATGGAGAGATGGCTCAGTGATTAAAGACCCAAATTCGGTTCCTAGCACCCATGTGTGATGGGGAAGCCTTATTAACCAATTATCTTTAAGAGGTGGGACCAAGTTAGGGTGTGGTTTTCTGGGACCCAGGTGCGCTCTCTCTGTATGTGGTTCCCTTGTGGCACAGTTGAGCTTGAACTTCTCATTCCTGTTTTGTGAGTTTGCCCCTTATAATAAATAAAAATATAATTGTTTTATCTTTTAGCTAGCCTGGTTATTTCCCTAATCGAGTTAACTTCTACACATGTGGTGTGTCACAATCATCCATAATTCTAGTTCCAGTGGAATCTAATACCAGGAAGGCATAAAGTACACATACACATAGGAGCAAAACACTTATGCTCATAAAATAAAATAAACAAAGTAAAAATAAAAATCTAGACCCCACTGTGTGCTGTAGAGAAGCAGGCTGGGCACTGCCGCTGGGTGATTCTGGGTTCAGGCATCCTTCCAGCTGCAGCTTTGGGCTCCACCATGTGTGCAAAGTAAGGGACCCAGTCTGGCTTGTGCTGCACTTTGGTGTTAAATACCACGCATGTCACACATGTGGCATGAGAAAGGCATGTGTCAAATCTGGAGCCCAGGAACATCTGGCTACACTTGAGGTGTACACAGCCCCTTTTCTAGACCTCTTGTCTGCAGTGGATACAAAGGTTGAGAATAGAAGATATTCTTCATCCATTCCAAGGATGCATTCTCTGGCTGTAAAACAACTAGCCCTTATGCTCCTTACCACTGTTAATTGAAAAAAAAGGTATATGTGTGATATATATATATGTCATATATATGTGAATATATATGACTATGCAAACACACGTAGATAAATAGATAGATGATAGATAGATAGATAGATAGATAGATAGATAGACAGATAGATTGATTAGGGGCTTGGATAGATGGCTTAGCTTTCTGCCAAGCCTGAAAACCTCAATTCAATCCTCCTGGCCCAAAAAATAAATAAATGTAATAAAAATGTATAAAAAGAAAATGTTGGAACTCCTCTATCACATATAACTAAGCCAAAACCCAACTTTGATGGACGTAGGTTGGAGCATGGTAAATAAATTAAAAGCAATTGGACTCCACGTGCTGGTAAGCGAAGGAATGGTAGGCTAGTTCCATCATTGTAATGTGCAAAATAATTGACTTAGAGATAGCAATGAAAATCAGAAAATGGGCTTTTGTGTCTTAGATCTAACTGCTTATTTAGACCAGCAAACGGCCTGGTGATGTGATGGATGGTATTGAAAATGACCCCTCAGGATGAGAGGGACAGTGGTCATCCTCTCAGAGCATCTGGCCTGCTCCCTGCATAGACTGCTCTCATTAGAGAGCTCTTGCTTGAGGGAAATGAGGGGAATTAGGAGCTGGCATTAAGAAGAGTGGAGAAAACGAGTGTGTCTCATTGTAATGGGATCCACTGTAAAAATCTAAGGCATATGAGACGGGGAAACGGAATACTTACAGTCAGATTCCGACTTTTCGTTGAAGGTAAAATAGGAGGAACCATCTCTCTCTGTCTCTCTCTCTCTCTATCTGGTTTAAATGGCAGGGAAGGAATGAAAGCCAAATATAAAACATTAATGTGAGGGCTGTGAGTCACTTGGAGAGATTATCAAAGGGAAGCATGGGCTCCTCTATTCTCAGACTATATTTAAAAGTGACCTTGGATGATTGATCAGTGTAAATATCAGGAGACGAGAGGGAGAACAGCGCTGCAGAGTTGATCGCCTGGCTCTGCTGCCTGTGGATTGTGGAGGGAGTGGCGGTGGGGGGCTCCTTCCCTCACTACAGAGTGCTGGGGTGGGGGGCTCCTTCCCTCACTACAGAGTGCTGGGGTGGGGGGCTCCTTCCCTCACTACAGAGTGCTGGGGTGGGGGCGGTGAGAATGGAGGCACGCTTCTTCTCAAGAGCTGGTCTGTGCCGGCTGCCACTGCAGCAAAGGCAGGGTTGCTCGGCTTGCCATGGACTCCGCAGTCAGTTTCAAGTGGTTTATTTAGAATCTGCCCGGAAAAGGAAGGGATACAAGTCAGCATTTCCCACCAGCTGGCCTGCTGTCTCAGGGTGGTAAAAGCTCTCATCGCAGAGGTTTCTGGTGTTCTGCTTGCTGGTTGGGCTTAGGGGAGGCGACCACTGAACGCCTCAGCCAGCTACTCTCATGTGTCAATCTAGAGGTCTGAGACACCGTCACTGTGGCTTGAGAGGGTAACAGCCAGCCTTGGAAGGTGTCTGAAGGATGAATAAATAGACTTTTCCATTCTCCTACTGGGGTTGTCGAAGCCTGAAGGCTCTTCTGCGCTTGAGAGACTGTCTGCGGATATTGACTGCCCGTGGGACACATGTTCTCATGTATCTAGGATTTTGGACTTAAGGACTTTGGGAGGAAGAATCAGCAGCCCAGTTAGGCTTCCTCACTGGCCTGCCACACAACTGTTTCCTACTGAAATTCCATTTTAGTTTTCTGGAGCTTTGAGGAGTAAATGCTCAACCCAGACCTGATTAGGCCTCATGCCGCCAGGCGCGGGAGAAGTGGAAGGAACCATATCCTGAAGCGACTATACATACAGACTAATGATTTTTTGATTGTTAAACAATATTAAGGAGACGGACTGGAGAGATGGCTCAGGGATTAAAAGATTTGCTGCTCTTGCAGAGAACCTGAGATGAGATCTCAGCACCCACATCAGGTGACTCATAGCTGTCTATAAATCTTGGATTTGATGCCTCTGGCCACCAAGGACACGTGCATGCATGTGACATCCACACACATACCCATAATTAAAATTAATTAAATATATTTTAAAAGAGAAAATATGCGGATATCCCGGCATGGTGGTGTACCTGTAATCCCAGCACTTAGGAGGTTGAGACAGGCGGAAAGTAGGTTCTAGGATAGCCTGGGCTATTATACAGAAAATTCTAAGAAAGCCTGGAGTACATAGCAATACCCTGTCTCAAAACATGTACAAACACATGTCAAAAACACTAAATTCAAAGTCAAAAACGAAGAATTAAAAGAATGGAGGCATAGAGGTGGGCGTTTGGCTCCTGAAAGCTCAGTGGGCTGTCCACAGACCTTAACATACATGCTGCCCCGTGCCCAACCCCTCCTGCTCTGAGGCTGTGGGGGAGTCCCTGATGTCCCTTTCACCTTGTCAGCAAAACTGCAGACCAGATCGGAATCAGCTAGTTGAGCTGACTTCTTCCTGTTGTCACTGTGCAAGAGTGTGTAGGGTCAGTGGAACCAAGCCTGCCTCAGACATGGGTTCAGACACGGTTGGAAGGATCGTGAATATGGCTCACACGGGACCTGAAGAGACTCAGCCATAGGCTCTCCCTGCCATTGCCATTTTATAATGTGGCTGTGGGTTTATGAGGGCACGGGATACTGTCTACTTTTGCCCATAGTATCAGCCCTGAACTCCACAGGTGCTCAATAAATATTAATTGAATTCATCAGGTGCCACAAGGCAGGTGCACACTTTCATCTGCTTTGCGCTTTTCATCCAGTTACACATTCTGACGAGCTGCGCCTTGCAGGAACCTGGGTCCTGCCTCTTGGTGAAGCCGCACCGTTAATGCCACCGCGTATTGTCTACCGCAGAGTATGAGAGCCCCTCAGCCTTGTATAGATAGCCTCGGATTTGAGGGGCTTTCTAACTCCTCCTGCCTCTCCCACCCCTGATGTTTACTGACTCTTTGAAAGGTGACTGGAGAATGAGGTCCACTCCCCGCCCCACTTCTGGGCCAGGGTGTTTAATTACTGTGTAGTCTTTGTTCTGTGGTTGAGATCAGGCTTCTCTGTGTCGGGAGAAGGGAATTCCAGTCCGCCCGCTGCATTATAGTCAGGTTACTTACCACAAGTCAGGAGTACCAGTTCTCTGCTTTCATTCTGATCGCAGATGATACAGGGGCGTAGCCTCTAGTGTTTCACGAGGGACCTTAGGCTGTGCCTGCCAGCATGCTTTACAGTGGGTGGCTTTCAATCTCTTAATGATCAGGAAGGCATTACATGTTTTCTCCGCATTCCGCAGTCTACCCACTTTATGCATAAAATGTGAAGCATCTTTTAAAAAAATCAATATTGGCCCCAATGTCTGACCGTGAGTATTTAATAAATAATTTGCATGCATTAGAAATATAAGTGATAATTTTTAAAAAGACTCAGAAGCCAAGAAAGTAGATAAGCCTGGGGCAAACTTATTTCACAATTATTTCAGAAACACACGTGAGAACTTTTAAGCCTTAAAAATTATCATTTCATGTTGTCAAAGGCTGCTGCAGCTCGGCAGGCCTATAAGCTCAGAGATCCTGCTGTCTCCTAATGCTAGTGTCACAAAAGGGCCGTAGGACGCCTTTGGTTTCATCTCTAGAACCCTACAGTTTGGCCAAACATCCTTTGTGGAAATCAGCACAGTGCTTAGAGGATATTTATGGAATGAATTAATATTACTCGAAGCCTAGCAAGCTCTGTTTTGTTTTCTAGGTGTTGGGCATGAGGAGGATGGCAGGCATTTTCAGGGCAGGGGTAGGATGGTAGCTTTGTGTGTAGGTTTGCAGCATCCAAAACCACTGTTGCTCTGCGGTTGGCGTGGACTCCGGACCCACCAGCCATGTGTTTGTTCATAACGTATGTGCCAATAGGCAGACACAGAATTATCAATCTTTTGGCGGGCTACATAGCCGCTCACGCTCAAAAGCACAAACTAGTTCTCTGGATATTTCCTGATAAAGATGTGAGCGTAGAAAACAGTGTGGGGCACGAAGAGATAAGCAAGGGGAGCGGGCCAGTTCTGCCACACCTAGATAATGGAGAGGACTCGAGAGGCGTGCTACATGGCGGCCACCCCAGTCTGTCTTGATGTGGTCAGGGATGACTTGGACCTTTGGGCTCCCCTTGTTGTATTTGTTTTCTATGACTGTGTCCCTTTAGCAAGAAGCATGTGGTATGAGAGCAACAGTTCAAGGACACAGACTCTGGGTATTATTTCTGTTGGGCTAGTAACACGAATCCCCCAAGTCCTTTAGTAACAACAGATTCCACTCCGTTTCTGAAGTAGCATCCTGTGGCCACCAAAGGAACTGGGCACCTTTCTCACCACAGAGATCAGGTGAAGCCCCTGGGTATTGCTTGGATGTATTTTAGAAACATTTGGTTATTTTTGATAGAAATGGTGTTGGGGCAGGGGAGGAGAGTAAGTCTGACTCTTACTTGCAGGAGGTATTTACAGCAAGCACCAGCATCCCCTTTACAGTTCTTGACTCTTAAAGCCCTCCTAAGTGTTAGTGTGAATCATCGGGCTGTTAATAAAGCTGAAATTTATCAGCAGAGTCAGTTCATCCGCAGATGATCCTGTGAGGCCCAAAGCAGGTGGGTGGAGGTCACCTTCACCCTTTCCTTCTTTTACACATTTGGCCTTGGGAAGAATCCTTACCTTCTCCAAGATTGTTTCTACATGTATGAAGTAGACCAAGTGAAAGACACATGTAGGGGCTGTCACGTGACTCGGTTGATGGAGTGCTTGTCTAATGTGCATGAAGACCTGGATTTGATCCCTAGACTGACTTAATTAACTAGGTGTGGGGCAGTGCACATCTGTCCTCCCAACACTCAGGAGTTGAGGCAGGAGGATCAGAAGCTGAAGGTTGTTCTCAGTTACATAATGAGTTTGAAACTAGCTTTGGCTACATGAGACTCTGTCTCCAAATCAGACAAAAGTCACTCAAAGGAGTGCACCAATAGTAAAAAAGAAAGTGTATTAGGCATTTAGGGTCATTTTACCCATATACTACATATGAATAGTATTGCTTTCAGATATGTAGTCTATATCTGTCTGGTATTGGAGATCAATTTTCTGTTGTGTATTGGGGCTTGATCCCTTTATGCCTATGTGGATAGTTTATGACAGAGATAAATTTCATAATAAATGACATCCGTTTATTGGTAGTATAATTGGCAAGTGTAAATAGAAAGACAGAGTGGGTTTTCTAGCTGGTCATGTTTATGTCGTGACTCTGGCCAAGCAGTTCTTAAAGAGAAGGACCGTCCCTTGCTGTCCATCCTGTGGATTCTTTCCTCAACTGGGAGGCACGATTCTGAGTGTACATAGAGCCCACTATTGTTGCATTTCAGCTGCAGTCTTTTTGGTTGGGGTTTTCTAAGGGCTTGGCATACATCACATTGATGATTAAAAATAATCTAATAAAATAGATTAGGTTGGCAGGAAGGAGACACGTCAAATTAACTGTCCCTGTATAAACATAGGCTACACAGTTCTGTTCTGGAACAGTGGCCTGGTGGTGAGAGCTATGTATAGAGTCCTAGCAAGACTGGGAGGTCTGGGTTTTTTGTTGTTTGTTGGTTCTGTTTTTTTATTTTTGAGACAAAGGCTCAACATGTAGCCCAGGTTGGCCTCGTGCTCATGACCCTCCTACCTGACCTCCGGGATACTGGGGTTTATGGATGAGAACAGGCAACTTCTAAATGGAGCATGGAATGGTTTGGGTCAAAGGCCACAAGTTGATGCCAAGGAGAACAATGATGGTTTCTCTGGGCCTGTCAGCTGGGTGACGGGTGTGCTGCTGAGGTGAGCCAGGCAGCATTCCTCCCTCCAAACCCCATCCTCCCTCTCAGCCCAGCTTTCATGGTGGACTTTGTCTGAAGCCTGGACGGACAGGGTGTCACAACCGGCCTTCCTTAGCCTCAGAGGCTATGCAGTGGAACCAACATGGAGCTGTCCTGGTGCTGTGACCACAGAGACATGAAAAGACAAGGATGGAGAGGCTTTCCTGTGAAGAATTGTGGCAAACATTTGGATATTGTTTCTCTTTCCTTCTAGTGTACTAAAACCAAGTTTTCTTCTGTCAGATGGGAAATGGGGTTGGTAACAATCTTACGAATCCTGAGGGCTAACTACAGTACTCTTGGAGCTTTCCACAGAATCTCTTTTAGGGACTCACCTCAGACCATCCTGGCAGCGAGGCGATGCTGCCTCATGCCTGCTCCCAGCACCACAAAACCATGAGATGTGCAAAAGGACAGACAGCCCGCTTAACAGAGACCTGGCATCTCGCATTAGGGGCCCCTGCATAGACACCCAGACAGAGCAGGGTGGCGCAGCCTATGCAGGCATCATGTGAACACGGGATAATAGACTTCTGCTGATTAAAGAAAGAGCGAAAGACTCTACCTCTGTACGCTTCCTCTTTTAAAGTGTCATGAACAGAGGAGGACTGGTTACTAGATGGAGACTCTGCGGCACTAAGAGGGGCCGACACTTTGTTCTGAGACAGAGCCGAGTTAGCCCACTCATCTTGTGTGCCAAGCACTCCATCAAGGACTCTAACACATCGTCTCATTTGATCTAGGCGGCAGTGCTGGCCAATGAGGCCTGTTACTAACTCCACTTTATAGACGAAGAATGAGAGGCTTATGGAGTTTAAGCAGCCCAGGCAGCACAGTTAGTACACAGCTGTGTCCAGCTCCCTCCAGGCCTTCTGCGTCCAGATATGCCTGCCCCACACAAAATACTGCCTGGTTCACAACTCCGGGCCAGAGTCACCTTTATCTAGTGTTTCTGGTCCTAAATCCCTCCTATGCTACCCTCTGACTCTTTCTGGAAACTAGTTCAAGCCCTTCCTGAACGGAAGATTCCTATTGCCTTGTGTTAGAGCACACTGAGGCTTGGCTGGTGTTTTGGGGTTGCTTGTACACTGTTTTAGCAGGACACACTCATTCCTCCACACTTTGCAAATGACCTAGCCTGGCTTACGTGTCCACCATTCTGGCCACACCCACGTGACTCCCAGGAACAGGTGGCCCTCTGTAGTCTGGCAGCCATTGCTCCCTGGGAGCTATTTGGAATCAGGCCACTTTAAGAGAAGAATGTGGTCTTGGTGACTCAGGAGGCCGCTCAGCCTGATTATGTGATGGAAGAGGTGCTGACGTGAAGTCCACGGCAGGAGTTTCTGGGGAATCCATGTACAGTGCTTAGAATTAGGGGGAGTCTTGCTCCCGCTGCTTCCAGATGATAAGATTTGCCGCGTTCTTCAATAGATACGGGGAAACCAGTATCAAACCACAACACCTTGCGAAGCCTCTTGTCTGGCACACACTGGGGTTTCCCTCCTGCAGATAGGTGGATGAGGCCCATGCTAAAGGAAGCCTCTGAGAACACAAGGTGGGGCTTCAGATGGGAGCCCTGGGACTGGCTGCCAACGTTTCCCTTCTGCCTCAGTTTCTTTTCTGTCCCAGAATGCTCTCTCTTGTTGTCTGTGAGTGAGCAGGGGCGGGGGGCGGGGGTAGGGCAGTAAAAGTAGCTGAGTATCTTATGAAACATCGATCTGGTGCAGGCTAGAGGCCCGGTGTGTTTGTGCTCTGAAATACCGGGGTGGATTAGCTGTGACCCGAAGAGGTCTCTTGGGCCTCCCTGTGAAGATCATCTTTCTTTCCTGTTGCCTTTCTGGAAGTTCTTGTTGCCTGGTGTTGAGTTGGATGTGGAAGAATTCATCTCTGATGTTTTTAAAATTGTTTATACCTTCCCAGCCTCTTTGATCTCCATATTCCTTCCTGCACAGGGCTGGGGTCAGGTTGGGCCAATGAAGCGGTGACCACAGTGGATAAGGGCAGAGGCTTGAGCCAAACTGCCAGGGTTTGATTCCTAGCTCTGTCCCTCACAGGCTGATTCACTGGAACAAGTCACTGATCCTCTAAGGCCCGTTTCCTGACCTATCTATCAAATGGGGATTAAGGGAATGGCTACCTCTCGGGGCTGTTCTGAGGTTTACATGTGATGGTGTTTTCAAGACCCCATGCCTGGCACAAGGCAAATTGCCAATAAATATCTGATGGTCCCAGCTTCATAGCAGGAGAATTTGGCTCCCGGTTAGCCAGGTGGAGCAGAGAGAGGAGGAGCGTTTCCAGTTCTGTCTGTAAGGGACGATTCAATCCCTGGCTGACTTACTCCTTGGGGGACAAGGACAGGCCACCTTCTTATGAACATCTGTTTATATTCATCAAAGTATTTCCCTGTATCATTTTGCTACTGGCGGTCAAAAAGATGTATCTCACGGCAAAAAGTATAGGTCGTAGACGTCATTCTTCTGGTGCAATGGTTTCTACAGCAGAGAAGGCCTGCTCTGTCTCTTACCTCCCTTCTGCTTAGAGTTGGACATCTGGACAAGTTCCAGCAGCAGGGAGCTCAGTGTGTGAGCATCCAGTGTGTGCAGGAATGGTACCAAGGGTTATGTGTGTTACAGCTCAGGCAGGTGAGCCCTGGGCACATGTGCTGTCCTTAGTCCCATAGTCACAAGGAGGTTCTTTTTGGAAACTGATCTCTCCAAAGAGTAAGCACAGCTTTCTGAATTTGCACCAGAGTCTAGGGTTGGATATTAAACAATGACAGGATATGCCTGTTACCTTGCATTTGAGAAAGTCAGTATTACCCTTGTGATTTTCAAGGCTTTTTCTTTTGTATTTATAAAAAGTGGTTTGAAACATTTAAACCATAATATAACCAGTTACCTCAGAAAACCTCTGCTGTGGGCTGAGGAGATGGTTCTGTCTGTAAAGGGCTTGCTGCACAAACTTGAGTTCCTAACATCCCAGCACCCATATAACATAACGTAACATAACATAATGTAACATAACGTAACTTCATATAATAGCCAGCCATGCCTGTAATCCCGGAGCTCTGGGTTGGGGATATTAGGGGAGGACCCTGGTGCTTGCTGGCTAGCCAGTCTCGAATAACTGGGGAGCCCCAGGTTCAGAGAGAGACCAGGTCTCAAAATAAAAGATGGACAAGAAGGCAGGGTACCTAGTGGGTAAAAGGCTTGCTGCACAAGCCTGATGAATCCTGACCACGAGTTCACTTCCCGGAACCCACAATGTAAGAGAAGACCCACTTTCCAAAAGTTGTCCTCTAACCTCCATATGCACACGTCTCTCTCTGTCTCTCTCTTACACACACACACACACACACACACACACACACACTTCACTCTGTTGGCTCTCTCATTCATATTAGATAAAGACACAAACAAGCAAGTTGGGCGATGGTGGCTCATGCCTTTAATCTCAGCACTCAGGAGGAAAAGGCAGGTTGATCTCTGTGAGTTCGAGGCCAGCCTGGTCTACAAAGCTAGTTCCAGGACAGGCTCCAAAGCTACAAGAAACCTGTCTCAGAAAAAAAAAAAAAAAAAAAAAAAAGCTCAAACAAGCATGTTGGACTTATGGGACACTATCAAGGGCCAGGAAAGCAAGGGGCAGCTGGCTCTCATGAAGGACCCTGAGATGGCAGTGGCCCATCAACAATCCTGGCCTGTGAAGCAGGTATGCTATGGACAGAAAACAAACCTGAAAAGTTTTTGCAGACCAATAAACCTCTCTGCCAATGCAATAATCCAAATCAGACCAAATCAAACTGAATTAGAAAAAACCCAGGTTTAATGGATACCAGTGCTCCCGGGTGGCCTTCCAGGCCCTCAGAGAGGTGATGAAGAGGGACAACTGGGAAACCACGTGTTTGTTCTCTGGGGGGCAGTTTAAATAGCCTGTGGGGGTGGTCTTGAGCATCTCTGGGGAGGGGTCAGCGTTTGGTGGGTTTTCTCGGAGGTAGAGTCTGGACATAGGCAACACCCAGGTGAGGAGCTTGGGATGGGACTTTCCACCCAAACATTGCAGACCCTTTGGGTATATGAATGCCAGGGGCTGGGGTGAGGCTTCCAACCAAACAGAACCAAGCTCTCTCTGAAGTCCTGCGTTCAGACATTGGCTCCACCATCCCAAGTCTTAAGTAGAGAATTTGATTTCCAGCTCCTGATTTTTCTAGCTGCACTGAGATTAATAGTGTGTCCTCAGCTATATTACAAGCATATTAAGATAACTGGAGAGAGATGGCTTGAGAAAACTTTCTGATAAATATTGTTTATATTGAACAATAAAAATGAATACTCTGTCTCGGTTGTTTCTTCTAAGAGATTTTTCTATCTTTAAATATTCTTTCCCACCTCTGAAATCCCACTTATTGTCACATATTCTATCATTATTTATACTATATTTTAGATAACATGGGCATGGAAAAGATTCTTTTAAGATTTATTTAATTTTTTTGTTGTTGTTGTTTTTGTTTTTCAAGACAGAGTTTCTCTGTGGCTTTGGAGCCTGTCCTGGAACTAGCTCTTGTAGACCAGGCTGGCCTCGAACTCACAGAGATCCGCCTGCCTCTGTCTCCCGAGTGCTGGGATTAAAGGTGTGCAGCACCACCGCCCAGCAAGATTTATTTAATTTTTTAAGTGTGTGCGTGTGTGCATGTGCAGGTATCTGTGGAAGCCAGACAAGGGCCTTGAATCTCTGCAGCTCAAGTTATAATAAGTCCCTGCCCCCGTGTGTGTGTTGGGAACCAAACCCTGGTCCTTTCATGAGTCATCCTTCCCACCCCTGGAATTCTTCCTTATACATATTCACATTATAGTATCTTGCTCAAAAAACCCTCTACATAAAAATTAATTGTAGTAATTATCCTAAATTATTGTTTTCAGGGCTATTAATAATAGTGGGATTGCAAGTAGTAAGTATTCCATAAGTGTTTTAAGCCTTTTATGTTTATTTATAATTTAGCTTTATTATTTTATTTTTAGGTTTATTCAGGTATCATTTACATCCACTTTCTTAATTTGGGATTACAATTCTATAGGTTTGGTGACTATGCATGGTTGTGTAACTACTACCACAGTTACTCCCAGCGTTCGTGCCTGCTCATTTGCTACCAGCCCCTTGCCCTAACTCTAATCCCCCATGTCATCGATTTGCTTCTGTCCCTATAGTTTTGTTATTTCCAAGATGTCACCTACATCAAATTATATAACATAAAGCCTTCTGATTCTTTTTTTACTTAGCATAATGCATTTGTGACTCATCAATGCTGTGTGTATAGCAAGTCTTTTTTTTTTTTTTAATCACTGAGTAATATTCTACTTTGTGGATGCCCCAGTTGGCTTAGCCGTTCTTCAGCTGATAAGCATTTAGGTTGTTTCCAATTTCTGGTTGATAAAGTCACTATAAATATTTTCATAGAAGTTCTTGTGTGAACAGAAGTTTTCACTGCTCTTGGGTAGATGCCTAGGAGTGGGATTGCTAGGTCGTATGGTAAATGCATGTTTAATCTCTGTTACTGTTTTCTATAGTTGCTGTACGATTCTGTATCTCACAAGCGACATGTGGGAGTCTCAGTATCGGCATCCTGATCAGTCAAGGGCTTATTTTATATACATATACATACATATATATACACACACATATATATATTATATGCTATTTGAATAAGCAGAAACTGCTGTCTTGTTGTGGCTTTGATTTGCATCTCCCTATCAGGTTAAGCACATTTTCTTGTGCTTGATTTACTATCCATATTGCTTTTTCTAGAGAAGCATCTTTAGAAACCTTTTGCTTTCTCATGAGGATTTGGTTTTTTATTAATGGGTTTTGAGAGTTCTTTATGTTTCTGGATGGAATTCCTTATCAAATGTGTGTTTTGCAAACGTTTCTTCCCAGTCTACTGCTCTTATTTTCACTCTTGGCAGTGCCTTTTGAGGAGCAGATGATTTTAATTTGAGTGGTCAGATTTATCAAACTTTCCTTTTATATCTTGTCTCTTGCAGATTATGCTGTTGATGTGTTTAAATTATTTTTTTTGCTTAGTCTAATGGCCCTAAGATTTCTTTTTTCTAGAAGTTTTATAATTGTAGGCTTTATAGTTAAATATATAACTCATCTCAAGTTGATTTTTGAACATTCTGTTTCGAGTTATGGGCCACAGTTCATAGTTTTGCATACGAATGTATAGCTGTTCCAGCACCATTTGTTGTAAAACAGACAAACTATCCTTTCTCTTTTAAGTTCCTCTTGCACCTTTGTCAAAAATCAGTTGAGAGTCTGGAAGAGGTGGCTGAGTGGTTAAGAGCACTTCTGCTCTTGCAGAGGACCCAGGTTCAGCTCCCAGCATCCACATGGTGACTCACAACCATCCATAATTCCAGTTCCAAGTGATCCAACCTTTTCTTCTGGCCTCTGAGAGCACCAGATATGTATGTGATGCACAGACATACACAAAGGCAAAACACTTATAAAATAAAATAAATAAAGCTAAAAACGGAATTGGTCGCATATGTCCATCTACTTTTGGACTTTGTTCTAGTCCATTGGCATGTACGGCTGGCCTTGTGCCATACTTCACTATCCTGGAGCTCACTATGTAGACCAGGCTGGCGTCAAACTCAGAGAGATCTGCTACCCTCTGCCTCCTGAATCCTGAAATTAAAGGTATGCATCACCATGCCTGGAAGTTTTTGCCATCTTGATGACTGTAGCTTTATGGAAAGTTTGAAATGGGTGGGATGTGGTTTCTTCATCTCACAGTTTTCATTGTTTTTTTTTTCCTAACCTAACTTTCTGTTGAAATTTTAAAACCAGCTTGTTGATTTCTACCAAAAAAAAAATCCTGTCAGGATTTTATCTGGTATTGTGTTGAGTTTGTAGATCAGTTTTTGGAGACCTGGCGTCTTGGCAACATCGACTCTTCTAACCCTTAAGCACAATACTTCTCTCTGTAAATCTAGACCTTTTGATTTACTCCATTAGTGCTTTACAGCTTTCCTTCTAAAAATTTCATGTGTTTTTGTATATTTATAGCTGAGTAATAGATTTGGGGGTTCTGTAGTTCATGGCTCTTTGTTGAATTCATGAATAAGCAGTTGTAGGCAACTTGCGAGAGCTTGTCTTGATTCCGTAATAAAATACAAGATGCTAGAGCAGGATTGGGAAGCTCATCCACTCTCTTGTTCATAAGTCAGCAGTGAGGCTCAGCAGTCTGAATGTAGCTCTAAGAGACAAGAGCTCTGGCCTTCATGTCGGTACCCTCCCAGCCATATAAACCTCGGACAACCCCTATTCCCTAATCAGGGTCTTCCTCTGTGATGACCAACCTTTATTGTCAACTTGATTGAATTTAGAACCACCATGGAAGCTGGCAGTGGTGGCGCACGCCTTTAACCCTAGCAGAGGCAGGTGGATCTCTGAGTTGGAGACCAGCCTGGTCTACAAAAAGCCTATCTTGAAAAAAAAAAAACAAAACAAAACAAAATAAGAGAGAGAGGGGCGGGGAAGAGACAGAGAGAAAGAAGGAGGAGGAGGAGGAGGAGGAATCACCATGGAAACAAATCTCTGGTTCCGTTTGAAGATTATTCAGATGATTAGGTTCACTGAGGTGGGAAGATTCACCCTAAACGTGGGCAGTATCATCCCATGGGCTACTGTCTGGGCCAAAAACACAGGGAAAAATGAGCTAAGCTTAAACATTCCACCAGCTTTGCTTCCTGATTACAGGTACAGCATAGCCAGCTGCCTCAGGCTTCTGCTGCCGGGCCTTCCCCGTCTCTATAGACTGTGCTTTGCTTATTTGTTTATTGTGTTTTGTTTTTCCAAGGCAGGGTTTCTCTGTGTAGTCCTGGCTGTCCTGGAACTTACCCTGCAAACCAGGCTGGTCTCAAATGCACAAAAGCTTGAGCCACGTGCTCAGCCCTGAAGTTGTTATTATCACGGTGATGGGAAAAGTAACTAGAACAGAGTTCTAACACTGTCTATTGAGAAGTCCATCCCTTCCTGGGGCAGGCAGGATGGAGCTGGCTTTCTCTGCAGGTACCATAGACAGCTGCCTCCCTTCATTGAGTGAAGGTGGGGGAGTAGCTTGTCTGACCAGCCCTTTGTCACCCATTGTACCTCTTTGACACTCCCTCCTCTGAATCTTCCCAGTGACATGACAGCAGCTCCCTTGGTTTTGAGAAGTCCACAGTAGTAGGGACTTAGGTTGACATGGTCTCATTTGGCAGTAGGAAGGTCAGTAGGTCTGAGGAAGAAGAAAGGGCTGGTCTACTCAGTGGAGTGGCATTAAGGCAGTTTAGGACAGTGTGTAAAGCACAAATAATAAAAACTCAGGGTCAGAAATTGGGGTTTAACCTGAAGACCCAAAAAGCAAAAAGCCAGCCACTGGCTCTTACCTTGACCTCAGTCCGAAAATGGCGATGCTGCTCCCTGGAATCTCAGAATGAGACTGTGTCTGAGAGCTGTGTCTTCACCTGTCCATCTCTCCCACCCCCTCCCCTTATATTCCTCTCTAGGGCTGGGATTAAAGGCATGCACCACCCGATTCCTATGGCAACCAGTGTGGCTACTGGGATTAAAGGTGTGTGTTACCATAACCTGGTCTGCAAGACCGACCAGTGGGACTGTTTTACTCTCAGATCTTCAGGTGGTCTGTATTTATTAAAACACAGTTGAAACGCCACCACAAGCGTGGCTGTTTTACTCTCAGATCTTCAGGTGGTCTGTATTTATTAAAACACAATTGAAACGCCGCCACAAGCGTGGCTCCATGAAGAAGGGTGAAAGGGAAAGCGGTCTCAGGAAGAACCATGGGATGGCAGTACACTCTACGTCCTGCGTCCCTTTCTTTTCACTATGAGAACACCCTGACCACAGACTTGAAGCTGAGATACACTGTGTAGTTTTTATAAATAGCAGCTTGGGCCATTTGGCAGCAGTTTCCACATCACAGACAGAGAGCTTCATAGCGTCTCTTCAAGTGTATGTGGTAATGCTGAGTGGACTGGAGGAGACCGCAAACAGAGCGTTATTTCTCTCTCGTGTTGCAGGTGAGGAAAGCCTTACTCCCTGGCCATCTAGGAAGGCAGGTTCTGCCCTTCTGTGACCCTGTTTCTAGGAACATAGGGGCCAGGATCAGAGGACGATGGGAAGGGTTTGTGGCTAAGACCTTGAAGAGATGCAGGTCGCTTCTGTGTAGTCACCCAGACTCACCTAGGCGGAAGGGTGACTGAAAAACGTGTGTGGGGGCAGAAAATGGAGCATCAAGCGATGGATAGGCTGAGTAGTTGTGCCGCAACAGCTCAGGGAAACTGAGGCACAGAGTGGGTAAGTGGCTTGTAGAAGGATACCCAACTACTAGGAATGGAAATTAGGATGTCAGGCGAGGTCTTTTACCCCAGCAGAATGGGATAACAGCCATAGTAATGACAGTGCGGTTTAACAGTTGGGTCAGGCGAGCACGCACTAAATGGGGCTGTACACACTGAAGTCTTAATGATTCTGGGCTCCCTCCTGTGATGGTTGTGTTGATTGTCATCTTGACAGGCTCTGGGACCACCTGGGAGGCAAGCCTCCTGACATCTAGATTAGGTCAGCCTCTGGCCACACCTGTGAGGGAGTAGCTTACGTTAACTGAGAATCAGTACCTGCCCTCCTCCCCCGCCCTGCTTCTTGACTACGGATACGATATAACTGCTGCCACCATGACGAACTACCCTCAAACTATGAGCCAGAGTAAACCCATCCTTCACTGACTAGCTCTTGTCGGGGGTATTTTTTTTTTTATCATAGCAACAGGCAAGGTAGTAGCTAGGACATTCCTAGCCCCAGGCCCCGCCTCACAATCATCCAAAGCTCAATTTTGTCCCTGAGGAGTGTGGCCTACACTGTGCCTTTTAGAAGCTGGTGGCTGGTGCTTCCCTCCAGCAGAGCTCAGACAAGGGCTGAAGAGCCAAGTGACCATGTGCTCCTGCGAAGGACTGGGATACTGGGTGTAGCAGGAACTGGTGCCAAGCCTCGAGAAGTTGCAGTTACCTCTGCTTGAGATTGGAGCTGCCTCTTGTAGATGACTTCCTAAATGTCCCCAATGGATGGCCCCATGAAGTCAGGCTCGGTGCCCTGGCCAGGGATGGGAAAACCCCTTGGCCAGCACCTGTTCCCTCAGGAGGCCCCGTGGACCCGAGATACTGTTCAAAGATGAGCTTTAATTGAATTACTGTAACAGCTCCAACATGAATGAGTAAATTGGCACCCATCACTTATACATTATTTAAAAGTCAGTCTTTTAAAATAGCTGCTTTTGTTTGCGTGGTGGAGATGCTGGGGTTGAAATCATTCCATGACTAGCATTTCTGTGGCATGATGAAGGAGACATGAAAGACTTCTGCATGGAATGGGGAGGGCATTCCTGTCTGGAAGCATCTGGAGAGGCTCCTGCTCTTCTTTCCCATGAATGAGGACACTGAGTGGGGGTTGGGCAGAGGCTTTAAGATGTACAGAGACTCGTAGGGGCTTGGGCTCCAATGTCACTGTCCGTCCCTTCAACCACACTGTCCAGCAACAGAAGGAAAGGTGCTGAGGGTGTGTGGCTGAGGCAGCAGGAGCAACAGTGATATTAATGAATTAAGTGGATATTAATAACTCTTCAGTATGATTGCATGTGCCATGTTTCCAGCCCCCAGGCTCCTTGACCCTCAAATAGTATGTCTTCTATAGAAGTCACTTCTGTTCTCTTAAGGCCATTTCTCATTTGTTCAGTAGATGCCATCTAGGCCATTTGGTATGTCTGGCATTATGCCGAGCCAGTTCATACCGCCGTTAGTAACGTCTTTCTACATTATCATCTGCACCTGGCATTCTCTAGCTTGCTAAGTTGCCTTCACCTCCTTGTTTTAATACACATTTCTCCATTCTGAGAGGTTGACTCTCTCTTGGCCATGTTTTAGCCTCCTGGTTTCTGTTTATGTCAGTTACCTGTATGTCCCTGGCAACTTTGTCAAGAAGTTTGGTTATGAAAGGGAGGAGGAGGGGGGCAAAGAATTTTGCTAAAGATGGCAAAGACTTGAGCATGCTAAAATGAAGGTGGGAGGAGACAAGTCTAGACTTTTCATTACCTATTGTTACTGTGATTAACACCATGACCAAAACTCTCAGGGAGGAAAGAGTTTATTTCTTCTTACAATTTATAGGTCACAGTCCATCACTGAGGGAAGTCAGGGCAGGAACTCAAAGCAGGAACCCGGAGGCAGGAACTGAAGCAGAGGCTATGGAGGAGTGATGCTTTTCCATGGCTTGCTCAGTGTGCTTTCCTACACAGCCCAGGACCACCTACCTGCTCAGGGATGGCTTTGCCCACAGTGGGCTGGCCCTACCATATCAATCCTTAATCAAGAAGATGCCCCCAGACATGCCCTCAGGGCAGTTTGATGGAGGCAATTCCTTAACTGAGGTTCTCTCTTCCTGGTTGACTCTTTTTTGTGTGTGTGTCAAGTTGACCAAAAGCTAAGTACTACATCACTCCTCCCTGGGTTTGAGGGGTGGGCTGTAGGGAGGACTGTGTGGATCCAGACTTACTAGCCATGGCAATTGATGCTGAGGAGAGGGAGTAAGGCTGGGAAGTAAAGTCAGTGTCTGGGCTCTCACCAGTTTCCTTACCCCTTTTCACTGCCCCTTCCACTTGGGCCTAGAGGCAGTGGAGGACCCAGGAAGGTGGGTGGGAGGGAAAAGGTAACCCCAATTAAATTCTGAGAAAGTGCTCTATGTTGTGTTTCTAAAAAGACGTATTCATTGTAAAACAAACAAACAAACAACAACCAAGCAGGAGGAGAGAGACAGCTGAATTTCAGTGTACGGGATGGGACACATGTAATGGGGAGGCTCACGATACATTGGGTAGAGTCAGCACAGGGAGAACCCAGCCCCAGTCCCAGATGCCATAGGTTCGGATCAGGCTGTGTTGTTGGAAGCTTCCAGAGAAGGGTGTGCCCTTATTGGGGGGGGGTTGAAAGGCCTAAGCTTAGGAAGAAAGAGAACGTTTTCCAAAGCCAGGCAAGATGTGGTGACAGCCTGAAGTGAAGAGGAAGCTTTGGGAGTGAAGGAATGGCAAACAAAAGGTGCTCTTCAGTTGCATAACAACTGGACTTAGTGATAATAGATATTAAACGAGGGCTTAGTGCTCGTAAGTGGGTAACTGGGGAAATGAGTACACGCAGTAAGGAGTGTGGTGGAGGTGGAGGTGGGGGGGGGGGCTCCAGGATGAGAGCAGGTCATTGTTTATTGAGTACCTGCTTGTGTCCCAGGTACATCGCTGAGTACTAGGATCCAGTGAGTAAGAGGAACATGGCTTCTGCCTGCCTACATGGAGCCTACATGGAGCCTACTGTGTAGGCAAGGAGAGAGAAAGTGGGAAGAAAGTCAACAGACGGCTGTGAGTGCAGTTCTTATGGTGGGTCAGGAGGCTGAGTCCAAGGACACAGGAAGGACTCACCTTGGGAGGAATGCTCAGAGAGGACCGCCACAGGAAGCGATGCCCACGAAGTCTTGGGAAATGGGAAAGAGACAGACATGCATGGTTGCTCTGAAAGTGTCTGGTATAGGCCCAGAATACACAGGGCCCAGGGGTGGTCCAGACAAGACACGTTTGAGGAGATGAAGGAAGGCTTGGAGAATACATGCCATGCAGGCGGAAGATGAGCTCAGAAGGGGAGGCAGAAGCTGCCAGACTGTGCCGGATGTTAAGGCCGTGCTCATGTTGCCTCAGGCTTGTGCCCGCTAGGCAGTTCTCCCCTCAGAGCCAGTGGATACAGCAAGCTGAGAGTAGTAAGTGGAAAACACTTCAGAAACAAACTTGCAAGCTTTAGACTGCATGCTGTTTCTAAGTAGCAGGATGGAATCTTGCACCTCCTACTCCAACATGAATAATTCCATTATTCTTTTCCTTTTTTTGTTTTTCGAGACAGGGTTTCTCTGTGTAACAGTCTTGGCTGTCCTGGAACTCACTCTGTAGACCAGGCTGGCCTCAAACTCCCTGAGACCCCCTGCCTCTGCCTCCCAAGTGCTGGGATTAAAGGTGTGTGCACCACCCCCTCCTGGCCTCATTCTGTTATTCTTATTTGTCATATCCACGCTGTATATGCTGCCCACCCATCACTCACTTAGGACCCCTTTCTAGTATCAGGCTTTCATAGAATTAGAGTCTAGAATTTAAGTAACTTATTTTACTCAGTGGAACCAATGTACAAGTGTAGTGGTATGGACTGGAGAGATGGCTCAGCGGTTAAGAGCATTGTCTGCTCTTCCAAAGGTCCTGAGTTCAATTCCCAGCAACCATATGGTGGCTCACAACCATCTGCAATGAGGTCTGGTGCCCTCTTCTGGCCTTCAGGGATACACACAGACAGAATATTGTATACATAATAAATAAATAAATATTAAAAAAAAACAAGTGTAGTGGTGCTGGAAATTCTATTAAACTGTATAGTTACAGTTGTTTCATTCTGTTATGAGTTGTGTTGATCTGCTGTGTCTAATTTATAAACTTTATTATAGATTTATAGGTATAGACAAAAACACTCATATATATGTATCTATATTATATATAATATATATATAAAGTTCAGAACTAGCTGCTCTTAAGTATCTACTTGAGGATCTAGGACTATATCTCTTATGAAAGATAGACTACTATATTTTATAAATTTAATGTAAAATTAAGTATAAATTTTATTAAAACCTTTTTTATTTGCTTTTTGACAGAGTCTCACTGTGTAGCCCAGGGCTGACACTTATTGTGGCCTTGAACTCATGGCGATCCTCTTGCCTCAGCCTCCTGAAGCTGCGATGGCATGAGCTATCATAGCTAGCTGCAAAATTTTAATACATTTTGAATATTTAAATATTTTAGAAAGTAGCTAGCTTACAAGAATTTTCCTGTAGAAGCAGGGGGATGATATCACAGATCCCCGTCTGTATCTCACCCCAAGTCAGTTGCTAGAGGTTTCTCATTTGTTTCCAGTTTCCTGCCTTCCTAAAACAGGGTTAAGCAAAGTCCAGATCTCATGTCTTGCTCGCCACTGTGTTCTGCAGCATAATTAACCATATATAGGAGGTTTACATCTTATCTAGGGCTCCTGTTGCTGTGGAGACACCATGACCATGGCAACTCTTTTAAAGGAAAACATTTCACTGGAGCCGGCTTACAGTTCAGAGGTTTGGTCCGTTGTCTTCATGGTAGGAAGCATGGCAGCATGCAGGCAGACATGGTTCTGGAGAGGTAGCTGAGAATTCTATGTCCAGATCGGCAGGCAGCAAGAAGAGAGAGAGAGAGACTGGCTGGTCCTGGCTTGAGCATTTGAAGCCTCAAAGCCCACCTCCAGTGACACACTTCCTCCAACAAGGCCACACCCACACCAATAAGGACACACCTCCTAATAGTGCCACTCTCTAAGAGCCTATAGGGGGCCATTTTCATTCAAACCACCACAGTTTAGTTTTTTTTTACATAATCATAGCATCATTATTACACCTATTACTGTTGACTAGAATTCCTGGTTATTTTCCAAAACTAAACCTGTAATTCAAATAGCTATGATTTCCCTAAGATCTAAAACAGTGCGTACATTGTTTTGCTTGTTACATCTTCTGAGTCTCTTTTGATCCAACAGTTCCACTTCCTTCCTCTTTAAAACAAACAAGCAAGCAAGCAAACAAACAAACCCACCTTGTTTCAGTGACATGAAGAAGAAGATACTGAGTCAGTTGTTTGCAGGATGCTCAGAGCTCCAGATTTGTCTCTTGACTTCCTGGAAATCCTGAAAATGCAAAGTCAGTTCTGAAAGACTTGATTCTGAGGCTCCACAGTTTTGACAAGAAAATCACAGGGCAGAGGGTCCTTCATGTTGCACACAAGGTCTAGTCCCAGTCTCAGTGATACTAAGAGTCCTTTAATTTGATCCATCTTGGATCAATTATTTTATTAGAAATAATCAATTGAATTTCATTATTTCAGTCTATTCTCACCATTTCTTTTGCCAAAGCCTTGCTACTTCATCAGCTCCAGCTCTCTTCAGATAAATGACTTTTTTTTTGGTTGGGGGTGTCCTAGTGAAGGAAGAAAAAGTGTACATTTACATTTTCAATTCACCTACTACTTTCCCCAAGAGAATAAATTAATATTGATCTTAACAGAAAATGAGTCTGCAGAAGAAGTAGGGTTGCATGGTCTTAGTTTTCTGTAACTGTTGCTATTGAGCTCAGACACACCAGTCTTTGAAGTTTCTGTGCTGGTTGTCCAAAAGGTGTGGGGCCTGAAGTATTTTTGTTTTGTTTTTTATCTTTTTGGTGATTTTTTGGAATATTTGTATATACATAAGAAAATTCCCAAGGGTTCCCAAGTCTACATATGAAATCCATGTAAACTTCATGTACATCTTACATACATAATCCTAGGTGATTTTACATCGTATTTTCAGTGACCCTGACTGTGGGTTGTGACCCAACTATGGAATTTTCCACTTGCAGTATCATGTCAAAGCTGAAAAGACTTCAGAGTTTGGAGCGTTATCAACTAGGGATGCTCACCCTTCATGTAAGAGTCTCCTTTTTGCCCTCTAACTGTCCCTAGCGGAGCAGGACGTGAGAATGCTGATTGACACTGCTTTTAAAAGCCAATCCCCATACAGGGCTAAGCAGCACCTGTTCCCAACCAAATCCCTATAAGGACGGGCAGAGCTGAGTTCTCACCCCCCCCCCTGCTCCAGCAGCTGCGGTATGACCAGATACAGTTTAACAGATTTTTCCGTGATGATGGCAGGCAGGTTGTAACATGTGGGTCTGAAGCCCCTGCCTAGTAACAGAAACTGCCCAGTAGGGACTTCGAAAGGCCTCACCAAACAGTGACAGTCAAGTACAGCCAGGCTGTGTTGGCATGTGAACCGCACGGTGTGGCAAGGCAGAGAGTGCTCTGGAATGAGAAATGGTGGTGGTTTTCACCTGCATGAAAGGCCACTCACAGGTGGCATTTACCCAGGCCTCCCTGCGTCCCCATGATGCTGACATGCTCCCATGTTCTGCTGTACTGAGAGCTATGCGTGCACAGTCGCAGCCATATCGAGACTGAGCTGTATTACATAGGTGGAGATGTCAGGTTGACAGTTGGGGTGCCTGGAGTCTGCAATGGCGTCTCGTTGTTCTCATTCTGTGCCAGTTGAGTGTGCGCTTATGTACTTGACTTTTCTTTAAGGTGTCTGTGCATATGCAATCCAGTTATGAGCTGGGGGTGGGGTGGGTAGAAGGGCACCTTCCCTCATTGGTGATGCATTCGAAGAAAAGTAACCAAGGGAACTGCAGGATGTAATCTCCTGACCTGGGTTGCCATAGTACCAAATAGGTTAAAAGCAGGTTGGCGCAGCATAAGCAGACTAGAAAACATGTAAGGGCAGACCATACAATTAGACAAGACAAACCTCAAGTGTTCGGTCCTATTTAAGGAGGTCA
This sequence comes from Ondatra zibethicus, assembly GCA_004026605.1. NCBI lineage: Eukaryota > Metazoa > Chordata > Mammalia > Rodentia > Cricetidae > Ondatra > Ondatra zibethicus. The sequence goes on from PVIU01000106.1 coordinate 206,247, forward strand.
TTGTCTGAAGGACTGCATCAGTCTCCCCCTCAGCCCCACGGAGGAAGAGCGGCATTACCTGATGTGGCCCCATTTCCCAGTCCTGAAGTGGCTCGGCACTTTGTGCCTTCAAGGGACCTGGAGAAGAAGAGGGAGGGCTGGTGACTACATTGGGAGACTGGGGGGTAGAGGGAAATGCATTCTCTCTACGGAGGGGTGGTGGAGAGCTGACACAAAGCACAACCCAGGCCCACAGGGAGAGCACTGTAGCCCCTGACACTGCCTGGGGTCCATTGATGAGCAAAGCACACAAGAGGCTGGGATTCCGAGGCCTCACACTTGTTCTAGGAGCAGACGGTTCCAGGTCTGGGGGAGAGGCGGCCGGGAGTGGCTGTGCAATACATTTTTGAGTCAGCACGTTCCTTCAGCGAGCAAGCACTCCATGTTCTATTATCGTCATGTGGCTTTTCAGTGCTGAGCTGTAAATGGGCAAGCTTCTTAGGACCTGTCTACCAATATCTCCTGGAGACAGGGGATGCCATTGTCAGATAAGGGTGACTCTGGACACCGGACAGGGAATACCCACCTGTACTTTGGTAAGAGGTTTGGTGATTTAAAAAAGGCTTTTGGGGTGCACTGGGAAGTGGATGCCCGAGGGACTACCCGTGAGACCCCATTTGCTGACAAGGGCGTGCGGTGCAAGTTTGGGCCTGTATTAGTGCCCTTCATGAGTCATGGAAGACCCTCTGTATGTACAGATGACCTACATCGCTGGAGCTACGGTCACATAATCCCATTTCTAAGTTCCCCTCAGATAGCAGCTCGAATGCCATTTCCGTGGTTCCTCATGATTGGGTGTTCCCCTGTGAGACCTCAATATACGCTATCCTCTTTAGCTCCTGTTAGTCAGGCCTTTGAAGGGTCATGGTGATAATAACGGGAGGAGACGTGGTGACACCGAGAAAGCACCGGGTCGAATTTGGTTTCAGGCTCACTGCCGTGGCCTGGGGTGAGGGCTGCTGTTTATTTCTGGAATAACCACAGGTAACCTTCCTACTTTCTTCCTGTGTGCTCCTACATCCAATTCTCCGAGACCATCCTTGCCTGAGCGTGTAGGCACACCTCACCACCCCTTGACTCTGGTGAAATGCCACCTGAGCAGGGGCTAGTGGCAGGGGGAAGAGGCCTCATTCTCATTTCTTCAGTGCTATCTTCTTTCTGTGGTATCTCCAGGGAGCTGGCTCTCGTGTTAGCAAGCAAGCAAACACACACACACTAAACTCATGTACTCAAAAACACACATGTATTTTCCCACATTCCTGACAGAGCCACCATCTGGCTGCTGTTTTCTGCGAGCCGCGGTCCCAGGGTTGATGGCGTTTTTAAGCAGGATGAATTGCGTTGTGTCGCTTCTCTCCTGCACCCAGGGCCATCAGTCTTGTCTTGCACACTGGTTCTGCTGGTCTGCCTGCTTGGGCTCATCTTTCTGGGACAGACTTATTTACGGAGGCATAGCTAAGGTAATCTCACTCCCTAGCCCCGCAGCCTGGGCCTCTCTCCGCCACTCTTAAAAATAGCCCAGGATGAAGAGAGCGAGCAAGGGTCTGGTTACCTCTGGTGCTCAGGGCAGATCTTACCGCACCTCCGTGTCTGGCAGCCCTTCTCAGGGGCTACTGGATGAGTTGTGTCCCCTCAGGTGATGGTCAGCCCGTCAGCCTCTGAAGGAGGTGGAGAAGACAGGAGGAGTAGAAAATCCTTCCCGGCTATCTTTGCTCAGACAATTGAGAGAGAAATCTCAGTCCTAGAAGCAGGCGGTTCATGATGGAGACCAGGCTGTTCAAAGGGACAGATGTGGTCTTGAACGAAGGTCCGCAGGCCCGGGCATAATGGCGTATACTGCGTTCAGGATAATGACTGGTTTTTCCACTTTGCATAGTCTCTTTCCCCTGGGTGGCAAATACCTTTGTTTAGCCCTAGCAGCTGGAGCACACTGGCCCCGTGGGCTGAGTTCTCCATCCTTGTGCATCCCTAAGACTGGTCCAGTCAAGGGTGACAAACAGGGCTACAATTTGACATTTGGTCTAAACCTCCACAGTGGTTCAGTTGACGACCTTGGGGAGGCCTCATCCTGTGCCCTTTTCCCCTTGTGCTCGTAGGGTGGATAATTCTGGCTTCTGTCTTACCTCAAAGGGAAGTGGTGGGATTGATTTGTCAGCCTGGGAGACAAGAGTCTGAAAAGTAAGGCCCAGAGTACTGCGTCATGCTCAGAGCAGTCATGCACTGAGCATGCGTTGTTGCTTTCTGCCTGCGTGCGCCTTCCGGGGAATGTGTCAGGGGTGTGAGCCCACGTGTTGGGATAGGTGAGAATACGATGTATAGTTCAATACTTACTGACATTTGTCATTTGACTGCCTCCCTTGCCTCCAAAGCCCCTCCTCCCACTGTTACTCTCGAATTTCAAGGCGCTGAGCCCCCGTTCAGAAATACAGACTTGAACGTAGATTGCCCTGCATTCCCAGGGAGTTGCCTGAATACCAAGCTCAGACTAGGGAAGACAGTCATTTTCCAAAGGCCAGGGACATTGGTTGCCAAGATGGCCTCTCCAGCCTCCTATCTGACCTCTCTCATCCTCCAGTTACCTGCCAGCTCCCTCTTTCTTGCTGGTCACTTCTTATCTTTATTTTTAATATTGCCCCTGCTCTTTTTTCCTTTTGTTTGGGTTCTGGTCCCTTTCTACCTGTCCATGGGTACCTCCAAACTTCCTTGGAAACTGTTCACCAATCACATTGGGCTTCCTTTTTCCTTGGCACTCAGTCCCTAACAAACCCAATTCTCTCTGTTGTGACACCCAGTGCCTGGTGCAGCCAGCCTGAATGGGGCAACAGGCTCCTCTCTCTGGGCTGCTTGGTCTGGTTAGGGATTCAACAGAAGACCTTATTCCAGCAGCTACACACACTTTCAAGAAGCGGCTTCCTTTCCAGTTGCTGGGGCCAGAGTCTCTGTGGCAGCATATGATGGTCTCAATAAGTCAGACTCAGTTGACTTTCAAGTTCTCCTCTCTCTCTGTCTGGCCTCGTCTCCACCGCCAGGCAGGCTTCCGATCTCAATCCAGGAGTGGGGTCTCTCTTCTTCGTTTGCCCACCCCACAGCCCCCCCAAGCCTCTGGCTCCCAGGAGAGCTGTCTCTCAAGCTGTTCTCCAGAGCCCTGGCAGCCGCCCGTTTGAAGGAAACAGGCTGGCTGGGACTTATGTCTCCACCTGCTGGCCATCCTGACCCTGCTGCATGCAGCTCTCAGTCTCTGTCCCTGACTCTCTCACTGCTGCTGCCGTTACTCCTGCTGCAATATCCTGTAACTCAGGACCCTGAGAGCCCAGGGGAAAAAACATGCCCTGACAGGCAGCACAGTGCGTGCGTGGCTTCTGTAGGATCTCTTCTGTTGGATTCCCCTAATACCACTGAGAAAACGAGCGAGGGACGTGGAAGCTAACCCTCTGACTGTGTTGCTGTCCCCTAGGGACCTTTCCATGAAGACTGAGACAGACACAGCTGCTAAGAAGAGCCTGCTGACATGTCATCGGCCACAGAGTTTGAAAACGTAGGCAACCAGCCGCCATACAGCCGGATCAACGCCCGCTGGGATGCCCCGGATGATGAGTTGGATAATGACAACAGCTCAGCCAGGCTCTTTGAGAGGTCCCGGATCAAGGCCTTGGCAGGTACCACTTGGGGCTATGGGGGTCAGAAGGTCACACTCACAGTCCACATCAGGTCCATGTCCCTTCTTGCTATGGTGGAGCCTCTGGATGTGAGTCCTGCTATGGCAGTAGCTGAACACCTTTGCCAAGTTCAGAGAGCACCCTTCCCCAGGGAGTACAGGCTTCAACAGCTTGTCCCAGAATTCCCCACTTCTTCCTAAGTGCCTGAGAGGCAGGGAAGTGCTGGCATTGGCGGTGGGTGGGTTCTGCCGTCTGTCTCTGTCCCAAGTGGCCTGGAATCCAAGTCAGAAGAGTGAGGAAACTCTGAGTGAAGGAGTGCCTGAGGGGCCACACAGGTACAAGTTCAAAAGATGGCCTGTGTGTGCATTTAGTGCTGTGCCTGCGCATGGAGAGAGGAATCAGCATCCTTGTCTCTGTGGTCCAGACGAAAAGCGGATATTGAAAGCAGAGAGCCTGCTTTCCAATCTGCCGTAGGAAGGAGAATTTGCTGCATGGAGCTGCTCATCCTTGAACTGGGATTAGATTTGTGCTTAACAGGCTCATGAGGCTCCCCCCTCGCTTGTGTGTGTGTGTGTGTGTGTGTGTGTGTGTGTGTGTGTGTGTGTGTGTGTGTGTGTGTGTGTGTAGTGGGGGGATAGCTTACATTTCTAGTAAAAATGGCTTGTCTCTCTGCTGTCTGAGATCTGAGTCTTTGGGAAACACCCCTTAAACAGCTCCCCCCCCACTTTTAACCAACTGTTTCTATTGTCTCCCTGGAACTTGACTCAGGGGAAGTATACTCTGAGAAACTTTGAGCTATATGGACTGAGTGGGTGTGTGTATGGGGTGGAGCTAGCCTTTACCTGGTTGGACCTGAACACCATCATTGGTTGCTGCCATCTTCTACCTTGCAAGAAAGTCTCAGCCCTTCCCATAGTGTATTCTGGGAGTAATTCTCTGTCTTACAGTCCTGCTTGAGGTGTCTTCCTCCTTTCCTCCCTCCACTCTATTCCAGATACCTTGGTTCCTGGGAAACCTGGAGGCATGAGCAGGGTCCTAGACCCCTTGCTAATGGCTTCTCACTCCAGACCAGGACTGTGGCATCTAATCTCCTTTGTCATCATAGGACTTGATTGTCTCCACTTGTGTCCTGTGTATTGTAGGAAACACTTTTTCCCTCATCTTCTCATCTTACCTAACTCTATAAAATCCTTCTTTGGTTTTCCTTGGGGGTTATGGAATAGCAGTACCCCTTTCCTTTTGCTTAAGCAATTTTAACTTCTTCAAATAACCAAATCAACTTGAAACACCAGCCTTGTCCCTCTGGAGCTTTACCTCTATCTCCCTGAATGCTACATTTGATTGCAATGGCCCTAGTGATTGCAATGGCCCAGGGAAAAGGTAACCATGTTCCGTATGTTCTATACTCTTTCCAAAGGATGGAGTGAGAGGTGAGACTGACCTGTGCAGAGTTTTTGATCTGTTTCACAGATAATGCATGTACATCTTTGTATATGTGTGCACAAGCACGCACGTGCGCGCGCACACACACACACACACAAAACCTAGGTAAGTTTCACTGTAATAATTACTTATTGTATGCCTACAAAGTTTAAATCTACCCCCCATTAGATATAAAAGGAGAGTGGGGAACCATGGAGATAAATTCAATATAGCATCTGTCTCTAAGGACTTTATAATCTATTAGGGGAAAATGAACTGTGCTCACAATTAATTAGCATGAGTGGAACTGGAGAACTGTGGGGAAGGCACATAAATTAAACAGCAATGAGAGAGCAAAGGAGATGATACACAGAGAATCAGAATAGTTTGTGGGGGCATTAGCCATGAGCTGGGGGTTGAAGGCTGGGTATAATCTGGGAAATCAAAGGGTATGGGGTGTCTCCAGTTGGCCTGGGGGAGTACTGGCAAGCAGTTAGGTCTGGCAAGCCAGCGGACAAGTGATAGAGATGTGTTAAAGAGGCAAAGAGGAGAAGGTATCGTAGGAGAAACTTCATAGTCAGCCCTAGTTGATCAGGAAACAGCCTTTCCTTGTGTTGACCGTGCCTGGGTAAGTCTGTTCACCACCAAGAACACATTACCTTCCAAAGGATAGGAATGTTCCCCATGGGGCGGGAACACTGCCCTCCCAGAGTGGAGGATCCCAGGCCTGGACCTTCACTCAGAAACCTGGTTACCAAGTAAACATGTCAACCTGGGATCCTTGAATTGCCTCTACAGATCACCTAAGACATTTGCTGGCTTTCTCCTGAGAGGTGATGTGGAGTGGTCTCTGCTAGAAACTAGGGCTTTGGGAAGGTCCGTTCTGCTGGATGGACAGAGGAGAGAGAGGAGCATGGCAGATTTCTTCGGCTTTTACTTCTTGCAATTTTCATCTGCGGTAGTCTTTGGAGCCATCTAAGCAGGACAGGCAGGGGTCACCTTTTCTAGTAGGGCCTCAGGAAATGGAAGCTATGCTTGATGCCATCATATCACAAGGTCTACTGTACACCACCTGTAAGAATGCTAAGGCAGAAGGCTTCAGCCCTGTGCTTCTTCATGCTGGTGGCAGGCACACATGTGAGGTTAAATATACTGGGTTGCCACTTTCTTTCTGCTACTGAAGGCCTGGAGTGGATTCAGACTGGAATCCCGATTCTCCCTCTGTCGATATGGCCATGGGAGAGCGCTAGCCCTTCATCCCAGTCTCCAAAGTGGTGGCAGTACTTTCCCAAGGCTGCGAAGATCAAATAGGCTAAAGTTTATGAAAAATGAAAAATCAATTATAAAAAAAAAACGAGTGAACAATAGATTTTATTGGTCTCAAGAAAGCTCTCTATAAATACTTTCTGTCCTTTCTTAACCTCCAGTGCCCACGATCATCTCTCAAGACCCATTCTTTCCTCCTTGATTACCCCTCCCCTCCACACACACACTCTCTACTGGGGAAGCTGAAGTTGGAAGAAGCAACTGGCAGGCTCCTAGGATCTCCTAGAAATACCCTCACCATCACTCAGAATCTCATGCCCTCTCCCGCTTTTCGGGTAGCCCAGGACCTCAGAAATTAGCCTCAAGCTTGGGTGTGGAGGCTGCCTCTCTCCATGAGGTCATCTCGTTCAAGACTTTTGCTTTGCTTCCAGCCCGTGGGGGCCCAAGACCAGACTGTAATAGGCTTGGTCAGGTCCTCTCCCCAGCATGGCAGACCCTCTTGGTCCTCAGGTTAACAGACCCATGATGGTTTCTGTCTCTTAAGTGCACTTCCTGTCAGGGTTAAAGAACACGTTCCCTCTTCTATTTTTTTGTATCGTTGTTGGCTTTTCCTCCAGGCCTAACTTAAAACAAGCTATCTGGTTGGTTATCTTGCCCTTATGAATAAAATCCTGAGTTCGTGCTAGAATAAATGATTTTTGATTTGAAATATCTGACTAGAGTGAAGGGAGAGATGGGGGAGAAAACTTGCAGAGGTGATGCATTTGACCTTGGTGGGGGTTGGGGTGGGGAGTGGGAGGTGTAGTGCTGGGGTCCAGAAGGAATATTTCCCTTCGGTCTGTAAGTATACTTTGACTTCTTAACCTCAGTCTCTGGCTGGCCGCATTTGCCAGGCCAGAGACTATTTGGTGGGTAGCCTGGAGGCTTCCTTCTGACCGGTCTTTGACAGCTGTCTCTGGTGAAGCTATATTTCTCCCTCTGGGGTCTGCTTTAAGGGTTAGAAGAAGGGAACAGATGAAAAGCCAAAATCCCTATCCTTCCCAAGACTCCAGCCTTTATGTTTCAGACGGCAGACTCCCAGGGTCTCCGAGAGCCAACCCTCACTGTCATCCGGATCCTGTTTCTTCTCCCACTGTTTGGGTTAGAAGCCACACATGTGGTCGACTGAACGGGAGGCAAAGTACTGAGGATGGCAGAGAATTCCAACAGCTAGGATGCTGACCCCTGTACTCTCTCCTCATCGCCTCTGCCTGCCCACACACCCTTTCCTGCACCCCAGGGAGGATGCCTGGCGACAGATGTGGCCCAGGTGGAAGAGGAGGGCCAGAAAGAAAACAACACAAAGATGTCCCCAGAAGATAACTCAGTGCATTGCCTCCCTCCCCTCCCTGCTCCGTCTTCCCACATCCTTCCTCCTTCCCACTCCCCATGTCTTACAGGCACACAGCTTGGCATCCCGTACCCCATATGCCGCTCGCTGCCTGATTTATGGGATGTACGGTCCTTCCATGAACGCAGATGCAGCTCAAAGGTTGCAGCACAGAGAACAGTCCAGTCCCCTGAGGGACCTGTGAGGGAGAGGCTGACATGTTTTGTCTCCATCTTCCTGTGTGTTGCCCAATGAAACAGTTCCTAAGGGAGAAACTAGACAGAGCCCCTCCTTTCAAACAAGGGCATGACATTATGCAGCTGGCTTCGCTTTGCCTTTAAGGCGGACCTCCAGGATGCTTCAGAAGGGAGGCAGGATTCCTTCTGGGTTCCCTTTGTAGTCTTCTTCCTGACAGTGGGATGAAGCCGAGCAGTGAGAGTAAATGAGGACAATTTAGAGACTAGAACAGGGGCCATGCCGATGGCGGGGGCACTGCAGGCCCTGCGGTTAAACTCTGTAACTAGCAGGTATTCCGTCCAAATCTCAGGTGGCAGCCCTCAGGGTCCAGCGCTCCTGGCTCCTCTGTGGATGTCACAGGACTCCCCAAAGAGGGCAGCATGGCTTTGTTCTGACCTTGGTAGCCAATGGCCTTCAAAGTCCCCTTAAGAGATGCCCGAAGATCTTTCCCTCAGGCTGCTTCCCGTACTGGTGCCAGGATCCTGTTGTCCCTACTGACTCAGAAAGGGTTCTGTGTCTAGAGGGTATCTGATTTCTCCCAGGGAGCAGGATTTTACCTCAGTGGGTGGGCAGCCACTACTTCGTGACAGTTTGTTGATGGATTCGGAAGAAGCAGCTGCCACCACCAAGACATCAAGTCTTTGTGGTCACAGCATCCCTCCAGCTACCAGTGAGCACAGAGGCTGTGACACTAAATGGCAGCTTTTAAGGTTTGGGGGTTTTGTTTTGTTTTTGTCTTCTCAGATTTCAAAACATCTAAAAAATATATATTGGGAAAACATTATTCAGAGAAGTGTCTACTCCTCGGCAGTCATTTTAATGTACTATCAGTAGCAGAAAAATAATTGAATCAACAGCTTCTTCTTGGAGGTGGGTAGTTGTGAAACTGAACCCAACCTCAGACAGGCCTTTGCAGACTTGAAGCTGCTGTTTCCTGTGCAGAAAGCCCCGCAAGAGAGAGCAACGTGTTGCCTGAACTGTGTGGTCCCGGGAAGAGCTCCCTGCCCAGGATAGGATGATACTTCCTCCCATTGTTTCCTCTGTGTGTGTGTGAGTGTGTGTGTGTGTGTGTGTGTGTGTGTGTGCACAGATGCTTCTGTGTATGCAGGGATGTGTAAAAGCCAGAAGTCTGAGTTGGGTGATTTTAATTAATTATTTTATTTGCATTAATGTTTTGCCTGCATGTATGATTATGTGAGGGTATCGGATCTTGGAGTTATAGCTGTGAGCCGCCATGTGGGTGCTGGGAATTGAACTCTAGTTCTCTGCAAGAGCAGTCAGTGCTCTTAACCGTTGAGCCATCTCTCCAGCCCAAGTGACATTCTTTAGATGCTGTCCACCTTGTTTTTTGAGTCAGGGTCTCTCACCTGGCCTGGGACTTACCATTTAAACTAGACTGACCGGCCAGTGCATGCCACTATGCCTTACTTCTTTACATAGGCTCCAGAGATCTGACTCAGGACTTCATATTAATACAGCAAGCCCTTCTCTGACTGAGCTGTCTCCCAGCACCCTCTCCTCTCCTGATGAAAGCTGTTCATCCTTTCTGAGCCTCTTATAGATGCAGGCTGTTCCTCTCATGTGGGTAACTACTATCTATCATTGTGAAGAAGCTTTATCAAATATTAATGCACTGAGGTTAATAATAAGATTCTGCTCCCTCCCTGTGCCGTGCAGTCTGAGTGAGCCACATTAATAGCCTCCTCCATCTTTGGGACATTCCTGTGGGTTGTCAGCCTCAATCCCAAGGGCAGGCTCCAGCACCAGGCTTCCTAGGAGCAGCCGTATCCCCACCCCCAGTTCCCCCAGGGCTCCCTCGTATGCTGCCTGGCTGAAGAGGTGCCAAGGGTGTTGTTTTCAGAGCATCTGTTCATTTTGTTCATTTTTCTCTTTTTACCATGTCAGTAAGAGAGAGTGCTAGGGAGGCCTCTGGCAGAAGTCTAGGAGTTCTTCTCATCCCAACACTGGCTTTCAGATGCTGGAAACTGGGTCTGCCAGGAAATCTCACCTTACAGTCAAGTGAGAGAGGATCAAATAATCACACACACTCCACACACACACACACACACACACACACACACACATAACACACACACACACACAAAAACACACACACCATATTGGGAAGGTTTCCTGCAAGCATCACCCATAGCTTATAACTCACCCATTAAGCTTGCCTCAATTCAAGTATGATTTAATAGTAGAGAAAGGAGGAGGGCATGTAGCAATCATCTCCTAGAGGGTCTTAGAGGCCATAGAAAAACCCTGGAAGGAAACAAAACCTCAAAAAGGTGGTGAAGGAGACTATGTGCAACAGGAATGGTAAATTGAGTGGTCAAAGGGAGAGCCTGTTAACTGCGAGAGCTCCGTGGTCCCAGGAAAGGAGGTGGTTGTTTTGACTTCATGAGGACAGCAGGTATGGGGAAGCCATGCAGAAGTCTCGGAAGAGCAGATGGCTGCTTGAGCTAGGGGGCCACCGTATGTGGGGAGAAAGAAATGCATGCTGGCCGTAGAGAGGGACCTTCGTCTGCCGCTTTTCTGCTCCTCCGACCTCTGGTTCCTCACCTGAAAACTAGGAGCTTGAATCAGATGATGCTCCAGGCTCTTCCAGTTCCACCCACCTGAGAAGTCACTTACATCATCGACAAAGGTCACAGTGCCACTTTATCCTGATTGATGGAGCTTTGGGTCCTGGTTTGGAGAAAGGGAATTTAACCTTTTTAACAAATCATGAGGTCCTCAGAAATTCTTGCCTAGACCACCTTGACTTTTGTAGTCTTGCATCCCAGTGAGTGCATACCACATGCTAAACACATGGCACCTGTAAGTCTGTGGCCACATGCTTTATCCGGGTTGACTCCACAACCCCTCAAGTACCCTGTGAAGGAGGCAAACAGAACTGTTCCACTCACCCTTTGCAGAAAGGACTGGAGTGATGTTGCTCATCACTGTGCTAAGTCCTCCAGCCGTCTTGCATACTCCTGAGTTCTCCGTGATCTTTCTCTGCCCTCCATGATCTCAGCTTTACACCCCCACTCCAGATGCCTATTCTTGTTTTTTTTTTAATCACCCGCAGCCTCTTGAGACTCTCTGATCAAAACCTTGAGCTCACCGCTGTCCTTCAGCCTCAAATACTGTCACCTGCCAGAAACAACGAACCTCCGGTTCATAGAATTTCCCATGCTATTTTACATCCAGACCTTTTGTGTCACCCCAAGTAGAGGCATCTGTCACCAACTCTGAATTGATTTCCCCACTCAAGCCACTCTGGGTCCACTTAGAATCATTGTCCTCCAACAATGTCCTCCCTTCTTTACCTTGGAACCACCAAGCTCTTTATCCAGAGTACCAAATCAAAATTCTTCTTTAGCTTTTGCTCTGGATCAGCTCCCTGCTTTACATCCCAACCCCCAAACATGCACACACTTGAACACACTTGCTGCTTGTGAATGAAATGAGGACATGGCCGCTCTAAGGCATGTTGAGGAGAAGGTTTTGTTTTGGTTTTTGGTTGTTTTTTTTTTTTCTACACAGGGTTTCCCTGTATGTAGCTTTGGAGCCAGTCCTGGAGCTCACTCTGTAGATCAGACTGGCTCGAACTCACAGAGATCCACCTGCCTCTGCCTCGGAAGTGCTGGGATTAAAGGCGTACGCCACCACCACCCAGCTGAGGAGAAGGTTTTTATTGTAGAGATGAGGGAGAGAACAGCCAGAGGCATCTGGAAGAGTCCAGAGCAGGGAGAGAAAACAGTAGACTGAACATGACCAGCAGACTGAACCAGGCCATGAATGGAAGGGGAGGAGCAACAGAGGAGGAGAAGAGAGAGGGAGCAAAGAAGATCTAGAAAGATGATCAACACTTAGAAGGCAGAGGCAGGCGGATTTCAGTGAATTGGAGGTTAGCTGGTCTTCAAAGTGAGTTCCAGGACAGCCATGGCTGTTTCACAGAGAAACCCTGTCTAGAAGAAGGAAGAAGAAGGAGAAGAAGAAGGAGGAGGAGGAGGAGGAGGAGGAGGAGAATCATGACCCAAGAGCGGAGGACTAAGAGAAAGTCAAGAGAGCAAAGAGGACTCATGCCCAAAATGACAGGGTTAGATAGGAGTGAGATGCTGAGGGAAGGGAAGCCCATGGGCTGGAGAAGTTCAGTATAAGGGCGTGCTGAGAGGATGCCAGCTAGGGACTCTGTAACAGGTACTTGCAATGCTAAGCAAGCCTGGAGGTTAGCAGGGCTTCTGTATGCTAATAAGCACCACAATGCCATTTGTCCTGGATTTCTTTTGGATTTGACAGTTGCCCCCTGGATTCTTTAGAGGACCAGAATTTACTGAACGAATCTCTGTACATAAAGAAGAGCCATGTTTATTGCTACAACTCTATTGCATTTCAAGGTCCCTGCCAGCAAGCAAGCTGCAGCAGTGTGCTCACAAACCACACTCAAATGCTTCGTAGTTGGACCGCCTGCCTGAAAGAGTCAGAATTTGCCCTGGCAGGATGGCCCAGAAAGCCGGCATTTTAAAACAGCACAGCTTTTTTCCTGCTACAACTGAAAACCAAAAAGCATGCAGTCAGCTTTTCATCAACACCGTTTCAGTGTTTTATGGCAGTACCTCTTAAAAGAGCTGCAAGGTTTTGCAGCTAAAGCTGAGTCAGGAAGCCTCTCTTAAATGAGACGCATTGCCTCTAGCAAGCAGAGCAGACCCGAGAAATTGCTGCTACCAAGAAGCCATGTTTTACTCTATTCTTTTCTGTCTAGAATTACTTCCCAAGCTCTGTCAGGCTTTATGTGGATACAGTCATCCACACATTGGCACCATCCTGTTGGCTGAGGTTTCTGTCCTCCTGCCAGGTCCCATTGCCATTTAGCCCCAAAGAAATCACACAGAGGTCTATATTAATGATAAACTGATTGGCCCATTAGCTCAGGCTTCTTATTAACTCTTATAACTTATATTAGCCCATTATTCTAGTCTGTGTTAGCCACATGGCTTGGTACCTTTTTCAGCGAGGCAGGTCACATCTTCCTTCTTCAGTGTCTGGACAGGACTGGGGAGGGATGGGCTTTCTCCTTCCCAGAATTCTCCTGTTCTCATTCACCCACCTCTACTTCCTGTCTGGTTGTCCTGCCTATACTTCCTGTCTGGCTACTGGCCAATCAGCATTTATTTAAAACATAATTGACAGAATATAGACAATTGTCCCACACCAATTAGAATGACTTAAGGCTGTGGTCCAACTAGTACTAGCTGTCTACCAACAGAAGGTCCAAGAATCCAGTAGTTGTTTAGCCTGTGAGGCTCCATGTCTCAGCTGGTCTTCAGTATACAACACAATCCCAAAGAAGTAGGCTCTAATGCCAGTAAAGGAATCAATGAGAGAAAGCAGGCAGAGAGCAAGCTTCCTTCTTCCATATCCTTTGTATGTTCTGCCAGCAGGAGTGGCCCAGATTAAAGGTGGATCTTCTACCTCAAAGAACTCATTCTTTGATTAGAAATGGTTCTTTGAGAATCTTGCCACCTCAAATGATTTAATTAAGGAAAAAATCTCTCACAGGTGTGCCCATCCATTGGGGTTTTAGTTAATCGCAGATGTAGTCAAGTTGCAACAAAGTATAGCCATCATACGCGTGTGCATGCACACACACATGCACATTCACACATGCACGCACCCACACCCTTCCAACTCAAGGAACTTTAGAGCAGAATCCCCTTTTCTTCCCAGCATTCTAAAGGTGGCATCATCTTCAACCCTCAGATCAAAGCTAGCCTTCAAAGATAAAAATGTTTTGATGTAAGCTGATTTGTGATAAACTGGTTTCTTTTGCTGTGACAGAGAACTCCAGGACAATTACTTTTGTATCTTTTGAGCACCAAAATACATTTTAGCATAGAAAAGATAAATAAAGAACTAAAGAAATTGTTAATGTATCATAAGCTATTTCCATGCCTATAGATACATGACTATGTATTAGAATGTTATCTACAATTCTAAATCTTTCTCACTAAATGCACTATATCAATTCTCACTAGCAAATATGCAGATTCTCCCTTTAATGCAGTGGTTCTCAACCTTCCTAACTCCGCGACCCCTTAATACAGTTCCTCACGTTGTGGTAACTCCCAACCATAAAATTATTTTCATTGCTACTTCATAGCTGTAATTTTGCTGCTGTTATGGATTGTAGTATAAATATTTGATGTGCAACCCCTGTGAAAGGGTCGTTCGGCCACCCAAAGGGTTGCAACCCAGAGGTTGAGAACCACTGCTTTAATGGCTTCCTAGTCTTCCTTAAATTAATTACATAAATTAAATTACATTAATTTACTTGGAGTAAATTAGCCAACTTTATGTGTTCAACTCGAATCATTTCTAAGTGCTTTATTCTTAGGTTTTGTGTTCTCAGGTTTGTAGTCACACCCTAAAGCTCCTTTGCTGTCCACTCTAGCTAGGCTGTCAGTCGTTAACGGCCGGACTGCCTTCAGCCGTTCACGGTACCAGTCTACTGGACGGGCGTTGCTTGAAAGGGAAATTTCTCTCCTAAGAGTTAAACGAATAGAATTCATGCCACCACCACCATTTCTGATGTGTCCCCGAGGGCCTGCTTCTAATCTTAGCTGTATAAAGGACTGGCTTCTGGTCACTGAGGCTTGTCCCAAGTTCATGGGAGTGAAAGCGTAACACCCTGGGGTCGCCTCAGCCTTGGTTTCCTGGAGAGAAAGCCTGCGCTGGGGAACTGCCCACCCTTGTTTTCAGGTCTGGCCCAGGCGCATGTTCAACGAGCCAATCACGGGCCTCTCTTGTCTCTCACAGACCAATCACAGGCCTCTCTTGTCTCTCACAGACCAATCACAGGCCTCTCACAGTCTACCCTCTGCCTCTCAAGGTCTCTTATCCCGCTTGTCTTTCTAGCTAATTAGTGCACTAGGCTGTGAACTGGTTAAAATGCAGATTCCTTCAAAAAGGCTGCCCTTTTTTGATTTTTATTGTTTATTCCTTGGGATTTATGAGCTTTTACCCTATTCTCTGTGACATCTGTTGTTTCTTATTATTAAAAGTAATACATGCTGGGGGCTGGAGAGATGACTCAGCGGCTAAGAGCTGTGAGTGCATTTCCACAGGACTCAGGATTGATTTCCCAGAACCCCCATGGCAGCTCACAACCATCTGTAACCTCTGTTCCAGGGGATCCAACACCTTCACACAAACATACATGTAGGCAAAACACCAATGCACATAAATTTAAAAAGTAATATATATGCTCATAGCAGAAATTTCCTTTTTTTACCTTTTTTTTGTCATTGTAGAAACTATATGGCCAATAAAGAAGAAAACAAATACCACCCATAGTCTTACCACCCAGATTTATTTTTTTATTTATAAAATCTTCTTTTGCGCATGCCACCTGAATTTGACAGCCTGAATTTTCCCTTAAAATACATCTTATTCTCTCTTATCACTGAAATTTATTATGTAACATTCTTGATATTCTTGTTAATGTAACCAAAAACCCAAATTATCCTGTTGTTGCTTTTGTGGGCTGTCATTCCCTACTTTTTCTTGTTTCTTTTGGAACGAGAGATGAAACCTCAGGGCTCCTGCATGACAGGCAAGCTCTCTACCACTGGACTCTACCCCCAGCTCACCATTCTTTGCTTTAAGATATTTCTTTTTTTTTTTTTTTTTTTTTTTTTTTTTGCTTTAAGATATTTCAAACAGAGAAAATGGAGAAAGTCATCAAGCACTCATGGAATTTTATGGGCACAGGAGGAATAAATAGGTGGCCCACAGAGTTAACCACATTTTATGTATCTTTCCCAGAATATTTTATGCATATTTAAACACACAGTCTATATTGGTTTTTATTAACTTTTTTTAAATTTTTGCACAGTTCTACAAATTTTCACCCACTGTATCTTGAAATATATAAATACACAAAAGTCTCTTCATTCTGTTTGCAGTTAAATAATTTTCCGTTGTAAGAACATGTAATCTTAATGTAACAACTTCCCCAATTGTATATATTTAGGTTACTTCTAATCTTTAACTGTTTGCAAAACTATAGTGACTAACCCTGAACCTGTTTGATGGTGTAGATGTCTGAGTGTGCCTGAGGGGTGAGTTCCTAGAAATGGAGTCACTAGGAGAAGTATGTGTGCATTTGAGATCATCCTTACCAAACTGCCTTTCCTAGAGGCTGGCCTTGTTAGCTTTTCCCAGCAGCGTGTGAATGCTGCGTTCCCCACATTCCTGCAAGAACTCTTATTTTGTCACACTTGCAGTCTTTTTTCATCTGACGAGTAAAGCGTACATGTCTTCATGTGCCTTCCTTTTGCTTTCTTACTTTTAGCATGAGAATTCCATACACGAAACTATCAGAGGTGAAGAGAAAATAAACCATCGTCCATACTTAGTGTTATCAATATGTCTGTGTGTTGGGGACTGAACTATTTTGAAGTAAATTAAAGACCATCGTGAGAGTTTCCCCTAATCCCCTTTGTCTGTGTATTTGATAAACAAGAGCATTTCCCACTTAAACATTATACCACTCTTGCTGGGCAGTGGTGGCGCACAGCTTTAATTCTAGCACTTGGGAGGCAGAGGCAGGCCTCTGTGAGTTCAAGGCCAGCTTGGTCTACAGAGTGAGTTCCAGGACAGCCAGGGCTGTTACACAAAGAAGCCCTGTCTCAGAAACAAACAAACAAATGCCCATTGTACTACTCTTATACCTGACACAATTAGCAACAATTCCCTGATAATCAAAATCTGAGAGAAACATTTTCCCAGTTGTCTCACAGTTGCCTTTTCCAATAAGAACAGTTTGTTTTTATATTTGTGTGTGCTTGTGTGTGTGTTTTCATTTAGTTCTAGATTTATTTTATGTTTATAAATGGTTTCCCTGCCTGTGTATTCGTGTACCACATGTGTGCCTGGTACCCATGGAGGTCTGAAGAGAACACAGGATTCTTTGGAACCAGAGTTAAAGAGGGTTGTGGGCCTTTTGATGTGTGCTTCCACAAGGATCATGGAGAGCTTTATATATATATGTGTGTGTGTGTGTGTGTGTGTGTGTGTGTGTGTGTTAACAATTTGGCGAGCTGATGTGTCACAGTGAAAACACAGAGAAGGTCAGAGCTGCTGAGTTCACAGCTGAGATATAGGCGTGAGTGCAAGGAGGTGGGAAGACAGGATGCAGACAAAGCATTGGGTCCTATAATCACCATTTGAGGTTGTTGTGTTTCTGCTGCTGTGATAAGACACTGAACCAAGGCAACTTATAGAAGAAAGGGTTTATTGGGAAGGCGTAGAGTCCTTGACCATCATGGCAGGAAGCAGGGAGGTGTGGTGCTGGGGAAGTAGCTGAGTGCTTGCATCCTCATCGTCAGGTAGGAGGCAGAGAGAGCTAACTGGGAATGCTGTGGGCTTTTGAAACTTCAAAGCCTAGTCCATGTGACATACCTCCTCCAACAAGGCCACTTCCCCTTAATCTTTCCAAATAGTCTCCAACGAGGGACCAAAAATTCAAATATGGGAGCCATCCTCATTTAATCCACCACATGCCCTAGTCCCCTGAAGATCTCCTGCTGGGCCCCACATCTCAAAGTTTCCACTGCCTTCAGGAGCAGCAAGTTGTAGACCATATCAAGCCTCTATTACACAGACATTTGGGGACCATTCCTGGTCCAAGCTCTAGCAGTAGTTTTTTACATATTAGCAAATTAATCATCTCTATTATACACTCGATGGAATTTCTCCTCATTAGTTTCCCTTGTTCATAAAGTTCTGTTGTAGAAGGAGCGAGTGGGCCGCGTTCCATGTCCCGCCACCCGGCTAGCTTAACCCCCAAAATAACCACACAGAAACTGTATTAATTAAATTACTGTCTGGCCCATTATATCTAGCCTCTTCTTGGCCAACTCTCACATCTTGATCTAACCCATTTCTATTAATCTGTGTTTACCACAGAGGTGGTGGCTCACCGGGAAAGATTCAGCATGTCTGACTCTGGCGACTCCATGGCGGCTCTCTCCCTCTACTCTCTTCCTCCCAGAATTCAGTTCTGTCTTCCCCACCTATCAAAAGGCCAAGGCAGTTTCTTTATTCAACCAGTGAAAGCAACACAAATACAGAAGGACCTCCTACACCAATGTTCTCCACACACACGTACACACACACACACCCTTTTAATGCATTTGAGCTTTCAATCTTTCATTTTCTGGCTTTTGGATTTGGTGTCATACTGACCCTCCATTAGTCACAGGATTTCTCTGTGTTCCTTGCTGTCCTGGAACTAGCTCTTGTAGACCAGGCTGGCCTCGAACTCGCTGAGGTCCATCTGCCTCTGCCTCCCAAGTGCCGGGATTAAAGGAGTGTGCCACCACCGCCCAGCTTCCATTAGTCTTATTTTAAAGAGCTCTCCTACCATCACTGATGATTGTATTTTCATAGTTTCATTTTGTATATTTTTTCTTCAACTAAATTTGGATCAAAAATTGAATAAAAAATTCAAGTAAATTTGATTCAAGAAATCTTACTGGAATATGAAGTACAGACTTTTTTTTTTCTGAGTGACCATCTACTTTTGCAAAAACTTTTACCGAAAAGTTCTCTCTTTTTCTTACATATTTGAAACGTGCTTTTATGAGATGTCTGTATGTCGCCAGGACTGTTTCCCCTTCATCGCTGTGACCACCTTTCATATGATAATATGGTCCAGTTTAATCGTAAGGTTGTACTTGAAGACTGTGTGAACCATTTGCTCAAAATTTCTTTTGTAGGCCTCGGGGATCTTTTAAGGTTGTCTCTATGTAGATTTTTAAATACTTATTTTAAGATGTAGCATGAATCATTTTGTCTCTTTGTTATCAGTAGGGGCCTTGCAAATTAATATTTTGGGATGACCCTGTCACACCTTCCCTGATTCCTTTTGTCTCTAGAATTAAATGTAAGTGTTAAAATATCCCTTCCCATTCATGCCCTAGCCCATCCCTGCCTTCTTGGTATCTGGGAACTGAACCCAGGACCTTTTAGTCTGTCTGTATGTCTGTTTTTCTTTTTAGAGATTTTGTTTATTTTTATGAGTATTACTGTTCTGCCTGCATGCATGTCAGTGTGAAGATGCCATATCACTAGAATTGAAGGTATAGACAGTTGTGAGCTGTCATGTAGGTGCTGGGAATTGAACCTAGGTCCTCTGGAAGAACAGCCAGTGCTCTTAATTGCTGAGCCATCTCTCCAGCCCTTAGTCCGTATTTCTAAGCCTCTCATTCCAGAGATTTCCATGTCCATCTTAAAGCCTGTTTTCTACACACGTTCTCCTAACTGTAGCTATTGGGTGGCCTATGGACAAGTCCCACACCTGTCGGCTTGGGCTCAGTTCATCTCCCTCCTGCCCTTCCAGAGTGCTTTTCTTCATGAAGACCTTTTTGGCAACTCCATCTGTCAACATGGCCTCTCTCCACATTGGCTACATGAGTGTCTATTATAGGTGCTATTCATCTGGTAACTAATCCGGTACTACTTTGTGCAGCATGCATGTTTGTATTTGTCAGGTTCTCTAATTCTCTGATGTTGTGGTTCCCAACCTTCCTGATGCTGCAATCCCTTAATACAGTTCCTCATGTGGTGGTGACCCCCAACTATACAATTATCTTCGTTGCTACTCCATAATGGTAATTTTGCTACTGTTATGAATCATAATATAAATATCTGATATACAGATGGTCTTGGGTGACCCCTGTGAAAGAGCTGTTTTACCCTCTGGGAGTCACGACTCACAGGTTGAGAACCACTGCTCTAAAGGAACAGATCTGATAGAAATGTGTAATATTGTGTGTGTGTGTGTGTGTGTGTGTGTGCGCGCGCACACACACTTGTGGGCACGCTTGCAAGTCATTTATTAGAGCGGCTCATAGACTGTAGTCTGTTTGGGTAGTCCAGCAATGACTGTTTCGCAACAGAAGGCCAATAATTCAGTAGTTGTTCAGCCCATGGCCTGAAGGTCAACAGTCCCAATCTGGTACTGGAGTCTTGGAGGATTCCTCGAGAGCATCTGTCTACATTGAAATCCCAAAGTAGTTCCTAAGAGCAAGACAGTAAAGCCTCACCAACAGAACAGATTACCTGGCCAGGGGGAGTGAGGGTAAGCAGGAGAAAGGCAAAAGCTCCCTTCTTCCATGTCCTTTTATGTGGGCTGCCACCAGAAGGTGTGGCCCAGATTTAGAGTAGCTCACCGAACCTCAAACGAGCCAATCAAGAAAGTCCCTCATAGCTGGGGGGGGAGGTGCACACCTTAACCCAGCACTCGGGAGGCAGAGGCAGGTGGATCTCTGAGTTCGAGGCCAGCCTGGTCTACTGAGCAAGTTCCAGGACAGAAAGAGCTGTTACACAGAGAAACTGGCTTGTAATACCCACCCCCCAAAAAAAGTCCCTCACTGATTGCAGATATGGTCAGGTTGATCACCACGATCAGCCATCACAGTCTTGAGAAAATGCACTTTGTTTCTAAGCCTCTCATCTCAGAGATCTTGGCCACAAAACAAACTGTTAGTGAGTTTGTGTATTTCCTTAAACCAGATTTTTACTGAGGGAGTGTGAGCCAATTTGTCTGTGTCTCAACAGCCTCTGGGACAGTTCCTGGGATATAGTGACGGTGGCGGAAGGACGGCACCTTCTGTGTGCCAGCACTTTTCATACACAACCGTGCTTGTCAGTGGGTGGCTCTTTGAGGGTTTCAGTATCATGGGTATATTTGACTTTTGCAGGAAGTAGGGAATGGTGTGGCCCCAGCTTGAGGAGGAGTGAGAAAGGAAGAGGAGCAGAGGAGAATGGAGAGGCCATGCTTTATGCTACAGAGACATGTAGCTAGAGTTTCTATTTTTCTATTGGTGTGAAGGGACACTGTGACCATGGCAACTCTTTTGGTTTTTCGAGATAGGGTTTCTTTGTAGCTCTGACTGTCCTGGAATTCACTCTGTAGACCAGGCTGACCTTGAGCTCACAGAGGTCCGGAGATCCGCCTGCCTCTGCCTCCCAGAGTGCTGGGATTGAAGGCATGTGCCACCACAGCCTCAAGGTGACCATGCCAACTCTTTTTTTTTTTTTTGAGACAGGGTTTCTCTGTGGCTTTGGAGCCTGTCCTGGAACTAGCTCTGTAGACCAGGCTGGCCTCAAACTCACAGAGATCCACCTGCCTCTGCCTCCCGAGTGCTGGGATTAAAGGCGTGCGCCACCACCGCCCGGCTACCATGCCAACTCTTATAAAGGAAAACATTTAGTTGGGTGGTTTACAGGTCAGAGATTAAGTTCATTATCATCGTAGTGAGACATGGCGCTGGAGAGGTAGCTGAGAGTCCTGCCAGGCAACAGGAACTGAACTGAGACACTGGGCGTGGCTTGAGCGTACATGAGACCTCAAAGCCCACCCCCGCAGTGACACACTTCCTCCAACAAGACCATATCTACTCCAACAAAGCCACACCTCCTAATAGTATCACTCCCTCTGAGCTTATGGGGGCCAGTTACATCCAAACTACGACAATATCCATGTCCCTCCCTGCATTGCTGTGTGGGCAAGGTGGGGGCTCTAGAAACACTAGCTCCTGCAGGGCCTTGCTGAAGCTTTCTTCTTCTTCTTCTTCAGGCTCGATGTTAAGATTGCTGGGTCTCTTGTGAACAGCAGGCCTCATGCACAGTCCCCTCTTCCTGCTCATATGACCATGGTCCAACCAGCAGCTGGCTCAGGCCCACTGGCCTCCCCAGCACTCCCGAAGAGGATCTAGGTCTTAAGGGAGGAATGTGCTGAGCATGCCAGTGTGTTGCAGCTGAGCGAGCAGCTAATGGAAACTACCCCCACCCCGGGGGCCCTTCTTCTGCTCGTGATCATCGTTAGCCTCTTTCCCAGGTCGCAACGTGGCAAAGTGTTTCACAGTGCTAGGGATTCTGGGTAATCCCCCCCTTAAATGAAGGCAGCTGAGAGGCCATCTGCTGTGATTCAAGCCTGCAACTCCAGCATCATCATGTATTGAAAACTGAGGAGGGCTCAGGGTGCCTAATGAGACTTCTCTACCAGTGTTTACACCAGCCCAGCAGCCTGGAGTTAGATTCTGTGGCCCCGGCTAGAAGCATGTCCTTATTCTTTGTCAGGCACAAATAAATAGGGGTGAGCACCATGTAGTAAAATCTTCAGATTTTTTGTGTTTGTTTGTTTTCGTAGACAGGGTTTCTCTGTGTAGCCTTGGCTGTCCCGGAACTAATTGTGTAGACCAGGCTGGCCTTGAACTCACAGAGATCCACCCGCCTCTGCCTCCTAAGGACTAGGATTAAAGACCACCTTGCAAAACCTTTGGATTTTTGAGCAGGAAACTTAGGAAACAAAAAGAAGGTGTTAGTTTTTGAGGATACTCACCTCTAGAGTGGCCCAAACTCTAGTCCCTGGGTCAAAGTTTTCACCCCTGACTTAAGGAACAAGTCTAGGGAAGGCCTTGGGGTGGTGGTGGTGGGGGGCTCTAGCTGGCTCTGCTAAAGCCCAGTATACCCAGAGTAAATACCATTGCATTCTGTCCGGCACATCATCAAAACTCTACTTACATTTTTGCTAAAGCAGCCTGTAAAACCAAGAAAACATTTTAATTTGCTGTTGACGGAAGGGTGCGCTGGGGATTTTCTTGGCCCAGAATGAGTGAAAGCCTCTTGAGTTTTCCATTTATTTAAGATCAGCACAGTTCCCCTCCTCTTCGTGGAGATCTTTTTTTTTTAAAATATTTATTTATTTATTATGTATACAATATTCTGTCTGTGTGTATGTCTGCAGGCCAGAAGAGGGCCACCAGACCTCATTACAGATGGTTGTGAGCCACCATGTAGTTGCCGGGAATTGAACTCAGGACCTCTGGAAGAGCAGGCAATGCTCTTAACCACTGAGCCATCTCTCCAGCCCGTGGAGATCTTCTTTAAGCGGCTGCCTTAGAAGTGCTTATATGTGGCTCACACACCCATCACCTTGCTCACAGAGTCTGTCCACTCAGGATAGGAACCCTCCGGCTCGCCCTTGCCTTCCCTACGACCTCCACTCAGTGCTGAACACCTTACGGTGGTACAGTAAGCATTTGCTGAATGGGTGAACAGACGAATAAAGGGGCTGAGTTCTTACCACGAAAATAGCCACGAAGTAGGAAGGAGTCTGATGGCGTGAGCCTCGGGAGCTGCCAGCATCGTACCCTGGGGGCAGCATCAGCTCAGTTCCTCTTGTGTTATGTCAAGCCCGACATTTAATCATCTAAAAAGCCCACCCTTCCTTGGTTTGGACTCAGTTGAGAGCACATTCAGCTCTCCTCTCCCAGTGTTGGCATCTCCTCCTAGATGGGATACCCAGTGTCTGCCCTAGCTGTGACCCACTCTCACACACTCTGCCCAGGCATCTTGCAGGTTCCCAAACCCAGACATACTCCTAGGTCAGCTCCACAGGTGCTGTTCACAAAATCACACTGTCCTCTCTCCCGCTGTTGCTGTCATTTTTCCCCTCCTTTGCTGCTCCTCTCTGCCATTCTCTCCCTTTTGTTCGGGCTGTCCAGTCTCTCTTCTCTCGAGCCCTAGCCTGGATGCCTCAGCAGTATTTATTTGCACAGAGGTGCCGGTTGGTGCCCATCTGAACTAGTTTAACATGGGCTAGGGGCTTGGGCTGCTCATTCATCATGGAGGTGCCTTGTTGCTATCCCAGGACTGAAAGTCAGCATCCCTTGCCTGCCATTCCGGGGGTGAGATGATAACATACGCAACGGGCGGCTTCCAGCCCAAGCCTTCGTTCCCTTTAATCTCCTATGGATCAGCGGTCTGCACGTCTCGACTCTTCTTGTCATTTTCTGCGTAGCAGGAGCTGACTGCTTGAGCGCACACAGTGTGCCACTACACCCAGCACAGGCCTGCCACATAACGGAACTGAATGAACGCTTCACTAGTCCCCCACGATACAGCAATAGAGTGCCTACTGGGTAGCAAGCTTCAGGGCCCGAGACTGGAGAGGCAAATGAGACAGACTACTATGTTTCACTTTAAAAAGCAGCGGTAGCCCTGCTCTCGCTCTCTTGCTTTTGGCCCCGCTTCCAGCACTAGACTCTGCTCCTGGTCGCGCAGAGGGCTGTTGTCTAGGACGGTGATCTGTAAGTTTTCACCTTAAATAAATAACCCTTTTATTAATCATAATTCCAAACTGGTGTGGGATTGTTTTGTGACTTACATCTACATCTATGGGCCCCATGAGCCACAGTCTTGTAGGAAAGACATATATTCAACTAATCCTCCACAACAAGAATTCAGGAATCATAGGAGCCCAGAGAGGGAGTCAAGAAAAGCCCTCCTGAGAAGTCCATTTGTTCCTGACTTTAAAGGACAAATAGGAATTAAGTGCAGAGCATGTGGGAAAATGCTAAGAGCATTCTAGGGCAGAAGGAATGGATGGATGGGTGGAGGCTGTTGGAGAGGAGGCTGCTTGTTCATTCCCGGCTGCTCAGCCCTGAAATAATCACACAGAAACTGTATTAATTAAATCACTGCTTAGCCCATTAGCTCTAGCCTCTTAGCGGCCAAATCTTACATATTAATTTAACCCATTTCTAGTAATCTGTGTATCACCACGTGGCTGTGGCTTACCACAAGATTCCAACCGGCGTCTGTCTCTGGCAGCTCCATGGCTTCTCTCTGACTCCGCCCTTCTTCCTCCCAGCATTCAGCTTAGTTTTCCCCTCCTAGCTAAGTTCTTCCCTGCTATAGGTCCAAAGCAGTTTCTTTATTCGTTAATGGTAATCACAGCATACAGGGGGAAATCCCACATCAGGAGGTAGGGAAAGTGGGATGATGGATGGATTGAGAGATGGATCGAGCTGGTATTAAATCTAAATTCAATGGTAGAGTAGTGCGGAATATTCTGCCTGACATCAGGAAACAGGAGGCTGAATCAGGGTGTCTTGTTACAGTGCGTAGTTGGTGGAGGTGGTGGTGGCAGTGATTGCTCCACTGCCTTGGTTCCGAAGGTCCCAAGCTGCCAAGGTTGGCATATACTCCCAGAAATGAGGTGGAATAAATGCAACAGCCTCCTCTGCCAGGCAAGGATGACCCTAGAATTACAGTAAAGCTCTTCAACTCCATGGTACAGCAGCCTTCCCGACCCCGGGCAGCTCACCCAAGGCTCTTCTCCTCACCAGATGAGCGGGAAGTTGTTCAGAAGAAGACCTTTACGAAATGGGTCAACTCTCACCTGGCTCGAGTGTCCTGCCGCATCAGTGATCTCTACAAGGACCTGCGGGACGGGCGCATGCTCATCAAGCTGCTGGAGGTGCTCTCTGGAGAGATGCTGGTAAGACCCCTCCCAGCCTGTGGCTGATGCCGTCAACCCCTCTTCAGGAAAGGCATTTGCTGGAGCGCAGAGGGTGTCCTCGGCCTGCCAGGGTTTCTCCCTGTTCCTCTCCGAGGCTCCAGACTTACAATGTCAAGGGTCTATGGCTGGCTGGGTTCTCTGACTTCTTCCCAGATTGTCCTGCCCCCTTCTGACCACTCCCACCCCTTCAGGCTCATTCCAGAAGCTACGCAGAGCTTTGCTGTTCTCACTGGGGTCTCTGGGCAACCTGGAGCTGGGATGCATGGGCCTAGATGTATGAGTTGCTGGAGAGATTTGCATTCCTCTTGGAACCAAGGGGAAAGGATGGGAGAAAGTTTGCTGTGCACTTTGCCACAGGTCCAAGTGGAGCCTGTTAGGGGGCCTCTTGGTGGTCCCTGCCCAGCACTGAGGTAGGTGAGGGTGTTTACTTTGCTCCGTTACTTCCTTGTGACCTTGAGCTATCAGGTAGGGTTTTCCTTGCCTCCACTTCCTCCAGGTATAATGAAGTATTGTGAGATCCTCGGGGTCTGAGTGAAAATCCGCCATGTTCTACCTTTTCCATTTCAGGCTGCAGTTCATGCCTCTTTAGCCCACACTGAAATTCCATGGGAAAGAGTTGCCCCAGGACCCCTTCAAAAGACAGTTAGAAGCGATAGGCCAAGCTGGTACAGTGCTCAAGGACCTAAGTCTGACCCCAGAATGCACATAGGGAAGCTGGGCATGGTGGCATGTTGGGCTTTTGCAATCCCAGCACCGGGAAGGTAGATACAGGGCAATCCCTGGAACTCCCTGTCCAGCCTCTTTGGCAAGTTCCAGATCAGTAAAACACTGTCTCAAAGAATCAAAACAAAAATGGTGAGCAGTGACTGAAGAATGACACCCAACATTGTCCTCTGGCCTCCACACACACCTACATATCTGCATACACACATGCATCAACACTCACACACTAGTGTTAGTAATAATCCCCTTGGGTTTCAGCTGAGGTATTCTGGGAAGGAAGATTTGGTGGGGATGGGGACATTGTCAGTCACCAATCTGGAAAAAAAAACCATTCTTACTACTGACTAGCAGTAAGTAGTTTTTTTTGTTTGTTTGTTTGTTTTTTTGTTTTGTTTTTTTTTTTTTTTTGGTTTTTCAAAACAGGGTTTCTGCCCCCTTCTGACCACTCCCACCCCTTCAGGCTCATTCCAGAAGCTCCATTGTAGCTTTGGAGCCTGTCCCGGAACTAGCTCTTGTAGACCAGGCTGGCCTCGAACTCACAGAGATCTGCCTGTCTCTGCCTCCCGAGTGCTGGGATTAAAGGTGTGCGCCACCACCGCCTGGCTGTAGTGAGTAGTTCTTAAAACTGTGCCTGGTACATGGCAAGTATTTAGTTTGCTGCTGTGTTCCAGAGTTTGATCATCATTTAGCGCCCACTCAGAAGGCTGGGTCAGACCCAGAAGGGCTCTTAGGAAGCCTGGTTGAGTGCTTGAGGCAGGAACCTTCTGAATTTTGATAAAGGAAGGAGGTACTGGAGAGATTGCCCATCCAGTTAAGCATGGGCTACTCTTTCAGAGGACCTAGTTTCAATTCCCAGTACTCATATGACATCCTATAACTCCAGTTCCAGGATATCTAATGCCCTCTTCTGAACTCTGTGGACACTGCATGCATATGGTGTGCTGACAGGCAGAACACCCCTAAGCATAAAATTGAAAATAAATAAATAAATGTATAAAAATGTAAAGTGTCAGGAGTGACGGTGGAGCCTGGAATTTGACCAGGAAGATGAAGGGTAGAGCTGGTGGCATCAGCTGATACAGGTTGCGGCCACCTCTGGTGTGACTGTGACGTCCCTTCATGCCCACAAGGCCACTGTTGTCCCTTAGCCAAGGCCCACCAAGGGCAAGATGCGCATCCACTGCCTGGAGAATGTGGACAAAGCCTTGCAGTTCCTCAAGGAGCAGCGCGTGCACCTGGAGAATATGGGCTCCCATGATATCGTGGATGGCAACCACCGCCTGGTCCTAGGCCTCATCTGGACCATCATCCTCCGATTCCAGGTAGGTTCTGCTGAGAGCCTTACAAAATGCTGACTAGAACATGTTTATGGACATCTAGGAAGACTAGAAGTCCACCCTATGGAACAGTGATCATGGGATGGAGGAGCTACACTCCAAAGTTTTATAGCTCAGGAAAGCTGCCCTGCTGCAGTCTTTCGAGGGGGGAAATAGAAGTTGACTCGTATCTAGGTTGCAATATTATCCCCTCACCCTTTGTGTGTAGCTTCTTCCTGTTTGAAATAATATGGCTCAGAAATTGCAAAAATAGTACAGAAAAAAAACATCCTTTTATACTTTTTAAACTACACACGTTTTCCCATCTAAAACTCAAGGCTCTCTCCTTGGTCCTCAGCCTCCACCTTAGGAGGGGATGCTGTCCACACATAGGTGTGTCTTCCTCCCACAGTTAACCACGTTTGGACACACCCAGAAGTGTGCTTCACTGATCTGCTAACCAGAGCTCAGTACTCCCGTGTTAGCAATTCCACCCAACATCCATGTTTCTGTGCCACCCTGCAAGGCATTGTACCTTCAGGGGAAGGTGTCAGGGCATCTTATTGTTCTCAGACTCCTGCTAGAGGTATCTGTGTTGCCTCTGATACCAGGTGCCATTCTGGTTGACTGAGGCAAACAAGTCAGCAACTGAACCCAAGACCTTAGGGGGCTGTAGGGATGAGTGCTACAGAGATGTGGAGGGCAAAGGGAAAGAGTCTCCCCAGGAAAGCAGGAAGGCATAGAGCCAGATACAGAGTTACTCTCCTCTTTCTTATTCTGCCACTCCCAGATTCAGGACATCGTTGTCCAAACTCAAGAAGGTCGTGAGACACGCTCAGCTAAGGACGCGCTGCTCCTGTGGTGCCAGATGAAGACGGCAGGGTGTGTATGCCCTGTCAACCTGCCATTACTGTGTCCCCTATTGGTCCTTTCCTTCCCCTAGGGCAGTGGTTCTCAACCTTCCTAATGCTGCGACCCTTTAATACAGTTCCTCATGTTGTGGTGACCCCGACCATAAAATTATTTTTGTTGCCACTTCATAACTATAATTTTGCTACTATTATGAATCGTAATGTAAATATCTGATATGCAGGATATATGATATGTGACCCTGTGAAAGGGTTGTTTGATCCTCCCCCAAACTTCTGCCCTCAGAGTTGCCATTCCCCAAGAGGCACTGGTCCCTCAGAACTATAGCAGCTTTGGTACAATTGATTCATGTCTGCCCTGACCTGATTCTTCTGAAACTCAAGATTCCTTTCCAGAGTCACCACAGTCAAACTGTGGAACCTGTTAAGCTATGAGCCACAGTTAATGGGGGGTGTCTTTGTGTGGCTTAGCTGTATGAAGCATGATTAATAAATACTCAGATAGAGAAATTGGGGTTCAACCTGAAGGTCAGAAAAGCAAAACACCCAGCCACTGGCTCTTACCTCTACCTCAGTCCGAAATGGCCATCCTGCCTCCAGGAATCTCAGAATGAAACTGTGTCTGTGAGCTGTCTCCTCCCGTTTTATATTCCTCTCTAGGGCTGGGATTAAAGGTGCACACCACTGGGATTAAAGGCATGCACCGCCCAGTTTCTGTGGCAAACTAGTGTGGCTGCTGGGATTAAAGGTGTGTGTTAGCACTGCCTGGTCTGTAAGGCTGACCGGCAGGGTTGTTTTGCTCTCTGATCTTCAGGCAAGTTTTATTTATTAAAATACAAATGAAATGCCACTACAGAGTGTGTTCTTATGTTGAAGCAGCTCAAGGTGGGGCAGGTCTGCCCCTCTCCTGGCTTATGGACCCTCGGCTCAGATGCTTGTTTGGGACCTCAAAAGGATGTGTTTCTTAGTTTCAATGTTTCTCTTGAATGCAGCTACCCCCATGTCAATGTCACCAACTTCACCTCCAGCTGGAAAGATGGCCTGGCCTTCAATGCCCTAATACATAAACACCGGTAAGGGGAGCCCTGGTACTGAGGGAGGATTTGATACCCTGCACTTGACCAGAGGTCGGGGTGGGGGCGGGGTTGCCTCTGCTGCTCCTCCTTTCACCCTTGGCCTTCCCTAGTTCTCCTGCCTCCCTCAACTTCTGGTCCTGCTGCTGCCTGTTTCCTTCCAAACTGGTTCTCACAGTTCCCCCGTCTCTGGTCTTGTGTCTCATTTCTCCCGTCTGCCTTCCCAACTCCCTACATTTGTCTAGTGTCCTTACTTCATGTTGCAACTGTCCTGTGTGTGGGACCACCATGGCCACGCCATCTTAACAGTTCAGCCCTTGTCCCCAGGCCTGACCTCATCGACTTTGACAAGCTAAAGGATTCCAATGCCCGGCATAACTTGGAGCACGCATTTGATGTGGCCGAACGCCAGCTGGGCATCATCCCACTCCTTGACCCTGAAGGTGAGTCCCACCCATTTTACTCCCTCCCAGGGCTGGTCCAGGTGCCTGGGAAGCCACAGGCACAGGGATATTGGGCCTAAGTCTTCCCCTCAGTGACAAGTAGATTTTCAGCAGACTCCTGGTTTATGGGGAGGGTCCTTGAGGCCTTGGATCCTCCTTCATTCTCTTTCGTAGTTCATGGTTCTAATGTGGATCTCATCACTGTCCGAGATAAAAGGCCTCTGCTCGTTTTTTTGCTTCTTCTAGAGCTCACTGTGTAGCTGAAGGGGTTCTTGAACTGATCCTCGTACCTCTGACTCTGTACCTAGCTACTCCTTCATCTCGTGCCCATTGGTTGTCATTTGATGCCTATGATTGAACTTCATGATGGAGAAAGTGAGGCTAAATGCCAGAAACATGGCTTTCCTGGGCTCTAGTTTTGGGACTCAGAATGTACTGTCTCCCTCTTACAGATGTCTTCACGGAAAACCCAGACGAGAAATCCATCATCACCTATGTGGTGGCCTTTTATCACTACTTCTCCAAGATGAAGGTGCTGGCGGTGGAGGGCAAGCGAGTTGGCAAGGTATCAGACTGTTGGTTTGCTGGCCCCAAGTCTTGAGTGTAAGCTCCCTGTACATCCTAAAGGCTTTGTGTTTGGTCCCCTAGCTGCAGTTTGGTGTGTAGAATACCTTTTCCTCACTTCCTCTAAAGTCCCCTTGGAAACCCTGAACCTTGACTCCAAAGAATGTCTGTGTCTGTCCTGCTGGGTGACAGCCCCAGGTCTGAGTCTGTAGTCCACCTGGAGGCCCGTGTCTCCCAGACGTCCCCCAAGAAGCACCACAGACTCTTAATCTGTTCTGTTGATTGTAGCATCAGACCTTGCAGGCTCCCACAGTGCACCAGGAGCACAGCCCTTGGTGCAGAGTGACAGGCCTGGTTCCTTTTCCCGGCTGGTTCCTCAGCTCCTCAAGATAGACTGGTCCCTATCCATCTCCATGTGCCTCGTGTGTCACAAAGGCTGCCTGGATGTCTTTGATTCCTAATGAACAGTTGGAAATAAACAAGTGCCCAGGGGCTCCTGCCCATAGAGTTGTAGCTAAAACGGGAAGCTTCAGGTTCAGTGAAGAGATTCTATCTTAAAACCTAGGGTGGAAAGTGATCGAGAAAGATACCAACCTCGAAAGGCTGGTATCC
Organism: Ondatra zibethicus; assembly: GCA_004026605.1. Lineage (NCBI taxonomy): Eukaryota > Metazoa > Chordata > Mammalia > Rodentia > Cricetidae > Ondatra > Ondatra zibethicus. Next base: position 237,201 of record PVIU01000106.1, read on the forward strand.
TGGCTCAGCAAGCTTATTGATTTTCTATAGCAGTGGTTCTCAACCTTCCTAATACTGTGACCCTTTAATACAGTTGTGATGACCCCAACCATAAAATTATTTTCATTGCTACTTCATAACTGTAAGGAATAATAACCCCTTACACAGTTGGAATCATAATTCCTACTGTTAGGAATCATAATGAAAATATCTGATATATGATCCCAAGGGGGTTGCGACCCACAGGTTGAGAACCACCGCTCTGTAGGCGTAAAGGAAGGGAATGCTATGCTACCACTGAACTCCAACACAGTCAGTGCAGGAGAGATCTTGGAACAAACCCAGCCTAGAACACTAACAGAGCCTGAGAGACACAGGAGTCCCAGTGTAGTTCACACCGATGGTAGGTCTCATTGGTGGCGTCATTGCATCATTGGTGGCATTTCCCTTCTGATGAGAGTAACAAGGCGAACTCCCTAGGTCATTGACCATGCCATCGAGACTGAGAAGATGATTGAAAAGTACAGCGGGCTAGCCTCAGACCTGCTCACCTGGATTGAGCAAACCATTAATGTCCTGAACAGCCGCAAGTTTGCCAACTCGTTGAGTGGCGTCCAACAGCAACTACAGGCCTTCAGCACCTACCGTACTGTGGAGAAGCCACCCAAGTAAGGCCCTGGCACGTAGGAGGGTGGTCGGTCCTCGGGAACTGAAAAAGTCAAGAGCTGGGGGTTGGGCCCTAAGAAGAGTATCTACAAGGCACGTCCTTAAGTTCCATAGCTGGACGTCTAGCTACTTGGCCACCCCACTTCCAAGCCACCCAGCTCCACTGACACTGATGAGTGACTCTTGCTTATAGACAAAGGAAGTGCTTTTCTAGACTCTCAAGGCCGACAGAGGGGCCCTTTCAGGCTTCTTTGGCGAGCCAGTGCTGGATAGCTCCTTATAATGCGTCTGTTCCCTGAGCTGTGAGTTTCTTTTCAGGTAATGACCATAGTGTCATCCACCCCCGAGTGCCCTGAGCTAGTCCTTGTGATCACCAAGTATATCTGTCTTTCTCCGTCTCACCTGTTATTATTCATCAGCAAAGCACTAATCCAGCTTCTTGGAAGCTCTGCCCCACCCTACCACATGTATGCACACACAGCCACACATGCACATGCGTAACAATGCACACAATTGTGCATGCATGTATCATGACATAAGCATGCACATACACAACCACACACACAGCTATGCAGATACATACAGATGCAGTTATGTACGTATGTATATACACATATTCACAACCACGCAACGCATGTACATGAACACATGTCCACACCTGCGGGTACTCAGAGGTATTCAGGTGCACACACATATCAGCATGCATTTCCAAATATGCACACACACCTATACACATTAGGAATTGCAGGCTCTCTGCTGGTAACTTGTCTAGCTCTGAAGAGACGCTTCTAGTTCATCAGCGATGCCCTCTGTTTCTTCCTCCCATCTCATCTCACACTCACCATTCAAGTCTCCCAGAGAGGGGGAAAGGAGACACTAAGCCCAGGATGTTCTGTAACTCTGGATCTGGTTTCTGGTCCTGACACTAACCCACTTTTAAAGCCCTAAATTCAATCCCGATACCGTGAGGCCCAGTATACAAAGGTGATGCCCCTCGCCTGTGCCCTCAGGGCTCCAGGGCCTCAGGCTTCCTGGGCACTTCCAATGCTGAGGTCTGGTGGCCACACCTGAGTCCTCAATGCTGTGTTCAGTGGGGAGAAGTGGTGGACTCAGTAGTTCAGGGTAGACTCTTGATGCATGAAGAAGGGTGAAAGCTAACCATTACTTGGACCTTGTCCTCCACACCCACAAAGCCCAGCTCTTCCTGGCCCCTTGAACATATCTGGCCTATAGGATTTGGGAGATCTGGCTAACAGACCAGGGTAAAAGTTTCCATGCACTGTGTTCTTGAGAGATAATGCTTCTTCTAAGGTTTTATTGACTGAAAACTATTTGTCTGAAAAGCCTTCATTTGTGGGACAGAAAAGAGTTCCTTTGTGTGGGTTGGTAAAACTTGGTATTGATTGGAGTTACCAGAATATTCCAGTTAGCTAACCCCTATGGAGGAAAATAAATACTCTGATGGCCATTGCATTTTCTCTGAATTGAGCTGTAAAGACGCATATTCTTATCTGATCTCTGCCAGTGAGGGTGACGGAGGTCTTAGCAGGTAAGCAAATAGGCTCTGCCTTCCAAGATCCAGGCTATCAGGGTTCCCATACTGACTGCAGCAAACTACTGTGGGGATTTCAATACCAGGATCCTTAATTCTGTTCCCCACAGGTTTCAGGAGAAGGGGAATCTGGAAGTCCTCCTGTTCACTATCCAATCCCGGATGAGAGCCAACAATCAGAAAGTGTACACGCCCCACGACGGGAAGCTAGTGTCTGACATCAACCGGGTACTGTGACTGTGTCAATTGCCCTTCTGAGCTCCTGAGGAGGATTTGTGGAGTGGTCACTGAGCAAGGCTAGACCAGGCCACTTTGTTTGGCGTTAATTACATGCTGGCTATTTAGGAGAGTCATTTGAACGTATTTGTAAGCGTTCATAATCTTCTCCCTGCCCCTCACATTTCACTCTTTTTAGGTACCCAGAATAGTTCTTTGGGGCCATTTTGGTAGCCTGTCCTCTAGCGAACCTTGAGCTTGTCCTGGAGTCTAGAATGTTAATTACTTACGACAGAGGGGAAATGCTGTGTGATGTGTCAGGGGTTTGGAGACTCAGTACCATCTGGAAGCTCTAATAGTATGGAGGTGTCTTTTCAGTCGACAAGAATTTGCTGAGCATCTACAGAGGTTGAAGCCATTGTATTATTAAGCCTCGGGGAGGTGGAGCTGGGAAGTCTGACCGCTTCAGCCCAGACAAAAATCAAAGGATGTTACTAAACTTTAATCTGCTTACCACCTTACCCCATAGTGGCAGGATCTCCCTGGATTCATACAGTCATCCAGTATCAAGTGAAAAAGTCAACCCCAAGCCCGCATATTCTTCCTGTTCCCCAAGAATTCTCCTTTGCCCCATGCAGGCCTGGGAGAGCCTGGAGGAAGCGGAATACCAAAGGGAGCTGGCCCTGAGAAGTGAGCTCATTCGACAGGAGAAACTGGAACAGCTGGCGAGACGCTTCGACCGAAAGGCTGCCATGAGAGAGACGTGGCTCAATGAAAACCAGCGCCTCGTGACCCAGGTAAGGGAGCACACTGTGGCAGAGGAGGGGAAGTGCTTTAGACCACTAATCTTGATGGAACTGGAGCCCAGGCCAGTCTCAGCAGCAGCCAGATAAGCCCCTCCTCAGCCTTGCAGGTGTCTGACTGGATCAAACCTACATCTGAAGAGAAACCCTAGGATATATTAAGTCTCTCTATGTCTCACTGTCTGTCTTTTATTCTCATTAGAAGTCCAGCCTCGCAACACACAAAGCAAGTGTCCCATCACTGAGATATGCTCCAGCCCATATTAAGTCTCCATTTTAGAACAGGGCCTCACAGACCATCTTGTGTTGCCTGTAGCATCAATAGACCCTGGAGACAGAGGTGACACTGATGATTCTTCTCTGCAGGCCGGGCTAAACCAGAGTGTGCCTTTGGTTTGTTGGCCTCCAGGACTGGGACGTATTTCACTGGCAAACGGTGAACCCCGGGGCTGATTCTCCATCAGAGCATCTGTTCCCTCCCACTTAGAGCTTAGAATCAAATTAAATTCTGTCTGTTAAGAGGATAGCGAGTGTTCTAAGAGCATTGGAGAGTGTACGTGCGCCCCAGATAGTGTGTGGGTAAACCTTCTGTTTGCATCCATGTGGCATGCGCCCTGCCTGCCCAGAAATGGAGAGGTCCTCTCAAGGCAGGGTGGGAAGTACCAGCGGGCCACCAGAGGACCCTGGAATGAACACAGCCTCACCTGCATGTGTGGCACAGAGAGTAAAATCGGGGGCTTTTAGAGGTACCAGTGAGACATTTAGAAGCTGCTCTGATAAGACAGGCAGCAGGGGACAGCAGAGATAACGCAGAAATGTGCTGTTCCCATCTGGCAGCTGCATTCCAGGGACCCATTGCTTCTGTGCCCAGGGGAGTCTGACTGAGCTGCTGTTTCTTTGTTGTTGTTTTTTTCCTTGGGGGCAGGATAACTTTGGGTATGACCTGGCAGCTGTGGAGGCCGCCAAAAAGAAGCACGAAGCCATTGAGACAGACACAGCTGCCTATGAGGAGCGGGTAAAAGCCCTGGAAGATCTGGCCCAGGAGCTTGAGAAAGAGAATTACCATGACCAGAAACGCATCATGGCCCGGAAGGACAATATCCTCCGCCTGTGGAGCTATCTGCAGGAGCTGCTGCGGTCCCGGCGCCAAAGGCTCGAGGCCACCCTGGCGCTGCAGAAGCTCTTCCAGGACATGCTGCACAGTATCGACTGGATGGATGAAATCAAGGTGGGCCTGCGGTTGCCCACCACACACCCGTTAGAGTCCACATGGACTTTCTTACATGCCTGCCCTCTGGTCGCATCTCTGAGTCATAACAGAGAAAGAAAAAAGATGTCACTAGCCCATGTTCACAATATTCCCAATAACCTAGGAATCTTGGGTTAGTGGTTGGGGATGCACGAACACCACCCTACAGGAATTAGAAGAGATAAGTGTTAATGAGAAACCCAGAGAATCTAGCTCCAAGTAATTGGGGTTTGACTCTGGTTAGAATCCAGACCTCTCTGCACAGGGAAACCAAAGAAATCTGAATTCTCTTTCTCCCTGTCTGCTCCAGGAGGTCTTGGGTGAAAGTAAGCAGGAAATTGACCATAGGCTTTCTAAAAATAAGCATGCCTGAGTTCCAGACCTTAAAAAGGATGATATAGATAAGTGTGAAACTTGGGGACTAGAGAGATGGCTCAGTGGTTAAGAGCATTGCCTGCTCTTCCAGAGGTCCTGAGTTCAATTCCCGGCAACCACATGGTGGCTCACAACCATCTGTAATGAGGTCTGGTGCCCTCTTCTGGCCTGCAGACCTACACACAGACAGAATATTATATACATAATAAATAAATAAATGTTAAAAAAAATAAGTGTGAAACTTGAGATTTTGAAGGACATTCCATGGAAGATTCCAGAGGGCACCCTTTTATAGGAAATCCTGCTCTGCGGCATCTCCTGTCTCAAGGAGCAGGCACCCCCCTACTGCATCCACTTCCCCTGGCTAAGGTGCATCCAAACACCCTCTGGGGATGTCCTCTCTCCTTACCTGCCTTTGTCCTTTGCCAGGCTCACATCTTGTCTGCTGAATTTGGGAAGCACTTATTAGAGGTTGAAGACCTGCTTCAGAAGCACAAGCTAATGGAGGCCGATATTGCCATCCAAGGGGACAAAGTGAAGGCTATCACAGCAGCCACCCTGCAGTTCACTGAGGGGAAAGGTGAGGCCAAGACCGCCCCCTCTGTTGAGGCCACTGATGCTACCCCGTCCTCTGGCCCCTACCCCCCTTGGGTAAATAGAGAACCACCTTTAGAATGCAAAATTTGAAGGGTAACAGGGCTCTCCTGAGGGCCAGCTGTTTCAGCAGCCCATAACCAGAAAGACTTCCATAAGCACCGTAAGATATCATCTGTCTGCCGTTCTTTCTGCTAGTGTCTAAGACTGTGTTTCTAGTTTCTTATCTTAAAGAAGAGAGTTCATTACCTCCTGGGAATCTCATGTCATGTTGTACGTTTCTAAGAACCGTCTCAACTTTTAGTCTCCCTCATTCCTGAAGTTTAGTGAGAGCCAGTTACGTAATGCAGCCTGTCCTCTGAGGAACTGAGACTCCATGCACCCAATCCCAACGGACTTCAAAAGGGCTGGAGACAAAGCAATGGCAGAGCTTTTGCCTACCACACACAAGGTCCCCAAGACCCTGAGAGATGGAAGATACAGGATGTGTGGTTCTGAGCTGAAACTTGCCAATTAATGAGTCCCTTCCTCCTCCTATCCCTCCAGGGTACCAGCCTTGTGACCCCCAGGTCATCCAGGACCGTGTCAGTCACCTCGAGCAGTGCTTCAGTGAACTAAGCAACATGGCGGCTGGACGGAAGGCGCAGCTGGAGCAATCCAAGCGACTCTGGAAGTTCTTCTGGGAGATGGACGAGGCTGAAAGCTGGATCAAGGAAAAGGAGCAGATTTACTCCTCCCTGGACTATGGCAAGGATCTGACCAGTGTGCTCATCTTACAGCGCAAGCACAAGGCCTTCGAGGATGAGCTCCGTGGGCTGGATGCCCATCTGAAGCAGATCTTCCAGGAGGCTGAGGGTATGGTTGCCCAAAAGCAGTTTGGACATCCACAGATCGAGAACCGTGTCAAGGAGGTCTCGGCCCAATGGGACCACCTGAAAGAGCTGGCTGCCTTTCGGAAGAAGGACCTGCAGAATGCGGAGAACTTCTTCCAGTTCCAGGGCGATGCAGACGACCTGAAGGCTTGGCTGCAAGATGCTCACCGGCTGCTCTCTGGTGAAGACGTAGGGCAAGACGAAGGTGCCACGAGAGCCCTGGGAAAGAAGCACAAGGATTTTCTAGAAGAGCTGGAGGAGAGCCGCGGGGTGATGGAGCACTTAGAGCACCAAGCCCAGGGTTTCCCCGAGGAATTCCGAGATTCTCCAGATGTAACAAGCCGGTTACAGACCCTCCGGAAGCTCTACCAGCAGGTGTTGGCCCAGGCAGAATTGCGTGGGCAGAGGTTGCAGGATGCCCTGGACTTGTACACAGTGTTCGGGGAGTCAGACGCCTGTGAGCTGTGGATGAGCGAGAAGGAGAAGTGGCTGAACCAGATGGACATCCCAAACACGCTGGAGGACCTGGAGGTTGTGCAGCACAGGTCAGAGAGGCTCAGCCTTTGCTCACCTCCCACCTCTAGACTCAGCAGGGGTCTTTTTGAGAGACCAGTACTTAACGTGCTGGCATCAGGAGTTTAGTTCTGTTCTGGTTGGGGGTCGGGGTACCCCATTACTTCACCCACCACTTTGTTCCTGACACAAAGGGGATTTTTCTCTATTCAGTTGCTTCTCAGCTACAGCAGCCTTTGCCAGATGAATTCTGCGCATGGAACCCAGGGAAAATAGAGGTGCTGTGTACATGGGGACTGGGAGGCTGGAACTTTGTCATCTCTAACTCTCTACGCTGGTTCCTAAGCCAGAGAACTCCAGGGAGCCACGGGCACCAGTCTGTAAACCACAGGTGTCTGAGGCTGCTTTCACTTCCGGTATTCTGATTCCATCAGCACCCTGGATAGGGTGGGGGCAAGTTCATCCTGTGGGAGGAGGTGATCTTGCTCAGTAGAGTATGGCATGCCCAGGCTGAAGGGGGTGGTTGGTTCTAAGGCGCTAGGAGGGGTGCTCCCCACTGTGACGAGGAGACATGCTCAGGCTGTAGATTAACAGGGTGTTCGGACTATGCAGGGGTCTGTGGATGAAGGAATGGTCAGGTGATGGGGGCAGGCATGCAGGCTGCGCAGCATCGCAGCATCGCAGCAGCCTAGCACGTGAGTGGTCCAAGAGTCCTGGAGCCGGAGGAGCTGCTCCCTGGAGTGATGCCAGGGTGTTCCTACACTAATGCCAGAGCAGTGGTCCTCAGTCTTCCTAATGCTGTGACCCTTTAATACAGTTTCTCATGTTGTGGTGACTCCCAATTATAAAATGATTTTTGCTGCTACTTCATAACTGTAATTTTGCTACTGTTGTGAAATTGTGAAAGACCCCCGAGGGTCTCGGCCCACAGGTTGAGAATCACTGTGCTAGAGGGTGCTGGACTCCTGCCAGGAAAAGTTGGCCTTCTTCCCTGAGCAGCCCTCCCTTACCCATCCTGGAAGTGAACCGGCAGACTTGCAGGGGGGGGAGGGGGAATGGGGAGATTGCTTCAGCCAACATTGCTGGGTAGCAGAATTAGGGTAGGACAGCAACTAAGACAGTGGAAGTATGTATGGCAGGTGGTCCTTGGGGTGGCTGACTCCTTTGCCAGTCCCAACACTATATAGCCCTGCTTCACACTTTCCTGTGGAGCTGTTACCTCTATAGCAAAGAACCATCCCCTAACTTGGTCCAGAAGTACCAAGACATGAAACTGAACTATCGAACCAAAACTTTGCTAGCCTGTCTGCCTTCTTTCCTCCCTTGCCTGGACAAAACACTCAGGATGTGGAGTGAGGGAGCAAGGACTGCACATCTGGAGACTGGGAACCACTGGAACGGGTGGTTCCGCTGCCCCTCACTGCTCCTGTGTTCTCTGTCCATATCAGGTTTGACATCCTGGACCAGGAAATGAAGACTTTGATGACTCAGATCGACGGCGTGAACCTTGCTGCCAACAACCTGGTGGAGAGTGGCCACCCACGCAGTGGGGAAGTAAAGCAGTATCAGGATCGCCTGAACAAGAGGTGGGGAGTGGGCAGGGCTTGTGTCTGGGGGGTTTTCTCCTAGCACCTGACACACATCTAAAGAAATGGCCCTTAAGAAAATTCTCTACAGCAAAAAAAAAAAAGGAAAAAAAAAAAGAAAAAAGAAATGGCCCAAGCTTTAAATGTCCCTGACTTTCTCTGCCAGTCTTGTTGCTAGTACTGGGGCTATGGCAGCAAGGGGGAAGTCTATGCTACCGTCAGCATTATGGAGACGAGTGCTGTGTCTTGAGGAGGGCAGATGTCTGTACACCTGTGATGAAAGGGCCATTCTGAGCGTGCAGACAGTTAGTAGGTCACGTGGTACTTTGCCATATTTCCCCAGACATTCCTGGACATGGGAAATTGCTTTCTGAGAGTTCTTAAGTACTGTCCATAAAAGAATGTCCCTGCCTGTGCCAAAATGCAGCATCAGTAATAAGACTGGCTTGAGTGAAGAGAATTAGCAGGGAGCCTTGAGCAAGCTTCATGGCTGGAACAAAAAGCAGGCCCCAAGGAGCCTTTAGAGAGGGGCTGCTTTCAGAGCAGGGCATAATTGCTCATTAGTTCCTGGAGGATCTTTGAGGACAGAGCAGATGCTTGCATCCTCTGCTTTTACCGTGACCCTGCACATGCAATGCCACATGCTCACTCCCTCTTCCTAATGCTGGCTGGCCCCTTCCACGGACATGTGCAGGAGCTTTAGTCTGTACCTAAGGCAGTTCAGAAGGTAGACTTAGGGGATAGTCAGCTGCAGAGAAACTGTGGGGAGTGTTGAGAGCCCGTTGGGAACCCCAAGCTGAAAGAGATGGTCTAGAGCCAGTGGAATGGGGCTGAGCATCCCAGCATCCAAGGCTGGGACCTGCAAGTCTAATGTTAATTCAAAGAAGGATGCCTCTTTATTAGGCTTATAGGTACTCTCTATGTGTGAGAGTGTGGGGGGGGGGGTTGGAGTTGCTTTTTAAGTGAAGCAGTTAGGTCAGTTTAAATTAGAGAAGCTTCCAGGCAGGAAGAACTTGCCAGCTGTGCAATGCATGGTAGTAGCAGCATGCTGATGTTTACACAGGCTAAGCCATGCCCCACCCCCTCAGTGGATGGCAGTTGCAATTCTCAGGCTGGAGAAGAGCTGAGGCGCAGAATGATGAGGTAGTTTCCATTAAGTCTAAGAGTGGAAAGGCCTGAAAAGCCATTCAGTCCAGCAGAGAAGGGAAGGCCACCTCTTTACCATGGAGCTCACTTGGGACCAGCTCCTTTGAGTTAGAATGTTTGAACTGTGTTATGCCCAAATCTGCGAAGTCCCCAAAAAGCCAACAAGGAGACCGAATCCTATATGTAAAAGCAAAGAACCTTTATTTTAATTAAGTTTGCAAACTTGGTCTCTCCACATGTCCAACGTATTGGAATAAATTGAGAGCCCCGAGCTCAGTTAGAATTGGTTTTTTATAGTAGTAAATATGGGGGTGAGGGGTTTCTGAGGTTCAGGACCCCTGATTGGCTGACATTTGTCTAGGGGTGTCCTGGTGAGTGTGTGCTGATCCTATCTACAGCGGTTGGAACATTAGGCATTTCCTTTGGATGGTCTGTTCTTGGGTGGTGCTCAGGTAATCTTAGTTTATGGTCCTTCCTGCAACCAGGTATTACTTCAGGGTAAAGCTCAGGCCTCCATTAAACTTATTGATGGCTGAGTCCTACTCTGGCAGGTGATAATGTTTGGAAGTAAAAAACTTCTTTTAGGTGATCTGTTCATATTTAGCTTATCATGGCTGGCGCCCACAGACTGGTGTTCAATAGTGGAATCCCTGCCAACCTTTTCACTAGTTCTGAGCTTTGCATCCTACCTTGTGTTTAGTTTTTAAAGATTCGTTCATTTCTGTGTGTGTATGAGCCTGTGTGTATGTATACATGTGTACCATATTCACATCTCCTCCCTCAGAGGTCAGAAGAGGGAATTCTGTCCCATGGAACTGGAGTTCAAAATGGTTGTTGGCTGTCATGTGGGTAGGTGCTGGGAACTGCCCAGGCCTCTCTCCAGCCTCTCTTAACTTGTGTTTATAACGAACAGTACTGAAATGCTTACTACCAGGAATACCATATTGGAAATGTGTCATTAGGCAGTTTTGCCACCGTGTGGACATCATAGAACGTACTGATATAATCTCAAGGGCATAACCTCCTACACGCCTGGGCTATATGGTAAATATTCCATTGCTTCAAGAGCATAGTGATGGGGGCTGGAGAGATGGCTCAGAGGTTAAGAGCACTGGCTACACTTCCAAAGGTCCTGAGTTCAATTCCCAGCAACCACATGGTGGCTCACAACCATCTGTAATAAAATATGGTGCCCTCTTCTGGCCTGCAGGGACATATGCAGGCAGACCACTGTATACTTAATAAATAAATAAATCTTTAAAAAAAAGAGCATAGTGAACAAAATAACATGAGATAGCTAGGGAAGTAGGTTAGCAGTACAGTGTACTTAGCGTGCACAAGGATCGGGGTTCAATCCCCAGGGCCAACACTAAAACACTAGGTCCAGATTAGGTCCAGCAGGAAAGTGATGCAGCAAAATGACATGATTAACATATAACATTAACATATAACATATATGAAGCAAGGTCTGGCAAACATAGCATGCTGTTTACAGAAAAACGTGTTAAATGGAACATATATCTTCATTCATCATCATCAAACACAACAGAGAGGGCAAACAGGAAGTAGCAAGAGCTCCAAAGGCTCCCCAGCCTCCCCAGACAGCGCCACCAGCTGGGGACCAAGTGTTCAGATGCCCAAGTCTGTGAGGAGCATTTCTCATTCAGACCACCACATCCCACTCCCTGACCCCAGAGGTTCATGCCATACACATCATAATGCAAAATGCTTTTATTTCCATTTCCAGAGTCCCCATAGTCTCTGAGTCTCAACACTGTTTTAAAGTCCAAAGTCTCTTCAGAGACTCAAGGCAAGCCCTTCCTTAACCGTAAGCCCCTGATAAAGCAAAAATCAAATTCTATAATTCCAACATATAATGGCACAGAATATGCATTTCCATTCCAAAAGAGTGGAGTGGGGGTATAATGAAGAAATACTGGACCAAAGCAAAGCCCAGCAGGTCAAACTCCAAATCCTATAGCTCCAGGTCCCATGTCAAAGGCTTAGATGGCTCCACCTCTCTGGCTTTGCTGCCTGCAGCATCTCTCTCTCTCTCTCTCTCTCTCTCTCTCTCTCTCTCTCTCTCTCTCTCTCTCTCTCTCTCTCGGCCTGGCTCCACTTCCTGTGTGTAGCTCTTAACATCTCCAACAACCTGGAGTTTCCATGGCAACCCGACTTGGCTTTCACAGACAGCTTCACGCCATGACCTCTCAAACCTCTTGCCTTCTCAGGGCCTTCACTTAGGGTTTCTCCTATCACCTGTTGCCTGGCGTCGGTGGCTTTTTGAAATGATGGAGGAAGAACCCATGACCCCTTCACTCTTACGTCCGTCATGCCTCTAAAGTCAGCACCATGTGGTGGATGACACTTCCAAGTTAGACTAGCAGCTTGGGATGGACCCTGATCCCCTTGAACTGCATTAGCAGTGGCTTTTGATTGCAATTAGAACACACACACACACACACACACACACAAATGCCTTATGCTCTCTTGCTCTCTTTCACAAGCTGGGGACCTAGTTGGGTGGGGTTTTGTCCCAAGGGCACGCTTCCCTTTATCCCAGTCCAGAAAAGTCCTCCACTTAATGGCACCAGTCTCTGTAACAACATCTTCCAGCACATGCCTTAGCTATAACATGAAGCATCAGGGTGCTCCCTTTCTCTCGGGACCATGCGTTTTATATTTCCTTCTGCCCCACTTGCTTTCTTCCATTGAAAACCTGCATAAGCACTATCAGTAATACGTGGGCCACAGACCGGACAAACATTACATAGTCTTGAAATTTCCGTCACCAAGGAAACTAGGCCATCTCTTTTCAATTTAGCCTCAAGCAAGTTCTCACGACATGGGCATTTGCCAGAATCCTACAGGAATGGTCTCTAAGCCAGCTGCTGTTAATGGCCTTGTTTTCCTCTGAAAGCTCTTGAGTTGGGCCTCTAAGGTCCTCAGTGCTCTCAGCAAGACTGTCCTCCCGGCTCCTACTAGAGTGGCTGTTAAACTCTGCTTACAATATTCAACTGCTTTTCTAGCCCCGAATTCCAAAGTCTTCCCTATTCCTCCAGAAAACAACATGATCAGGTTCTTCCGAGGAACAGGAGTCTGTGCTATCAGCCTCTCCATTAATTTCCATTCAACTGTGGTGGCCAATGCTCTGACCAAGGCAATGTGTAAAAGGAAAGGTTTCTGGTTCCAGGAGGGGTATGGCAGGAGAAATAATAGCATGGCAGCAGGGGCAGGAAGCTGAGAACTCAGATGCTAAACCCTAAGTACAAAGCAGAAAGAGTGAACAGGAAGTATAGCAACCCTACAAACAGTCAAACTCTGTCTGAAGTGATGTACTTCCTCAAACAAGGCTCTGCCTCCTTTGATTCCATAGTTCTTCCAGACAGTGCCACCAACTGGGGAACAAGTGTTCAAATACCTGAGCTTAGGGGGAACATTTCTCATCCAAACTACCACACAAGCATTTAGTTTACTCTTGTGTGCTACGGATTCTTATGCTGTGAGGTGGGTAAGCGTGGACTCGGTGGTCTGCTGGCTGATGGGCAGCTCTTCTAAGGCGGGTGCTGTAGACTCACTGAAGGACTCCAGGACATTTGCCAAACCTTGGCATAGCTCCGATTTCATAGCCGTGTCGCACCTGAAGACTGATATTGCTGCACATTGTCATCGTGGTCCTAGCTGTAGTCTTCCTCTCTCTCCTCTCTTTCCTTTTCTTCTCTTTTCACCAAGCCTCTTTCATTTTTGTTTTCAGGCCCTAGGGCACTTTGAATGTAGCCTTGGGTATTTTCAAACTTCCTCTGAAAGGAAACTGAGAACTGTCCTGAAGCATTCTTGAAGTTAATACTGTGAACTTTCTAGATATTTCCAACGTTTCTAAAACTCTAGGGAAATTGTATGCAGATGCTCTTTGACTTGCAATGGAGTTACAACCCAATAAACCCATTGTACGTTGTCCATACCATAAGCAGAAAATGCATTTGCAGGGGGCAAGTGGGTATCAGAGCTCGCTATGTAAGCAAGAGGACCCGAGTTCAAATCCCCAACACTCACATAAAAGCCAGGGAATACAAATGTAATTGTATTCCCAACATGGGGATGGGATGGGACAGAGACAGGAAGATGGCTCTGCCAGCCAGCCAAAATTGCTTCAGGTCTTGTGTGGAACTGTCTCAAAAAATAAGATGGGGGAGGGGAAACCACCTGACATCATCCTGTGGCCTCCACATATGCACACAAGGGCCCATGCCCCCATACACACATGCATGCATACATACACCTCTCTCTCTCTCTCTCTCTCTCTCTCTCTCTCTCTCTCTCTCTCTCTCACACACACACACACACACACACACACACACACACACATATGGTCATGCATTGTGGCACTAGTCTTAGGTACTCTGAAAACAACCTGGCAGTCCATAGTGTTGGTTGTTTAACCTGTGGTCACACAGCTGATTGGGAGCTACAGCCTGCTGCCCCGGCCCACTACCACCACAGTACCATACCTGATTGTAGCACGAATAATAAAAACCCAGAGACAGATATGGGGGTTCAACCTGAAGATTAGAAAAGCACATCAGTCAAGCCACTCACTAGAGAGCCCTTACCTCTATTAAATCTTCAGACTGAAAGAGAGCGAGTTCCTGTCTCATCCCACCTTATATTCCTCTCTAGTGCTGAGATTAAAAGTGTGCACCACCACCGCCCAACCTCTATGGCTAACTAGTGGGGCTGCTGGGATTAAAGGTGTGTGCCACCACTGCCTGGCTTGTGTGAATGACCAGTGTTGACTAGTGTGGCTGTTTTGCATTCTGATCTTCATGCAAGCTTTATTTATTAAAATACAAATGAAATATCACTACATGTGATACTTCCAGTTCAGGAAAAGGACAACATTCAAAGCACAGTTCCTACTAAATGCATATTACCTTCCCACTAGCCAAAAGCCTAACCATCGAAGATCCAAGGGTATTCATGTTTACCTAAAGTCTAGTTGAACATTACATATGGCTAGGATCATATCATTGTTTGACTCTTGAGAACCAAGGAATTCTGGTTCTCTGCTAGATATATTGTTGCCAGACGTGGGTCCAAATATCCCAGGCTAACTCCAAGACAAACCAATTATATTTTCTTTATTATAAGGGGCAAACTCACGAAACAGGAACAAGAAGTCCAACCTCAGCTGTGTAGCGTGGGAACCACAGAGAGAGAGAGCAAACCCTGGGCAGACCGGTGGTTTTTTTTCCTGGGTACCCAAAAGGTCTCGCTCTAACCTGGTCCCACCTCTTAAAGATCATTGGATGACAGAGATTCATCAATATATCTTGAGTAAAATTGGACAAGTTATTTTTGTTTACCCACAATTAGGTAGATATGTTTTGGGGGGTTGCAGGTAACAGGAGGTCTGTGGGGAAGACTCGTGAGAAATGTGGGAAAGGGGCTTCTGTGGGAAGAGTTAAAGACCCCTGGTATCTGGGTCCCCTTGGCCTTTGTCTCCTTTGGCAGATGGCAGGACTTCCAGGAAGTGGTGTCAGAGCAGAGAGAGGCTGTGGACTCGGCTCTTCGAGTGAACAACTACTGTGTGGATTGTGAGGAGACCAGCAAGTGGATCGTGGACAAGACGAAAGTTGTGGAGTCTATCAAGGACCTGGGGCAGGACCTGGCGGGGGTCATTTCCATCCAGCGGAAGTTGTCGGGGCTGGAGCGGGATAAGTTGGCCATTCAGGACCGTGTGAGTGCTCTGCAACGTGAGTCACAGCATTTGATGGAGTCACACCCTGAACAGAAAGAGGACATTGGCCAGCGGCAAGCAGATGTTGAGAAGCTGTGGAAGGGCCTGCAAGATGCCTTGCAAGATCAGGAGCTCTCCTTAGGTGAGGCCAGCAAGCTGCAGGCTTTCCTGCAGGAGCTGGATGACTTCCAGGCCTGGCTGTCGATGGCCCAAAAGGCAGTGGCCTCTGAGGACATGCCTGAATCACTCCCAGAGGTTGAGCAGCTCCTACAGCAGCATGCAGCCATTAAGGAAGAGATTGATGCTCATAAAGACAATTACCACCAGGTCAAGGCTTCTGGGGAGAAGGTGATCGAAGGCCAGAGGGACCCAGAGTACCAGCTTCTGGGTCAGCGGCTAGAGGGCCTAGATACTGGCTGGGATGCTCTGCGCCGGATGTGGGAGAGCCGAGGGCACTCCCTTACCCAGTGTCTGGGCTTTCAAGAGTTCCAGAAAGATGCCAAGCAGGCTGAAGCCATCCTCAGCAACCAGGTAGGGAGAAGCATACCGGGCTTGGGCACAGGAGTCCCTCAGGAGACTTACTAGTGGTGAAGGCTTCATGGTCACCAGTTAAAGGAAATCCTCTCTGTTCCTTCCTCTTCATGTCACTTTCTGGTCGTATGTCCCAAAGTTGTCTTGTTTTGGGGTCATTCCGCAGCTAGAGAAGTGAACCTTGCCCTGCATTACTGCCCTTCCATGTAGTTTTCACCACTGCCCATGCGCCCCGCCTCAGGTGGGACTAGGAGGTCACGTCTGGGGAGTAGAACACTCTTTGCCCTGCTCTAAGGGTGCACTGTAGCCTGCACAAGCTGCCCATGGTGCTCTTGCTTAGCCCATCCTCAGGCCTCCTCTGGAAACCTTGCTTTAACAGGAATACACCCTGGCTCATTTAGAGCCTCCGGATTCCCTGGCAGCAGCGGAGGCTGGGATCCGAAAGTTTGAAGATTTCTTAGGGTCTATGGAAAACAACCGCCATAAGGTCTTGAGTCCTGTGGACTCTGGAAACAAGCTGGTGGCTGAGGGCAACCTGTATTCGGACAAGATCAAAGAGAAGGTGCAGCTGATTGAAGACAGGTACTCCCAACCCCTAGGACCATGAGGCCCTGTGCTACTGGGGTTGGGGTGCCAGGCAAGGACACCAGACTTGGTGCTAGTGTGACTTCCCTTGGCTTCCCAGGCATAAGAAGAACAATGAGAAGGCTCAGGAGGTTACAATTCTCCTAAAAGACAACCTGGAGTTACAGAACTTCCTCCAGAACTGCAAGGAGGTGAGGCCAACAGTTGGGGTGCCTCTTTGATTCCAGTCTGAAGGGCTCAGAAAAACGAGGCCATAGAATTCCTGTCTCACCCAAGACTAGTGACATTTCATGATCTGGGGACTTGGGGTACTTAGCTTGACATTCCTTGAAACCTTCCATTCCACAGTTCCTCTCTGCCCTCAACCCCCAAGTCTGAAGCCACCCTTTTATTTACCCGATCTAGGACCAGGTTCTCCAAGAGTGGTATGAGAAAATTTTGGGTTGGAACTACCTAGGGTCTAGACAGGGCTACGTGCAAGGATGTCTGATCCATGTTTTCATCAACACAGCATCCCACAAAGGACCCTATCATACTGCCCTGGTGATACTGACTTGATATCCGTAATACTTTTGAGCATCTTCATTTTGTCCTGGGTCCTTAAATTATGGACCACTTCTGGGCCCGGGGACAAACAGATTGTTAGGCCCCCCGAGGGCAGAGAAAGTCTGCTAATGGAACTCCCCACGTGCAGTGAGTCTGCCTCTGGCACCCCACTTGCTCTCATTTTAGGACTTCCTCTCAATCCATATAACTTTGTTTCCATTTACCTTTGCCCTTGGTACAAGCCATCTTGGAAATACTACACACACAACTTTTCCTTCCTCTTATTAATTGTCGTTGCTGTTAACCTCTTCCTGATGTACCATCTTCTTGGTGTTTATTATTTGTCACCCACTGTCAGGATGGATTTATCCACCTATCTGTCTAGTAAGAATATGCTGAGTTGTTGCAGTATCTCAGGCCTTGTCCTAGGGCCTGGAACTATGGAAAGAACAAAGTATCTCACAACCACACACACTCTAGTGAGGAAGACATGGGTATCCCCTTGACCTCCATCTGCAGCTGGCGGTGGGAGACCCTGCAGCAAGCGGTGGGAGACCCTGCAGCTAGCTGTGGGAGACCCTACAGATAGCCGTGGGAAACCCTGCAGATAGCCATGAGAGACCCTGCAGCAAGCGGTGGGAGACCCTGCAGCTAGTGGTGGGAGACCCTGCAGCAAGCGGTGGGAGACCCTGCAGCAAGCGGTGGGAGACCCTGCAGCTAGCGGTGGGAGACCCTACAGATAGCCGTGGGAAACCCTGCAGATAGCCATGAGAGACCCTGCAGCAAGCGGTGGGAGACCCTGCAGCTAGCGGTGGGAGACCCTGCAGCTAGCGGTGGGAGACCCTGCAGCTAGCGGTGGGAGACCCTGCAGCTAGCGGTGGGAGACCCTGCAGCTAGTGGTGGGAGACTCTGCAACTAGTGGTAAGAGACTCACGATCCTGCCTTGCCAGAGCGGTACACTCAGAAAACATAGGGCTTACCGTTTCTGCCCACAGCTTACTCTCTGGATCAATGACAAGCTGCTGACATCTCCTGATGTCTCCTATGATGAAGCACGCAACCTTCACAACAAATGGATGAAGCACCAGGCATTTATGGCAGAACTGGCTTTGCATCAAGGGTGGCTTGAGAACGTTGATGCAGTAAGTAGAGGAGTGAGCTCAGATATGCTCCTGTGGCTGGGGCTTCATTCATGACACAGACAGTCCTGAAGCTTGTTGTACTGTATAGAATTTGGCAGTGAAAATAAAACAACCTCCTCTAAACAGTAGTGAAAGCTTTAGTGTTCCTGCTGTAGCTAGACTCGTTAAACCCGGTGAGAACAATTAGGGTTTAGTAGCCAAGGGGCAGTCATTTCTGCTAGCCTTCCAGTATTGTGTTCCCTGTTGTTTGGATGAGCAAAACCACCAGGAAGCAGCTATTCACTGCCCTTGCAGATGAAAGCATGGGGCCTCTCTGTATTGGGCTTTCCAGTGGCACAGGCCAGAGTGTGGCAGGACTTACACCTGGGAATCATGGCCCTTTGCTCTCCCTGCTGTGGCTGTCTAATAAGAAGTAGGCCCAGTGTCCGCCTGAAGCCAAGTGGGTAGGGCATAGCCTCGGGAGCCAGACTGGCTTCTCTTCTCTGCCCTCAGCTCTTCCTCTCTGAAATAGGGGCAATAGCTCTTAACAGTTGAGTAGTGGGCATTGCGTGCTTGCAGACAGATAAAGTACTTAAGATAGTGTTTGGCAATTGTGAAGTCATTGATAATATTGACCACTATTAATAGAATATTTGCCTAGAACCAAGTTCTATTACACTATCCACACCCAAAACCCAGACATTTACACAGGGAAACAAGGTCAGCAGCCCCAATGACCAACTTATCCCTGAGGCAAAAATACTACTTCTGGAACTTGTAAGGGGTTCCTATGCTATGGCTACCTGGATCTGATTTATTTGTTAGTTTATTCATTATTATTATTATTGTTTTATGAGACAGGGTTTTGCTCTGCAGCCCAGGAGCCTTGAACTCATGGTCTTCCCTGTTTCAACCTCCTGAGTTTATAGATTACTGCTATGTACTGCTATACCTGACTCCTGGATGGATTTTGATTTTCTTTTCTTTTTTTTTTTTTTCATTCTTTCCTAGGGGAGGGATAACCAGGAATTAAACCTCTACCATACAGCTAGATTCCCCCCTCCTTTTTTTGTTTTTTGGGTTTTTGTTGTTGTTTTGAGACAGGGTCTCATTAAGTTGCCAGAGTTAGACTTTAGTTTATTTTGTACGTCAGGCTGGCCTTCAACTCACTATCCTCCTGCCTCAGCCTTCCGAGTACTAGAGTGATAGACATGTGTTGGCAGCCCTGCCTCCTGAAAGAATCTTGAATTTTTCTTTTAGTGTCCATTCCTTTTACTGGGATCTGAGCCGTTTGCCGAAACACCGCTCTCCCTGCCCCACACCCCCTTGTAGAGTTCAAAGTGTGTTTGGGTGGCACCGCACCCAATGTCTGTGTCAATTCCTGGCCTTACCAACCTCCCTTCAGGATTTCTCTTGCAACCACCTGGAGCGGGGCCCCTCAAAGGCCACTGAAACCAAGAGTGAGCTCTCCTCCTTCCCCCACAGGAAGGGAGGCAGCTGATGGAAGAGAAGCCCCAGTTCAAGGATGTGGTGTCAGAAAGGCTGGACGCCCTGCACAAGCTCTGGGATGAGCTGCAGATGACCACGAAGGCGAAGACTGAACAACTCTCGGCTGCCCGGAGCTCCGACCTGCGCTTGCAGACCCATGCGGACCTTAACAAATGGATCGGCGCCATGGAGGACCAGCTACGATCAGACGACTTGGGCAAGGACCTGACCACTGTCAACCGGATGCTGGCTAAGTTGAAGGCATGTGAAGAGGCGGTAGACTCAGAGTGTTGGAGTAGAAGGGATCTTAGGGAGCCAACCTGAAACCTTAAAGTAAGCGCTCCTTCTGTTGGTATTAGGCAAAAATGCCTCCTGATTTGGAAGCAATGGGTAGGGCAGGAATCTAGTAAAAAGATGCATGTGAAATAGAAAGGGGGAGGCAGCCATGGAAACTGTTTGGAGGAGGCTGCACTTCAAAATGGCCTTCAAGGATGGGTGGGAGATGGGTGGGTGGAGGGACAGTCCCTGTCCAGGTGTCACAGACAGTACTGACACTGTTCCCTGTGTCCCAGCGAGTGGAGGACCAAGTGAACTTGCGGAAGGAGGAGCTGGAGGAACTTTTTGCCGAGGCACCCTCGCTGGGAGCGGAGGCAGCAGACACAGACATGAGCATCGAGAAGCGGTTCCTAGATCTTCTAGAACCTCTGGGGAGGAGGAAGAAGCAGCTGGAATTATCCAAAGCCAAGCTACAGATCAGCCGAGACTTGGAGGATGAGACGGTACATGGCCTACAGCCTCTCTACTCCCAGAGCTGAGGTGTCAGCTACCACGGGGCTAGCTGGTGCTGTCCAGAGCAATCTTGGCAATAGATGACTGGTCATCTTGCCCCTTACCTCGTAGGGTTGCTTTGGAGATTGCACTAAATAGAAAAATCAGGACAGGTACTTTTTGAATGGTAACTTACAAGTCATGGTTAGTACTGGCCAGTCAGACCGTGGGATCAAGATCCCACTTTGGCAAAGGGAGCAGGTTATTTGGAAACCTACTTTGAAACATCTGTCTGTAAAATGGGGGTGTTGGGAAGAGCCAAGCAGTGCCTTGTCTGGCTCTTTGTGGGTGTTTGGGAAAGGGGTAGCTGTCTGGGAATATTATCTCAGCTGTCTTCCTGCCTTCTGGTCTCTGCAGCTCTGGGTGGAAGAGAGGCTGCCACTGGCTCAGTCCGCTGACTACGGCACTAATCTGCAAACTGTGCAGCTGTTCATGAAGAAGAACCAGGTGAGTCCCACCTCACCAGTGCATCTGCTCCTGCTTGTTCCAGCCTGGCCCCCAGGGGGTTCAGCCTAGCTCTGCTGTGCAGAAGGCTGGTGACAGCAGATTATTGCTCCTGATGGTTGCTTTCAGTCCCCTAACTTCATGAGAAGTTGCAATGCAGAAAGGGCAATGCTTAAAGTGGCTGCAGGGTGGATTCTGGGAGGATCACAGAGGAAGGAAGCATCATGTTACCTGGGAATTTGGGACCACCAGACTCTACTAGGCTCAAATGAGTGCCTGGCCTGAGGGGGGTAGGGTCGATGTGCCGCCATCGTCTTATTTTGGGTAGCCTTCCAAGAGGATGCCGCCAGCACTGAAGCACTGTCTAGCCCTCTTCTGGGGCTAAGCTTGGCATATGCAGTGTCCTCAGGGTACATAGACCCTGTTCTTCTGGACACATGACCATCCCTGTGAGGCTCAACCCCTTGAGCCAGTGAATTTCGACTCTTGAGTCCCAGAAGCGAGCATCTACTGGTCCACTCTCTTAGAACAGATTAGGTACTTCCGGGTGAAATCCTGAATTATAGGCAGGCACCAAACACTTGCCCTGTCGGGGCTGCAGAGAGAGCCTAAATCCTAAGAAAGCCATCTGTGTGGGATCACAGTGGCTTCATGCCTGGGCTGGGGCCGGACACAGACCTTTCTCTAGAAAGTAAGATTCTGAGTGTAAAATACGATACACACTCCAGCCATACTCCTCATGGGTTTTGTTTGTTATTCGTGTATGTTTAAGCGCTAGAAGTTGGTGATCTGCTCACACTCTGCCCTTGGGGCTCCTGCCTTTAAATGATTTTAAAGTGTTTGAGGAAATTGTCAAGAGGGAGGAAACAGGCCTAAGGAACCTAGAAGTATACACAGAAGCTACAGCTAGCCTGGGCCTCTAGGATCCAGAAAGGGAATCAAGTATCAGGGCCTCCTGAAGAAAAATGTAACCCAGTTACCAGAGAGCAAGGAAAGGGCCATTTGGGCTCAAACAAGAAATAATAATACACAGTTCAGATTTGAACCATAGAAATGGAGAGAAATAAAAGCCAAAGCTCTCCCCAAGAGGTAGCCATCAGTTTGTTCTTTTCCCCGGAACAAAAAAAAAAAAAGAAAAATGCTAATGATGGCAGTTGGCCAATTTTAAGTCGTTCTTCTTTCCCCCAGCACAGACACCTGAAATCTAGCTCCAGGATGCAGATAGGAAGTGGTCTAGAGCATGGTTTAGCCTGCGGATGCAGCTATAGGCAGTGGTCCAGAGTACCGGTTAGCCTGAGGATGCAACTATAGGGAGTGGCCCAGAGCATGGTTTAGCCTGCGGATGCAGCTATAGGCAGTGGTCCAGAGCACCGGTTAGCCTGAGGATGCAACTATAGGGAGTGGCCCAGAGCATGATTTAGCCTGAGGATGCAGCTATAAGAGTGGTCCAGAGCTCTGGTTAGCCTGAGGATGCAGCTATAGGCAGTGATCCAGAGCTCTGGTTAGCCTGAGGATGCAGCTATAGGGAGTGGTCCAGAGCATGGTTTAGCCTGAGGATGTAGCTACAGGGAGTGGTCCAGAGCTATGGTTAGCCTGAGGATGCAGCTATAGGCAGTAGTCCAGAGCACGGTTTACCCTGAGGGAGTAACTATAGGGAGTGGTCCAGAGCAAGGCTTAGCCTGGGGATGTAGCTTTAGGAAGTGGTCTAGAACACAGTTTAGCCTACAGATACAGCATAGATGGTAGAACTTCGCCTAGCACGTGCAAAGCCATGAGTCAGCTCCACATACACTGGGCATGTGGTAAATACCTGTAACCCCAGTTTCTGAGCATGGTGGAGGCAGAAGGATCATGCTTTCAAGGCCAGGCCAGTCCAGAGCTACATAAGACCCTGTCTCAAAAAGTGTGGGGCCAGGGTTGGGGGAGGGTAGACTGAAGGGAGAGGTGACTGACAGTTAAGAGCACTTACTGCCCTCCTAAAGAACCTGAGTTCAGTTCCCAGCACCTCCATCAGACAGCTCACAACTATATGTATCTCCCATTCAAGGGAATCCAGTGCCCTCTTCTGACCTTCATGGGTACCTGCACACATGTGGCATACACTCACACACATACAAACACATAAGTAAAAAATAAATTAAAATCTCCTTTAAAAAAATTTTTTTTCAAAACACAAAGACTGTGGAATCAGCTAGATCTGTGCTTTAGTCTCAGCCCTGTCTTCACTGCACTGCGCCAGCTTCTCAGGAATAGTGTTAAGGCTATCACTTGCTCTGCTCTGGCAGGAGGAGGAGGGAGGGGTCTCCCTCTGGCGTCCTCCTCCGGTGAGAAGGCTCTGCCTCTGAGTCCTTCCTCTGGCCACAGACCCTGCAGAATGAGATCCTGGGCCATGCCCCACGGGTGGAGGATGTGCTGCAACGAGGGCAGCAGCTGGTGAAGGCGGCAGAGATCGACTGCCAAGACGTCGAGGAGCGCCTGGGGCATCTGCAGGGCTCGTGGGACACACTGCGGGAGGCAGCAGCTGGCCGGCTGCAGCGCCTGCGGGATGCCCATGAAGCACAGCAGTACTATCTGGATGCTGGCGAGGCGGAAGCCTGGATCGGCGAGCAGGAGCTCTATGTGTTTTCTGACGAGCCCCCTAAGGTATGCTGGGGTGGCAGACTCTGCCAGACAGAATTGGGGTGGGCAGGCACATGAGGAGCCTGGAAGTCCAGGTGTATGAGAAGAAAAGACAAGTTATGGGTGTGTAGGGAACCTACAGACTCCTGCTCTCCCGTGAGACCCCGTAGGGCATCCCACTTCATTAAGAGCATCCTACAGGTCTGCCACTTGCCACCAGTAGGTGTGCCACCCAAGGGCTCTTCATATTATATTGTAGCCATGCTACCAGATGGGGTGACAAAGGATATAAAGGGATCTTTCAAGACTGTAATTACCCAATTATTTCCCCAGAAAAAACATTGTCGTTTTCGGGGACTCAGAGGAATAGGTTTCCAGGACCTCGGATGTTTTCCCTGGGACAGATTATTGGAGTTGGGCTTGAAAGGCAGGGCAGATACCAAATAAAACTCTAAGGAGTTGAGAGAGGAGCTGAGAACAGCCCTCCTAGGAGTCACAGGAACAGGAAGGAAAGGTACAAAGGTTTTCCTCTTCAAATGGGCTCCCCAGAGCCTTAGCTTTCCAAAGGACAGAGTAAAGGTGGGGCAGCGCTCTGGTGCTGACCACTGCTGCCTTGCAGGATGAAGAGGGCGCCATCGTGATGCTCAAGCGGCACCTGCGGCAGCAGCGCACCGTGGAGGAGTATGGCCGGAATATCAAGCAGCTGGCCGGCCGAGCCCAGAACCTGCTGTCTGCAGGCCACCCTGAGGGGTATGTGTGCCTCCTGGGCTGGTACAGCTGGGTGTGGGAATCAAACCAGGGTCCCTTCAGGTCCAAGGGGGAAGAAATGGGACCGGTTTCCACAGAACTAGAGGTCTCTGAACTACTGGTTGTTCCTATTTTGTTTTATTCTTTGGGTTGTGCACAGAAGTCATACAAGGTAGGCCCCCAAGACTGCATTTATAGAAAGGTCAGAGTCAGAGTGCCCCTGGTGAACTGGGAGTGCCACTCTTTTGAAGAGTTAGCCTGTACTAAGAGACCTGAAGGTCTTGCAACAAATCCTTAGGTAGGAGTCAGGTAACTAAATACTGGCCAGACTTTAAAGGCTGTTTCGGCCATGGACCTCTCCTCAGCTACCATTAGGGCACACCTCCCAACACGCACTGTGTTTCCTTGGCAGTCACCTCACATATCTCCCAGGGAACCCCAAGAACTGAGTCTCTGGTTCTGTCCTTTTCTGGAGAGCTAATTGGAATCACTCCTTCTGAAGCTCCATCCGTGGTCCATGCTTTGTACTTGAATCTGTGACAGAGAGAGAGAGAGAGAGAGAGAAAGGGGGAGGGGGAGAGGAAGAGAGAGAGAAAAGGGGGAGGGGGAGAGAAAGAGAGAGGCACTGTGAGAGGTGCTGGGACCGAATTCCAACACAATCCTGCTGTCTCCTGGGGGAGGGGGGATGCTTCCTTTTCTTCCCAGTTCTTCTCCTGGGAAACCATTGTAATTTCTGGGGCCTGGAGAAGGTTGTCACCTCTAAGCCCACTACTCTGGGTTCTTCTATTTTATTTTGTTTCGTTGTACTGAGGATGGAGCCTGTGATCTCACAACCTGCTAGGCAAGAAGTCTATCCCCTGAGGCTCCCCCAGGCCATGCTTCGGGTCTTGGTCACCTTCCTTAAAACATTTCTTGGTTTGACTCCCAGGGAACAGATCATCAGGCTTCAGGGACAAGTAGATAAACAGTACGCGGGGCTGAAGGACGTGGCTGAGGAGCGCAGGAGGAAGCTCGAGAACATGTACCACCTGTTCCAGCTGAAGAGAGAGGCTGACGACTTGGAGCAATGGATTACAGAGAAAGAGATGGTGGCCTCTTCCCAGGAAATGGGGCAAGACTTTGACCACGTGACCGTGAGTACCCACAGCTCTTACTTTCTTTGCCTTTCTCTAACTTCGTAGACACAGGCAACCATTACCCCAGACCCACATGTCCCACTGCCCTGCCAAGTGCAGAGAGATGCGGTCACGCCAGTCGGGGGTAACTGAAAGACAGCCGACCCTGGAGAAAGTGTGACAGCCAGCTCCAGGTGGCCACAGTGACAACCTGACAAAGTGACCGCTATGCGCCCTTGCACGCAACTAACCACATTCTGTCTACCCCGTGTTCAGATGCTCCGTGACAAGTTCCGAGACTTTGCCCGGGAGACCGGGGCCATTGGGCAGGAGCGGGTAGACAACGTGAATACTATCATCGAGCGGCTCATCGACGCGGGCCACAGCGAGGCAGCCACCATTGCCGAGTGGAAGGATGGGCTGAATGACATGTGGGCCGATCTGCTGGAGCTCATTGACACCCGCATGCAGCTTCTGGCTGCCTCCTATGACCGGCACCGCTACTTCTACACAGGCACTGAGATCCTGGGCCTCATAGATGAGAAGCACAGAGAGCTGCCAGAGGATGTGGGGCTGGATGCCAGCACGGCTGAGTCTTTCCACCGGGTCCACACTGCCTTTGAGCGGGAGCTCCACCTCCTGGGTGTGCAGGTACCTTCCACCTACTTCTTTTTATTATTATTATTATTATTATTATTATTATTATTATTATTATGTATACAATATTCTGTCTGTGTGTATGCCTGCAGGCCAGAAGAGGGCACCAGACCTCATTACAGATGGTTGTGAGCCACCATGTGGTTGCTGGGAATTGAACTCAGGACCTTTGGAAGAGCAGGCAATGCACTTAACCACTGAGCCATCTCTCCAGCCCCCCACACACACTTCTTACCTGTGGGCATCTCAACCACCTTCTCCTGGTGTCAGGGCTCTACTTGGCTCCTTTGGGGGAAACCTCTGGAATAGGCATCAAGTTTCTCTTCCTTGGACAACCAGCAGCACAGGACAGAGCCCAGTAGCTCTCAGGAATTTATTAGCTTCAGGAGTAGTGCTGCAAGCTGTAGGCCTCTGGCTGTGTACTGTTGACTAGCGAGCACAGCAGTGCTTCGTCAGTACTAGGTATGATTTGAGGTGGTGTGCATAGTTGCTGGATCTTCACAGCCATCTCTGAGTAGGCACTCACATTGTGTTTGCAGACGAAGAAGAAAATGCGCAGAGAGGGTCACTGTTGGCTGGAAAGTAAGAGATACAAAGTGGAGCCAGCACGCAGGCCCTAGTGCCCTGGCTCAAGATCCCTCGCGTTTAGTTAGCTATCAGACAGGTCTGCCTTTTGTGGGGTTGTAGAGTCCCTAAGAGCTGCCTAAATTGCCAGGCGGTGGTGGTGCATGCCTTTAATCCTAGCAGCCGGGAGGTAGAGACAGGTGGATATCTGTGAGTTCAAGAACAGCCTCGTCTATTGAGTGAGTTCCAGGACAGGCTCCAAAGATACAGAGAAAATCTGTCTCGAATAATGAAAAAAAAAAAAGGTTCTGCCTACATCCTCTCTCTGATCACTGGAGCATACACTGAGGAATCTCTGTAGACTCTCTAGATTTCTCTGAGCTTGATTGGATAGAAGGGATTAAGTGAGGGACTCCAGCTGCCAGCTCCCCAGGCTTGAGCTGGCTCTGCAGGGTTCAGAGAGCACCGAGAAAGACTGAACCCCTGGTTTATCTTAAGGGATTTGTCCTCCTGCTGAAGGTGGGGTCTGACATGTAACTGTTGTATCTGGGGTGTCAGAACTACTGAGACAGGTATAGCTGCATTGAGGATTCAAGAGAGAGGCTTCATTGTCCCTGAGTGGGCCCCAGTCAAAGGATTTGGGGTAGAACTATCTTTGAAGAGGGAGCATGTGGGGTGAATAAGAACCAGGGACCCGAGTGTACAGGTCCAGTCCCAGCTCTCCCTATGGTTAGTGGGAGGAACCTGGAGTCGCCCACTTAGCATCCCTGTGCCTTGGTTCCCACATCACAGAAGCAGGGATATAGTAGTAGCTCTGGATGGATTGCCATAAAGAGGAAGAGAGCTAATTAAATTTCTAGGACCGTGCTTGCTCAGTAGTTACTCTCATTGTTGCACTCCTGAGGAGGTCAAAGGGAATTGAGACAGACCCTCCCATTCTCAAATCTTGGGCCAGAGTCCAGCACATGCCCTAGGCAGGCAGAGGTGCTAGAGCAGGGGACCCTATCCTGTAGCATCCTGCTTTCCAGTAGCACCCTAGAGAGGACTCTGACCGAGACGGTTGCACTTCTAATAACACATCATAAAACCATAGCTCGGTTTTGCCTGACCACAGGTGCAGCAGTTCCAGGATGTGGCCACCCGACTGCAGACAGCATATGCAGGAGAGAATGCAGATGCCATCCAGAGCAAGGAGCAGGAGGTGTCCGCGGCCTGGCAGGCACTACTTGATGCATGCGCCGGGCGCCGGGCTCAGCTGGTGGACACAGCAGACAAGTTCCGCTTCTTCAGTATGGTTCGCGACCTCCTCTCCTGGATGGAGAGCATCATCCGGCAGATTGAGACCCAGGAGAGACCCAGGTGAGGGGTGTGTCCTCGGGGATGCTCTAGTACCATGGTTCTCAACCTTCCCGATGCTGCGACCCTTTAATACAGTTCCTCATGTCGCGGTGACCCTGACCATAAAATTATTTTTGTTGCTGCAATTTTGCTACTGTTATGAATCATAATGTAAGTATCTGCGTTTTCCAATGGTCTTAGTCAACCCCTGTGAAAAGGTCATTTGACCCCCAGTGGGTTGTGACCCACAGATTGAGAACCAGTGCGCTAGTACATCCTAAGAGAGTCAAGGCTGCTCCCCGAAGGGTGGTCCCAGTGAATGGAAGTTCCTGAGGGGTCCCAGAGATCTGATTGGGTTCGGATGGAAGCACAGTGGTTTATCATCTACTGGGAGGACTGACCTTTGCAAAGTAAAAGGAGAAATCTATCGGTCATATAGATTCTCCGAGGGGACAATGACCACTAACAGGGAAAGTAGGTGACTCATATCTGCAGAGCTGGACAGGCTCAAGACCATTCTTCCTCAGCACTGGGATGTCAGTCACTCCCCTAACACTCAATATAAAGTTGACTGTTCACAAGAGGCCAGGTCAGACTCATGGGCAGTTGAAATCCAGTGGGGCTGGACCTCTACCTCAGCAAGTATTGGTGACCTCTCTCTCTCTCTGTCCCTCCCCACCATACACATTTACTTTAACATTTTCAGAGATATAATTCATATGCCATCCTTGACCTATTTAAAGTGTATTATCCTATGGTGGTCATATATTCCCAATTATGCAATCATTGCCCACAATCTAAGTTAATATATTTCATCATCACCACAAACATGGGTGTGCACACACGCGCGCACACACACACACACACACACACACACACACACACACTCCTACGCAAGCGCACACACGCATAGTCACTCATTATGCTCCCTGCCTCTGGCCCCTGGGGCAGCTGCTTTTCCACTTTCTGTCTCTCTAGGTTGACCTGTTCTCTAAGTTTTATATAAATGGTGTCACATAGTACATTGTCTCCTGTGACTGGTTTCTTTCCTTCACCTGTTTCAAAGGTTCATCCATGTAAACATGATTCAGTACTTTACTCCTTTTTACCATTAAATAATATTCCCAGGCTTCACTGGGGTACCTCTTCACCTTGCTGAGCCACTAACCAATGAAGTCACTAAAATGTCAGTGTCACTGCTGGGACTGAGACAGAAGAGGAATTCCAGGCTAGCCAGAGAGAAGAAAGAGTAGGGACCGACCCCTTGAAGCAGGTCTGAGTGGCCCAATTTGTCTCTCCAACTGCATCTCTGCCCTGGTCCTCCTGTCCCCAGGGATGTCTCCTCTGTGGAATTGCTCTTGAAGTATCACCAGGGCATCAAAGCGGAGATCAACACCAGAGCCAAGAACTTTAGCACCTGCCTAGAGCTCGGGGAGTCCCTGCTTCAGCGGCAACACCAAGCCTCAGAAGAGGTGAGTCCCTCATTGTTCCTGCCCCGTGCTTGCTGGCCAAGCAGCTTCAGGGAGCAGAGCAGGGAGGAGGGGATGCTTCCAAGGAGCTGAGGTGCCTTCAGGCCAGAAATCGGAGCCATAGGAACCTATCCCCTGCCTTGGGGAGGTGGGTGCTCACTGAAGGAGAGCAGGCCTGTACTTACCCAGTACCCACATGTGCATGTACTTTGGAGTTGCTGACCCTACTTCACAGGTGAGGCACCTCTCTCTCGGGTGCCTCGGAAAGATGCACTCATTCTCCCACGGCTACACATTGGCAAGTAGCAGAGCCAAGACTTGAATCCAGGACTGTGTGACCAAGCTTGCTCTTGGAAGCTATCTGTGGCTGCCTTGACAGGAGGGAGCATTACCAAAGCCTGGGCTCTTCCCCTTTCCTCCCCACAGATCCGGGAGAAATTGCAGCAGGTGGTGTCCAGGAGGCAGGAGATGAATGACAAGTGGGAGGCCCGCTCTGACAGGCTCCACATGTGTGAGTATAGCTCAGGACTGGGGAACCTGAGGGTGGGGTCCAACAGACCCCTACTGGAGGTAGCGGCTACCACGCCATACCGGGAGGAAACTCCATGGCGGCACTCAGGGACAGCGCTCTCTAAGCCCCAGCCTGGGTGGAGGCAGGCAGAAGGCCTGTGTAGACACATGTTCCACCCTCTTACCCCGTCCACCCTTCTTGTCACCCACTGCCGCCCTGCCTGTGCCCAGGTTGGTTCCCCTACTGAGCTGTGGCTTGGGAGGGGTCAGGCAGCACTAGTTTCTCCTGGGTATTTGACCTTCTTGTTCTATGGAGATGAGGTGCTCTGTTGTCCAGCAGCTAGAGGCTGAGGAGAGAGAAGAAAAATCTTCCCTCCCAGGTAAGTTATGAACAAGGATAAAGCCAGAACCAGTTGATCCCCATGCAGGCTCGTCTGTGACTGTGTGAGAGGGATGAGAACAAGAATTTGAGGCAGGGGATTGCTCCCTAAAGCAAGGCTATGTGAGCCACAATGGAGTTGGTCCCAATGGCTGCTTTAAAAATATGGCTGTGACTGTGCGTGGTGGCACACACCATTAATCTTAGCACTGGAGGCGGGGGTGGAGGCAGGAGGATTGAGAGTCTGAGGCTAGCCTAGACTGAACACTGAGACCTGTCTCAAAAGCTAAGGGCTAGGGATGAAATTCAATGATAGAGTATTTACTTAGTATGCACGTAGGCCTGAGCTTGACCCCCAGCACCACCATACAAAATAAAAAATATATATATACATATTGACATTTATGTAAGTAAAATTATATACATGCAAAATATTATGTATCTGTGTGACCATTGGTAGAGATGGGGTGGGATATACATGTAAATTTTTATGTCACTATGTAGCCATTGGTAGAGATGGGGTGGGAGATACATGTAAATTTTTATGTAGCTATGTAGCCATTGGTAGAGATGGGGTGGGCCTCTAGTGTGGGAATGGAATGGCTTACATAGACATTCACCACTGAGCAAAGTACCCATATAGTTGAGGCATACCTGAGTGCTAACTGACCCTTGGGCCTTGTGGGTGGGTTTGTGGCTTCTTCTCATGGCAGTGCTGGAGGTGTGTCAGTTCTCGAGGGATGCCTCTGTGGCCGAGGCATGGCTGATTGCCCAGGAGCCCTATCTGGCCAGCCGGGACTTCGGACACACAGTGGACAGCGTGGAAAAGCTCATCAAGAGGCATGAGGCTTTTGAGAAATCCACAGCGAGCTGGGCAGAGCGCTTTGCTGCCCTGGAGAAGCCCACCACGGTGAGCTGAAGTCGTCTGGGGGACTGGGAAGGCCACAGCTATTGGGATGGGTTGTTACAAGGTACTCCCAGCCAGCTGTCATGCACTTGGGCTGGTGTCAGAGGGTAAACAGGTACAAGAAAGTACTGATGCATAAACACCAAAGACAAAGGCTGTGACTTGGGTGCAAACATTAGGGCATGTTGGGGTTCAGGGCCAAACTGAGATCATCTGAGAATGTGGTTCCCCTATGTAACTGCTCTGACCACTTTACCTTTTCCTCCCTCAGCTGGAGCTTAAGGAACGCCAGACTCCAGACAGACCTGCAGAGGAACCTGGGTGAGTGTCAGCACTGTATGCCTGTATACAAGAAGCCAAGCATGCTGTAAAGAGGGTGACTGGGGAGGAGGGAAAGGAAGCTACTGACCAGCAGCTGCCGTGTGAACAAAAACGTTTGACTTCTTCTCCTGGGTGCCCTGTCAACACAACGCAGAATGTATGGAGCTTAAGAGTTGTGTTGCACCAGGTCCAGAAGCCTGAAGCCCGGTACAGAAAGGAAGGGGTGGCTAGCAGTGGCTATTACTACTAAGCCAACCTCTTCCTTAGGAATCCCCGGACACTGCCCTTAAGCTTTCTCACATGGAATTCATCCATTTCTCAAGTATTTATCTTCACTTTTCCCATGAAGCCTTGGGGCATGTCCTTGCCAAGCACCTCTGGGAAGGAGAGCCAAGGATAATGTGCTGTACATGCTCTGAGCTCCCCAGTGGGTAGAAAGCCAGAGAAAACCAGGCGCCTATCACTAAAGAGGGTTGTGTCTTCCTTAGGCCTCAAGAGGAGGAAGGCGAGACAGCTGGCGAGGCTCCCCAGGTCCACCGTGCGGCCACTGAGCGAACATCCCCGGTCAGTTTCATGTCCCGCCTGTCTAGTTCCTGGGAGTCGCTGCTGCCAGAGCCTGGTCACCCCTTCTAGGCTCAGCCAGGGCAGAAGGAAGGCGAGGACAGGGTGGGCTGCCTAGTCCCCACCCTCATCCTGCCCCTCTAAGGAGCCTTCTTTAGATCAGTCTACTTTTATATTAGATTTTAATTCTTAAGTCTTCTCCTTCCAACCCAGAAACCAGCCCACCAACATGGTTCTACAAGTTTGGTTTTATCTAGCCTAGTAAGTTTTATGGGACTGCTACATCCCCAGCAGCACAGGGATAACACTTTATACAGAGGCAATTCCTTTCGGTACATGGTCTCCCCATTTTCCTTCAAACTCCATCCTTAGCACAGTGCCCCCTTCATATACATGCTGGCACATAGATGTACAGAGGCACATGGACCAACAGACTGCCTCACCCCGCCTGAGCCCCCACAGGCATTCCATGCAGCAAAGTGTGGCTATCCACCCTTCTAGAAGATTTCTTCTTTCTCGGCAGAGCCCATCCCCCACAGTGATGGGTCATAGAGTTTGACTACGGGGATGGTTCTGAGGCAAGAGTAGATTTGAATCCTGCAAGTGCAGAGGAGAACCCCAGAGATTTTAGCCCTGTAGGGAAACCCCAGTTTATAGAACAGTAAGCCAGAGCCTTATCTGAGCAGTTTAAAGAAAAATGGCTTCCAGAGGCCCAGGACATACAGCCTTATGCTGTTACCCCAGAGCAGGTTCTTTTGGACCCTGAGAGTCTGTTCAAGCCCAGGCAGCTCTGACTCAGGTTGGGAAGATGCCGTGGGGAGTAGCTGGCTAAGAACAAAGCAAGAGTCCATAAGTGATTCACACCAGTGTGTGGATCTCTGTGGCATGTGGCTTTGGGGCTTGCAGGAGCAGCAGATACTTAGTGTTCCCCTTCCCAGAGCCCAGGTGAACATGAGTGACCTGAGAAGGAATTTAGAAAGATTAGCATCCTCAGTGGGAACTTCTACTACATGGGCTATCCCAAGAGATGTGTATCTCTGTGCAAAATCCCTACACACACACACACACACACACACACACACACACACACACACGCTACCCTGAGAAAGATGCATATACCTCCCTCTGTAAATTCCCTATACACACACACACACACACACACACACACACACAACACAACACACACACAC
Source organism: Ondatra zibethicus (assembly GCA_004026605.1). Lineage (NCBI taxonomy): Eukaryota > Metazoa > Chordata > Mammalia > Rodentia > Cricetidae > Ondatra > Ondatra zibethicus. The sequence goes on from PVIU01000106.1 coordinate 270,409, forward strand.
ACCCTCGGGTCCTTTGGTCGCCTTTTCTGAGATGTAGTAGCCCATCCTGGTCAGCAGAGGGCACTGTTGGGCTCTGCTGGAAGACCTATCTCTGAAGATCCTGCTGCTGGCCCCATCACCCTGTCTGTAGTAAACTGTCTTCCAGCTCCTTTTTCCCAGCACCAACTCCCCTGACCCCATCCCCACCTCACCCCACTCCCACCAGAGGGAGAGAGAACTCCAGGGGCTGATATGGACTGTGGACAAGGGCTGGAGCTGTCCCTGCCTCCTGCCTCCACCTTCTGCGCTTCTGCCCTGCATCCCTGTGTGTCTGCATGCCGTGGTGTCCCCGGTGTGCGGGCTTCATGACCACCTGAGCATCTCGACACCATTGTCTGTCGTGTACGTGTACGTCTGTGCCAGTGTAACTACATGTGCACCTGAGCCACCTCCATCCAACACCTGAATATCACTGGGTTGGGAGGAATAAAATTTGCTTAAATCTGAGTGTTTCTCTGGGGGAAGAGTGAGCCCCTACGGGAGACCCTTGCTGAGGAACCAGCCACTCACCAGATGGGAAAAGCAGCCCATGTCTATACCAGAAAGCAGCCAGATGGCTAATCAAATGAACACCAGACCCAGGGCCTCCTGGAGACAGACTTCCTGCTGCAGCTCTTTCCGAGCCTTTAAGATGCTTGGGGAGGACCTAACTCCAAATCATCTTTGATATGAGAAAGAGGATGGAGCCCATACTGGCGGAGAAAACCCAACCCAGTTTCACAAAGCTCCTCCCACGCCCTATTTCTCTGCCCTTCACAGAACCTCTGGCCCATCACAGGAAGGTTCAGCTGTCTGCTGCGCCTTCTCATGAATAGGCCTGGGGTGCCATGGCTCTCCCGCTGGTCCTATCTGTACAGTCTGGTGTCGGGTCCTGTAGTATAGACACATGCCACATTGCTTCGTGTAAAAGCCCTTACTAATGCATGTCGCTTCCTGCTGGAGTTACGAACGGGAGTGGATCAAGCACCCTTGCCCTGTCTGGATAGTGCATCCCGCAGGGCAGCACCCTGCAGGCCCCAATCCAATCTTTCCCTTCCTATGTGTGTACATGCAATGAGTGAGCTGCCAAACCATTGCTGTGCAATGCCACTGCTGCCCCTCGCCTCTGCATGTTAGAGCGCATTCTGGTAAAAAGCCAGGCCCTCCCCACAGGTAAGTGTGAAGGCAGGCCAAAGACAAGGTATCGTGAGAAGCAGGACTTGAAGTCAGAATGCCTGGGGTCTGTTGGAACATTGTGTGGATTTGGAGCCCTCTTCTCCCCCTCCAAGTCCATTACCTCATAAAGGTCCTTTTGTGGGGTCGCAGAAAGCCTCCGTTCCCATGTGTCAGCAATGTAGCCCTTTCAAGGGAGGGGTTGGAGGAGATGGCTTTCCTGTTTCCCACCATCTGCTCCTAACTCTGAGGCCCCACCAGATATCGTGAGGCCAGGACAGGGAAGAAGAGGTCATGGGCTAGGACACTGGCCCTTGCCCCTGTTTGAGGAAAGGGATGGGGGGGGGGGCTGGTAGCTTCGTTGCAGGTCTGCCCAGAGTGTAATGCATGAGAACACCGTGGCAAGTGGCAGACACCCTCTCTGCCTTAGGTACCTTCCCTTCTCCTCGGAAAGGCCTGGGAGCCTGGCGGAGTGTTCTTCATCTTCCCCAGAGTGGTGTTTGTAGGAAGATGTTTTCTCCAGGAGGGAGGAAAATGGGCTCTCATGGTGTTAAAGCGGGTGTGAGTTTCCCCAGGCTCAAGACCTCTTCCTACATGCTACTCTTGCACTGCCCCTGCGGGGCTACTGCGACGACATGAGTGACGCTCTAAAGACACAGATGTCCTCAGGGGCTGTAACAAGAAGCAGTCTCCTGCTTGGAACCAACATACTCTTCCTGCCTCCAGGTCCCCAGGCTAGACCCCAGTGTGCAGTGCAGGAGGACCCTGGAAATGAAGGCATTGTGGGTACCACTTATGGTGAAGCTTCCGCAGGCTGTCAGGGAGGAATCTTTCCTGAGGGCAGTTCACGAACACCGCTTTTGAGACCTTCCAAGATTGGCAACACAGCCAACTTCCCTGGGGAGTGGAGCAGAGCATCACAGTAGAGCTGGTGGACTGATCTGGATCTCTCTGATCCTTGTCTCTTCCTTCCGTTGTCTCAGAGGCTTTGGGAAATAGCCAGCACTTGCAAATGAGGGGGGCAGTACCCCAGGGACTATGGGGGCACTAGGATCGGGGCCCGTGACCACCTGTGTGCAAAGGCTGCTAGCCCCAGCCACTGTTGCCCCCAGCAGCAGCCTCCCCAGCAGCCTGGAGCTTTAATCAGCAGCCGGCAGTGAGGCTCTGACGTTGGTGGGCACTGTGGGTGTGGAGCAGCAGCTGTGTTTCTTCTTGCCTGAACAGCTTTCCCAGTCCTTGCCCCTTCCCACCCCCGAACAGTGGCTTTTTCAGACATTTTGCAGCGAATGCAAATCCTGTTTGTTCCAAAAGGGCAGTCTCAGCCTGGAACAAACGTCAGCTTTGCCCCAAACTTGGGCGTGTTTCTGTCTCCCCAGGATGCCTGAGTCAGCGTGGCAAGGGCGTGTCTGCCTGCAGTCTGGCACCATGCCCTGGCTCCCTGGAGAAACCTGCTCTCCTTCTGGACATTTACCCACAGCTGGGTGTGCTCAGCTTTCTCTTTGCGATGCCAGATGCCAACGCCTGACTGCTCTGCTGCAAAGTCTCCTGAAATTCCTTGTTTTAGGCTATATCTCCCAGTGTCCCAGAAACTGATGGGCTCAGGATGAGACCCTGTTAACATTTGGAAGTGCCTCAGGAGTGGGAAACTGGTTATCTGGACACTAGTGCCTTAGTGCTGAGGGCCAGGTCACTAAGAAATCCAGCAGCCGTCAGCTCCTCTAATGTCAACACAGGTGACAGGCCTGGTGAAAACAACCCCTGAAGAAGCCTCGCTCTCCTCTGGTGGCAGTGGACCAGGTCTCCTCTTTCTGTGTCCACGAGGAGCCGGCAAACAATCTTCCCACTTACTTTTGCTTTGTCCAGTGGCCTGTACCGTATCCCCTCCATCTTGCCTGAGCTCCACAGTAACTATTTCAGAGAGCTGAGTCCTGGGGTACAGCATTGAGCTACTCTGCTCCATAAACCCCACTTCTTCTGAGAGCCCCTCACCATCTCCTGGGCTGCCATCCATGGGGCTGCTGGCTAACTGTCCCAGCTTGCCTTTTCTTCCCCACCCCTATACTTCCTGTCCAGCACAACCTCTCCTTTCTCCTCTGGGGTAGCCCTTCCTACCCAGGCCAAGTTTCCGTCTCTTTGGCTACTTTCAACTCAGCAAACTGGTTCTTTTTCTTCTCTTGCAAACAGCTGTCTTCACACAGCCCTTACAAACTATCTAGACATTCCCTCTTCCCCGGAGCCTGGGAGCCAAGACATCAGACACTGGGGAGAGGAAATATCCTGAACAGGTGGCTCCACTTGCCCTGCCATCACCTGGCACCATTTGGTTGCCTAAGGCATCTAACAGTGAAGCTTACGTAGCACAAACCCTGTTTCCAGCCCCTTCTAGTTTAGCCTGGATGTGGTCATACCACCTTAACAAATTGGCCACATGTAAGCTGGGCACATCTCACTTAGACTGGAGACCCCACCAGGTGATATTTTCTTCAGGAGTCATAGTATTATACACACGTAAACACACCTGGACTGAGTAGACAGAGCCTTGTGTTCTGAGCCAGGCAGCCCCGTGCCTTCCACCTTCCATTGTTAGAGCTGGCTCTCCTGGTCAGTTAAACGAGAAAGCTGTGAAGAACCTGGCACTTAGCCTATGGTCATGTAAGTCCCGTCATCCTCACCCCAGCCCTCCATCTTTTAGAAGAACTGTCCCTCATATGGACTGTGATATTGCCAAGGCCTTAGACACCAACCAGCCTGCTCCATCCCTGAGACTCCATTTCCATTTGTCCTAGGCTCCTGTCATAGAACTTGTTATACTGAGGATGTCCAGCTGTCTGTTCTGAGGTCCATCCCTGCACCCTGGTTCTCACCAACATTAACTTGAGGGAGAAAACTGTCAGTAGAGGTGTCTTTGCTTATGGGGTACATCTTAATTCACTGAGCATCTTCAGAACTTTGGGAAGACCCTGTGGTCCGGAAGCAGGCTACTTTGGCCTGGGGAATTAATGGTCTGTGTGCAGTTCCCCCACACCACCTGCTGGCGGATCCTAGAAATGCATCTTCAAGTCAGTTCCCCCAGAAGAAATTTAACCCTTTCTGTCCACTTTCCCACTTCTCAACATTGGTGAGGAAGCTCCTCACTCCCTCGTTTACTTCCCCCACCCTACCAAGCTTCCCAGCGAGGCAGTGTGCTTAAAAACCAAGCTTATGTGACTTGCTTGGCTTTGTAAGGCTGTCAAGATTCCAGGACTCAAGTGGCTGCCCCCCTCGTATCAGGAACCTGGGACCTCTCCTTGGTTTGGCTTCAATCCCATGAGGTCCCACAAGGATCTTCTGAGTACCTTTTCTTCCCATAATTCCCCTTGATCATCAGGCAATGCCTTTCTTTCTCTGATATCCCAGCAGGTGATTCGCTGATCAGCGAGCCGAACCAGCCTCTATTGCAGGTGGTGCCTCCTCATATGGCAGGCCCACCCTGCCCACTTGTCCCCACTTAGGGTCTAGACACTTTCATCACTTCCCAGCCCAACACCCAGAATTCCCTCCAGGTAGCTAGAGCATTCTCCCTCAGGCTGTCTCCAGCTCCTCTGGGTGATGTCCTAAGATGGATACCCCTCAGTGGTGCGGAACTGAGTTTTCCTGATAACCAAGGCTGGCTGGGCTGGCTGAATGCAGAGAGGGCACCGGGGGCTCTGCTCACCTCCTCCATCCAGTGCCTATGTAGAACCTGCCTGTCCTTAACATGTGCACCTGTGCTGGATGCAAAGCAACCCTGAGCCATGACCTCCTCCTTCTCTAAACACTTCCTGCTAGACTCCTCTGCCTGACAGGTACAGAGGATCTCCCCCAGTCCATACACATCCAGGGAGAACAGAGAATGGTCACCTCTTCCTGTCTCTTTCCTAGTTATTTTACTCTTAGGACCTGGGCAAGACTGGTCCTTCTGCCCCAGCCATCTGCCAATCTGATCTCTGGTTCCACTGTTGGATAGGGTCATGGTCCAGCTGTTTGCTGGGAAATCCTTGATGCATCACCCATCCTAGAAAGGGGCAGTAACTCATTCAGCAACACTGCCGGCCTCAAACTCATTCATGGCAGGTTTGGAGCTAGGCCCAGGCAGTCCAGGCAGTGGGTGGGTCTCTGGCCAGCGACTTGGCTCCTTTGGTTCCCTGACCACCTGCCTGCCTAGGCCTAGCCCAGGGTCCTGTGCTGACTACCTTTCAAATTTGCAAGGCCTTTTTTCAGGCAGAGAAGCAATACTGTGGACCCTTGGCCCTGACTCCACTAGCATGCTATGTACTTCACTAGCATGCTATGTACTCCACTAGCATGCTATGTACTCCACTAGCATGCTATGTGCTCCACTAGCATGCTATGTACTCCACTAGCATGCTATGTGCTCCACTAGCATGCTATGTGCTCCACTAGCATGCTATGTACTCCACTAGCATGCTATGTGCTCCACTAGCATGCTATGTGACCCCAGATCCTCCCTGGACTTTCTGGAACCCAGTTTTCCAATCTCTGGTAAGACCCGCTGACTCAGTCATTTCCCAAGACCCCTTCTCAGCCTCAAAAAGCCCTAAGAATGTACTCCCGTGGGGGCTCCATCTGTGCCTGCCACCTCCAGCTTTCTCCAGTGGGACTTGCCTTCCTAATAAGGCCTTCAGTGCTGACTCTACCTATGTGCCCCTCCTCCCTGAGGCACAGCTGCAAGTAAAAAGCCCCAGGGGAAATTCCTAATCTCTTATGAATTCCAAAGTAAAGACTTCTACAACCATGCTCATGGTTTAGGCGCACTATGAGCAGGACTGGCCTTAAGCTAAGAGGCAGCCCTTCTAAGCACTGCCTTTACTTCTGACCACGGATATATAAGGCTAGGTAAAGTGTCCCTCGTAGACTTCGCCAAGTTGTGAGATCTTTGTGAATGTGAATTACCAGGCCCTTCCACTCATTGTTGACCTCAGCCCTGTCTACTGACTTCTTCTGCCTTTGCCTTCAAAGGAGGCACCTTCTCCTCACCCTCACCTTCAAGCTCCGTGAGCTGCCCTGAAGGCCTTTACTGCCTCACCACAGTGTCCCTGTTCCTGTCTGGAGCCTTGGAATAGTCCAGCTGAAAACAGTGGAGGAGTAGCGGGTAGGACCTGGCCTGCCAGCGTGCAGTCAGGATTCCCCATGGAGGCGTCACTAAGGCATCTTGAGAATCCCAGACTTGAGACACAAGAGTATTTGAGGCGGTCTCTCACTGAGGCACTGGCCACAACAGTTCAGCAGAGCCGGGAGATGGGTCTGGAGGACTTGGGATCATAACAGCCAACATTTGCAGATATTGTCTTACTCTGCGGGACGTCAGGTCACCCATAAAGTGGACACAAGTACTGCCCTACAAGCAGACAGCATCAGGAAGGCTTGGAGACTTGATGAGTCTTCTGTTCCTTAGATGGATGCCCAGGGACTTAACCCCAGGTCTGTCTGACCTAGCACGTGGGCCTTGGGCACTAGAAAAAGTGTGGGTGTATTGCGGGGCATGGTTTGATGGGGAAAAGTTGGGCTACTATAGAAGGGGTGTTTTTTTCTTTTTCTTCATCCTCCCCTACTCCTCCAGAAGTTGGCCAGACTTCCTTGGGAGCTGAAGAGATGGAAAGTCCCTAAGGCCTCTCCATCCTCTCTGCCCTCCCCTGCACCCACCTGCCTTCCAGCCAGTCTTCCTCGGTGTATCTCCTGGATCCAGGAGGGAACTGAGGACTCCCCAAATCAAAGCCCTCCACCCCGCCATCATTTTTAGTTCCTCCCTCTCAGGTCTTGACCTTTGTGTGGGGTTGGAGGCAGGATGTACTGAAATCCACTCCAAAAGCAAGACCAGAAAAGAAACCTTTGCATACACTGGAAACCCCCATGTTTCCAAGCTAACTTGTAACCCAGCCAAGTATGTTCAAAACACCCCAGCTCCAGCCTTGGCTAGTCCCTGCCCAGGATGCAACAGAAAGGAGTCAGCCCTAGCTGAATCTACCTTGATTTTCAAAGGCCAGTTGCTCAAAGGCTGGGGAAAGGGGTGGGATTTAAAGCATAGGAAGCAAATGCAATAGGGCAGAGGCTGGGAGAGGGGTAGGGAGCTGGGCAGCCAAGTGCAGCCGTGTAACAGGCTGGTGGCCTTCCTCCTTGCACCAGGGTGGCATCTTCTCCCAGACTTCAGCTTCCTCCTGGCCTATCTCTAGGAGAGGTAGAGATAAGAAAGTGGGAGGTATTGGGCTCACACTTCTATCCTCTGGACAGAGTCTCCTCTGGAGGCATAAGAAAGCCCCATTAGACTTGAGTCTGGGGCTGAGAGGTAGGCGATTGCCTCCAGAACTTTCTATCCAAGGAAGGACGTAGGCTGCATTGGGTCCACAGGGCTCCAAACTGAGGTTTGGGGTCTCATCCCTGCCACTCCTCACTAGAAGATAACAACGCAGGCATTTCAGGGCCTCAGAGCTTTGGGGCCAATGCATGGCACACACTCTGAGAAACTCTTCAGCATACACAGAGAATAGTGGCCTAGCCGCAACCCTCATGGGATTCTAACAAAGGAAAGGAAATGGAATAAAATGCAGGCTTGCCTGATTCTGGAGTAGAGTTTCCTAATTACTTTGTATACCCATTAGCTATATGACATCCCAAATGTCATTAACCTCTGAGCACTGCTTTTCTCATTATCTATAAATGTGTTTGGTCAGTGGTTTCCAAATGCTTCCAGCCAGGTTTCCCTTCCTTTGAATGAAATGTTATCAGACTCCTACTTAAGAGCTTGTTTAAAGTCGTCTCCCACTTGACATTCCACAGCGCCACCTCAGGCAAAGCCCCGTCATTGCAGCTGTTAAAAGTACCCAGTTTCAGTGTGTGGTACCCATATCCTCGACCTTCTGCTTCAGGACAGGGAAAGGCTAAGCTCCCAGTGAATGAAAGAAACACGACCTGCTCTTTCCTGACTCCTCTCTGCTCCTCCCCAATGTTCTTCTGAGCCTCCAGTCAGTTCCTGGTGCAGGTCAGACAGAGCCGACTCCAGAGTGGTCCCTTTACTGCTTGGGTAACTCTGGTCCTCCAGGCCTCCTCAGGCTCCCATATTTGCCTTCTAGGGACACTTTCCCACCTTCTCCTGAGGTGAGCGGCAGTCAGCCACAGGGCCCAAGTAAAACTACCTTGTTTGGTACCCATTCAGAAGACCCTCCTATTGGTCTTGCCTCACTTGGCAATGGAAGGGTAGCTGTCCCCACATTCTGCTGCCTTAAGTACAAGGGCAGAGTCAAAGAGGCCCTGTAGGAGATGTCCAGCTAGGAAACGGGATGCCCTCCTCTCTTCACGGGCACCCGATACCTCCAGCAAGGAGCTGCTTCCCTCACCCGGCTTGGTCTGCAGGGACCCCACAGAGATAAACACCACAGCCCTTCCACAAGACAAGCGGCCAGTGATGGTTAGGAACCCTGCCCTATCTAACAAGTTCCCATCCGGTGACAGGAGAGGTCTTGCCAGAGCCAGAAGAGACCCCATTTGTTTTATAATAAGGTGAGGGGATCACGCCTCAACTTTTGGGCTAAGATCCAGCATAGAGTAAGGTGAGGGAGACTTGGGGCTTTGGTTACAACGTGAAGGTTACGGAAGAGTGCCCAGTCAACACTCTTGTCCAGGTGGCTTGTAATGTGTCCACACAGCAGGCCCTTTCTGCAGAGAAAGTCTTTCTAGGGCCCCATGGTGTCTTGGAGTTGGAACTATCTGAGGAAGCAGGGTTGGGGCCTGGAGCAGGCCTTAGAGAGCTTGGCCACAGCCCTGAAACCCACTCAGGATGCGTTAATCTCTAGACCCTTCCATCTCTTCTAACAACCCTCTTTTGCCAGTTAAGATGGAGATGGAGTTGTGCTACCGTGAGGTCAGGGGAAACGGAGCCAGAGACCAGTGAAATGAGTAGGTACCCCATCACCAGCATTACAGGCGAGCCGGAGTGGGTCCAGCAGTTTGCGGTAGAAGAGAAGTAGGCTCAGGAGGAAAGCGCCAAAGAAAAGCTACCCCTGGCCTGAACCCTCATGAAGGCATGCTCCTCTCTTGTGCCCCTGAGCAGGGGGAAGAAAGAGAAACATGGCCTCAGGATCTGCAACCACCACCCCTGCCAGGACATCACAAGGATGAACAGGAGAAATCCTCCGGGGAGGAGAGGCCTGCCACAGAGCCCCTCTTTAAGGTCCTGGACACGCCCCTGAGTGAGGGTGACGAGCCCACGACGCTGCCAGCCCAGCGGGACCTCGGGCACACTGTGCAGATGGAGGGCTACCTGGGCAGAAAGCATGACCTAGAGGGGCCCAACAAGAAGGCCTCAAACAGGTGTGTTGGGGAAGGCCACTGGGGAGGCCGAGCAGCTCCAGGGGCCAAGCCACCAGCAGAGCTTTGATGACACAGGTGTATGCTGGGGAGAGCAGCCACGATGTGTATTATTGGGCATGGTAGGAAACGGCTATCTCGACTTTGGCTCTGAGTTCATCAAACGCTATGACTTCATCAAAGATTACCCAGCACCTCTATTAGGTTCCCCATTTGTAAATGGAATGAGGATGGGTGATGGCCACAGCTGGCCTTTTCAGAATGGGTGCTGGGCCTGGCACATGGCAGACTCACGGTAAGCACTGGTTATCCAGTTATCACAGGAAGTCTTGGTGCTGACAAGCCTCACTTTTACCCATCGGGATTTCCCTTTCCTTGCTATAATCTGGGGGATGATTAGGAAACATGAATGCTGTAGATGCCCGTCAAGGACCCTTCCAGTGCCGGTGCAGAGACCTATCCTGTGCACACCACAGAGCCGGTCACATTCTGCCCTTGCCTGGCTTCCCTGGGGCCTTTTCCTTTTTAGCAGCATTACAGGGTCTCAGCCAGCAGCCTGTGGCAGAAGAGAAGTAGCCTCAGGTGGAGAGTGCCAAAGACACGGAAATAGGGTAGCATTGGAAGGTGGAAACCAGTGTCTGCCCTAGGGGACTCAACAAAGCTACTTCGAATGTAAAAGAGAGACAGCCATGTGGGGGACTCAACTGCCCTGAAGAGACTCACTGTTTAAGCTCAGAGTCCAGGGGAAAGGGGAGACTACCATTTACTGGGCACCTCCTGTGTGCTTGGCATTCTAGGAGGACTGGTCAGATCTTTACATCTGCAATGGAACACTGCAGTTTCCATTTTCCAGATGGGAAAACAGCACCTCAGAGAGGTTAAGTCATTTGCTCAAGGCAGGACTGTCACTTCTTAGCCACTGCCTTTCTGCAGGAGGCAGAATCCTGAGTTCCATCAGAGACCAGGGCTTTGGGAAAAGCTCTCTCTTTGGCCAGATGGTACTTCTTCCCTCTGTGCCCTCCCCGCTCCCCACCTGCCTTTAAAAGACAGACAGACAGAGGGAGAGGGACCAGAGGCAGGAGAAGCTGAGTGCTTCTCGGTGCTCCTTACCATAAAAACGCAGCAACATGCCTCCCATTGTCTGTGCAGGAGCTCGGGCAAGCCCACCGTGAGCTCGGGAGCTTCGTGTTCTCCAAACACAAGCATGGAGACAAGCCTAGACTTGCAGAAATCTGGTGTTTGAGGGTTTTTTGTTTTTTTTTTTAAATGATAGACAGAATCAGACATGCCTCCACTATCAACCTCAAGACCAGTCTAGGCTACAGACTTGAGATCCTGGCTCAAAAACACAAACACAAACAAAAGAAAAGGGGCTAGGGCTATTGTACTGAGTACAATATATATATGTACACACACACACACACACACATTAATCAAAATAAAAAGTCTAATTCTCCACACTGATGTGTAAATATGCAAAGAATAAAGAAGTAGTTTGAAATTCTGCTTCAAGAAACAATCGGAATCATAGCATGGGTTTAGTCCCCAGCACTGTAAAATTTAAATAATGAAATAAACAGTGGCTTAGGGATATAACTCTCAAGCAGAGCATTTGTCTTGCATGTGCACGGCCCTGAGTTCTAACTCCAGTACCACAAAAGGGGGAGGGACCTTGGAGAGACAGCAAAGAACTCAAGATAACTTCCTAGCATCTATACTCCCGGGGATCTGATGCCCTCTTCTGGCCTCCAAGGGCACCTGCAGCCATGAACACAAACCACAGGCAGACATGTAGACACACACATAAATGGCACTGCCTTTAAGGCAAAAGCAGTGTTATCTTTGTGAGTTTGAGGCAAGCTTGGTCTACTTGGTCTACATAGCAAGTTCCAGGCCAGCCGAGACGACAGAGTAAGATCCTATCTCAAAAAATAAAATTTTTACACCTTTAAAAAACCAAACTAGAATTATTAGCAACAAACTGTGCATTGGAATGTTTGGAGCTGAGGGTGGGGCTATAGTTCAATACTGTCTAGCGCTTGCCTGTGGACCTGGGTTCAACCCCAGTATCACCAAAAAGAAAGGTAATCTCCCATTGTGATTAAGGTACATTCTCAGTAAATGTAGTTTCTTAAGCCAAAAAAAAAAGGAATATTCATCACATTACTATTATATAAGTTTTCTACTATTATAAGATCCACCAATAATAGGATATATGGTGATACAGCTATGCAAAATTATTTTTAAATAGTATTGAGATTATGAAGAAATACCCGTGGCATAGAGTTATGTCTAAAAGCCAAAATAAAATTGAATATGGAAGACTGTGCATGTAGCTCAGTGATAGATGTTCAGGACCTGGGCTCAATTCCTGAGGGGGGGAGAGAGAACAATATACAATATAATCTAATTTTAGTTATCTCTGTGAGTAGAAAAATGTGAACAGAACAGAGACTAGGAAGACACACAGTATGGGAACAATAGTTACCTTCTGGTGGTGAAATTATATGCAGATGGTTTTTAATCTCCCCTCTTCTTTAAACAACAGAATCTGGTACTATTTATCCATGAAAAAAAATAGGATCTGGTTGTGAGCTGCTGTATCAGGACCACAGGTGACAAGCCTGTTCACACTGTTGCAGGTCCTGGAACAACCTGTACTGTGTGCTCAGGAACAGCCAACTGACCTTCTACAAGGATGCTAAAAACCTGGCCCTCGGGGTGCCCTACCACGGCGAGGAGCCCCTGGCCCTGAGGCATGCCATCTGTGAGATCGCTGCCAACTATAAGAAGAAGAAGCATGTATTTAAGCTGAGGTGAGCTTTGCTGCCAGCACCTTGGCAGCACCTGTATGCCTTTTGAACCTTTATGCTGATGGCTTGATTGGCCAATAATGGCCAAGTAGAGACCCACTGTAGGCCAGCTCCAAGCTGGGGCTGTTCCTTGGGAGTGTTTTAAATGAAAAGACTCACGATCTCATAGACTTTTAGCTTTCTCGGATGGCCTGCTACCCTAGAGGGGCAAGGAAATCCTACATAGAGGCTGTAGGATAGTGGCTAGCTCTTTGCCCAGGCAAAACCTTTCGGAGATAGTACCACAACCCCAAACCCTTTGTCTTCCTAGGTTAAGCAATGGGAGTGAGTGGCTCTTCCATGGCAAGGATGAGGTAAGTACAGGTGACCTAACTCAGAGGAGGCTAACAATGCAGTGGGTGGAAACCTGACACTCAGAAGGGAGCGGCCAGAAGCACGCCCATCCCATCATGGTCCCAGGAGGGCTGTGGACCTCTAGACTCCGACATTTCCACCCCCACAGGAGGAGATGCTGCTGTGGCTACAGAGCATGAGCACTGCCATCAACGAGTCCCAAAGCATCCGTGTCAAGGCACAGAGCCTGCCTCTGCCTTCCCTTGCTGGTCCTGATGCCAGCCTCGGCAAGAAGGAAAAGGAGAAGAGGTTTAGCTTCTTCCCCAAAAAGAAGTAGCAGCCGGAGGCCCCTGTGGGCGGGGCCAGCCAGGCAGCACTGCGGTGTGCATCGGGACGTGTAAGGACCAGGAGCCCACGGCCTCGGCGTCGATCTCCACAGCGGCCAGTCCTCCTCCTGCCTGCCACCCACTGCCTGCAGCCTGCCTGTTCAAGTTGCTGGGCCGGCCCCAGAGCCCACACTGCGCCGCGATAGCTGCCTTGCCTGCCTGGCCTCCCCGGCCTTCCCAATGCCTGCCAATAGCCGTCCACCTCCCCCACGCCATGCAGCTGGCTGGGCTCCAGGGACAGGAGGCCCAGTCCCTTTGGGGCAAGAGACGGTTCTGGGTTCTGTAAGGCATATACTCTCCTCTTCCTGCCCCCAACAAGCTGGGAAGCCTGATGGGGTTCCTCCAGCACTGCCCATGACCACAGCAACTGCCCCTAGGGGGGGTCACTGACCACAATCAGTCAGGAAAAGGGATATTGGCAACAGCTGCTCGGCTTCTCAGAGGCAGGGGAAAGGGCCTTCAGAGCCCCAGCTCTGGGCTTGGTATAACAGCTGGTGAGGTACCAAGGGGACAATAAGGGGTGTCAAGCTTTGAGTACTGCCAGCCTCCTCACCGCTGGGTTCCCTCAGAAATGGGACTCTCTCCTCAGGGCTATCATGTCCCTTCTTTTTTCCTTCTCACACCCCTAAGAGTTTTTGGTGAGTCCTGAGTGAATGAGCCTCCTGCTCTTCCTCCTATGGCACCATTTGCTCCTCCTAGCATCAGGGGAGTGTTAGGACCACTCCTTTGAAAACCCTGGCTAGAGCCTCTGCTGCAGGAGGGACAGAAAGGTCCCAACACTGCTTAAGGTTCTGCCTCTATACTGCGGCTCTTTTTCCCAGTTGCAACCAAACCAGCAGTATGTGGCCAGGGCTGGTGCCTGATACAAGCTGAATATCCAGATCCTGCAGTAAAGTATCACAAAGCTAAATGCCCACTGTGTCCTCCCATCCCACCCCATACAGTTGGTACCCGGACAGTGGCTGGACACAGAACTCTGTTTATTTCCGAGGGGTGACAAATGCAGGTGTGTCACACAATTACCCCTGAAACATAGGGATGGATGTTGGGAACATAGTCATAAAGGTATGGCCCCTGTTGATTGGCTTCTGCAGGCCTAGTCTTAGATTCTGGTGGGGAGAGAGGGGAGGTGTCACATGGTATAAAGGTCACCAAACACCTACATCCCTCTCCAAGCATCAAAGGGGGCTCTGCTGCCCATCCCTAGGGAGCGATTCCCCATGCCTGTGGAGGAACAGGACTGCTGGTCCTGAAGACATTCTCTGCTACACAACTGGAAGCAACACAGCTCCAGCCCAGCCTGGCAGCTGGAGTTAGGTGGAGTCGAGGCAACAGGCCATTTCACCTAGGAGACCACCTGTGTCCCCAGGGATCACAGCCAGTTTCTACTGCCTTCCTCGTGGGTAAGGCTCAGTGAGAAGCACCCAGTTACTAGGCCTCCCCAGAACCCCTCCTTGTCGACCAGGCAGGTATAACTCAGAGATCAGGTGCACCTTGTGACCCCCAACATGTGAGTATGAATGCAAGCCCTAGTAGACGACAGCCACTGGAGCCACCTTGGCCGTCGGGTCCTGATTTCCGTCTTTACTTGGCCTCGGTGTATAGGACCCTATAGCTCTCCCCTTCTATGGGGAACACAGTGGGCACCATTCGCCAGCCTCTTTTTACAGCTGGAGAAACCAAAGCAGTAGACAGGGAGACAGGTGCACCCCTGACAATAAAAAGTGCCAAGGTGTACTGGAGAGAAGGCATGTCTATCTCTGGGCTCCGTGCTGAAGCACTGGGTGACAAGCAGCTCCCTCAGGCACTTCCCTTAGTCTAGTCTTTGGGGGCAGGGGGAATCAAGGGACGAGGGTCTACATTTCCCCTCTACATGTACCCAAGTAGCACCTGAAGCGAGAAATTTCCAGAAATTTCGCAAAGCCAAGAAAGAGAAGGCTCCAGTGGAAGAGCTAAAATTTTATCTCAAAGGATCACACAGGCTAGTCAACTGCACTACCATCACAAACAGCCCCCCCCACCTCTCACCTCTCATCCAGGCCCCAAGGCATGGAACTGACTTTGCAGGTGGCCAACTTTGGGGGGGGGGGGAGACTCTGCATTCCAGGGCTAGGCTCTCCTGGTGCCCTGGCAGGCTGATTTTTCTCCTGTTTTTTCTACTTTGCGGTCTTCCTTGACAGTACTCCCAAACTGGGTTAACACAGCTACCGTCCACACCAGCATAACAGGCTTCCTCCCCAGGGTAGTTGGAGGAAGCTCTCTGGGCTCGTTAGACAAGTTCCCTTTCCCTGTCCCTTTGTCCTGGGCCATGGCAGACAGGCTGAGAAGAAACAGAGAGGGTCCTGGGTGGGTGGGTGGGACCCTGGTGGGACCCTCCCACCCCACCTCCACTGGTACTAACAGAAGTCTGTGTAGGTACTCCCCTTGACCCCCACCTCTCCTTCCTGCCTATTGGAGGGCAAGAGGTCCCCTAGGCTGGCCCTGGATCTCCCTCCTCTCAGCAAGAGGAAGCAGATTCAGAGGAGGCGGCCAGCAGGCAACATGGCTTGGTCCCTTGGACAAGCAAGCTCAGGGAGGACATAAGACAAGGTGACTATAGAGGAATGCAACCCTGTTGGGCACAGATCATGCCATCTGGGGCTGGTCCTGGGGCTGGCTGGGCCTTGTCCTCCACCTGCTCAAATGTGCTTCCACAACCAGAGGAATCCCATTTACTAGTTTTTCTAATAAACCAATAATACTCCGTGTTTGTTTCTGTTTATTTGACTAGTCTCGACTTCCTTTGAGCTGGACTTTAGAGGGCAGGTACCATGGAAACAGAGGGACAGCTAGACTTTGGTTTGTTCCTGAGAGGATTATGGGCCGACTCTGTTGGTATCCAGGCCCTAAACCCATTCTGAGACCCCTGAGGAAGCTTGTTCACTCATGAATTCAACCAATTCTAGATCAAAGTCATTCCTCAGCAATCACTGTTCATGCTGTTCACTACAGGGTGCAGGAGCCTGATCCCTAATCTGTTTGGGGATCCATTTTCAGGGTTGTTTGGCCTGGGTGGGACACAAGGCTGCCAGGTTTCAGAGGCCTCTCAGCTGTTCTGTCGGTACCAGTGAAAGCAATGATCCCTGTCCAAGGTTCCCAGGCACACCTAGACACGGAGTGTGAGGAGCATTCGAAAGACATTAGCTACAACTGCTGAGGCTCCACGCCTGGGTGGCATCACTGAGTCTGAGAAACAGTGACTCATCCAGCCTTCAATCCGTAGGTGAGGAAAGTACACAGTTGGGTGTCCCAGCTAGCTGCCGGCAAGGCTGGGGCAAGACTTCAGCGTCATCTATCCAGTGCTTTTATGACTGCTATCAGGTGTCACATCCTGGGATGGGCCTGCTCAGAGCCAGTAGCTGTCTTCTCAGTGACTACCAAAGGGCCATAGAAGACTCAGAGCAACTAACAGGACATGGGCTAATGCGGTCCTGTTCTGCTCATGCCCAGGAGGCCACCACTCACCTGACAGTGCAGGACTGGATGGACCCATGTTCAGATTTAATCCATCCTCCTAGGTTGGAAGATTCCCCAGGTCTTAATTCTATAGACTTACAGACACACTCAAGAGACTGACCTTTCTCATCAACCACCAGGGCCCTACGGTCCCCTCCTTTCTGGCCCCAGACAGAACAAACCAGACGAAGTAAGGCTGGTCTTCCGTGGAGTAAAAGGGTCCAAGAAATGGGACATTCCCTGTCCTCTGCAACCAGACAGTTCTGTGGATGCTGAGAAAACAGGGTCTACCCTAACAAAATGCCTGTGCATTCCCATAACACTGCAAACTACCGTAGGACATTTCTAAGCCTCAGTCTTAGGATCCCTGCTCCTAGGAGCTGGAGAGGGAGAGAAGAGGAAAAGGCACTGGACACCAGAAACTCGCTTATCTGAGGTGTTCTGCTCCAGCACGTTAGTACAATTTTGTCTTTGGGAGAAGAGCTAAAAGCTCACACATGGGATCCCCACCCCGGACAGGACGCTAGGCTGTGGGTGGACAGAGCAGTGAACAGAAGCAGACATGGCAGAGACAAAGTTCCCATCTCACACTCTGTACCCCACCAGACCTGGGAGCACCCTGGTGTCTCCTGTTTCCTGCGCCTAGACACTGAGTGAGCATTCCATGTCCCTTGACCTGTGAATAATCCTCCCCAGAGTGGTCCCCAATAAGGAGGCCACACACAGGTTGGTTGGATGGCCAGCAGTGGTTACTGCACCACTGGCAAATAATGAAATGTGTATTCAACAACAACAACCACGGGGCCAGCAAGACAACCTTCAAGAGTACCTGAACTAAGTCCATTACATTCTTTACAGGACGCGTGCACACATGCGCGTGCCCGCTCACACTCTCACACACTCACACACACACGCATGCACACACCCCACAGGATTGAAAGCAATAAATTATTGGCCTCATTCCCGCCTAGGTCCTAAGACAAGGCAGGTAAAGAGCAGAGTCTGCCCAGGCTGCTTCCTAGGTTTCCCCTTGGGTCCTCAGCCAGGCAGTGGCCAGCCAGTAAGGGAAGCCAGGACAGTACTTGCTCTCCTTGGGCAGAGTAAGCTTAAATAAAATATTTGGCTTCTTATCAGAGAAGTATTTACAAGGTAGTGGCTCATTTGGGCCTAAGGAAAGTTCTCATAAGTCCTCTCTGGGGAGGTGAGGACATGCCAACACAGGTAGCAGGTGAGTTCACACACGTTCCCCAAACCGGTTACTCTTCCAGAAGAATGGAGGCACAGCCTTAGCGAGCCAGGCCTGGTGAAGCATGCCAGTCCTCAACATGGCCGTTCTCTCCTTCAGGGGTCAGTCAACCCACAGAGTTCATGGCCTGGAATTTCTCCCTCAGGTTTCTCACTCTACCCTGCTTGTTTGTGTCTGCTGGGTCCCTGGAACCTTCTTCCTTGGGCTGGTACTCTGTAGACTCCAGGAAACCTTGGCCCTGCCCTTTCAAAGCTACTGGTGAACTCGGTTCCTTCCCGCTGCCCTCCTCCAGCCCCATAGTGGAGCTGAGATGGGGCCCCTTCTCCATGACAATCACTCGCTGGTTGTTCTCCAGGGTTAGGTCTGCAGTGATATACAGGGATTCCTCTCCATTCAGCCTGCTCTGGGGAGGGGATTCGGGAGGTGGAGGCTGGGAAGCCTCCCCATCCCCCTGGCGCCTCTTTGTGTTCATACTGCTGCAGCGGCCCACCTTGCCAGATACAGGAGGCTCTACTATGTTCTCAGGCAAGGAGCGGCTCCGGTTGACCAGCAGGCCACGCGGCCAGCTGCTCTCGGCTTGGGCGGCCTTGTCGTGGGATGTATACTTGGAGCAGAGCTCTCGGACATCAGGCCAGTTGAAGGTCTCAGTATCGAAGGGACTGAGGGGGCTCCGAGTGGAGGGCCGAGACCCGGAGGAGGTGGTTCTTGGGCTGAGCGCAGAAGGGCTGAGGGAGAACCGGCGTGGGGAGGTCTCCGCAGCAGCAGCAGAGGAAGTCTTGGAGGTGCCCTGTTCCTGAGCCATCAGCTGCTCATAGCTAAGGAGGGATAGCACAGGCTTCCTCCTGGCTGCGAAGAGAGAGAGAGAGCAAGCTACGTGAATCACTGTGGAGGGAGAGAAGGAACCAGGAGGGGAGAGATGGGAGCCATCTTCGGCTGCAAGTGGGAACAGGAGTGTGCAGGAAGAAACCCCAACTTTACCCTCTGCTCTCACCTTGAAGAGCTGGGGTGGGGGAGGGGGCAGGCTAAGGCTTCAATCAGGAGAGCAGGATGGGTCAGAGTGTAAAACAGATTGCCAAGGCTCACTGTATATCACATGGTGTCCGGGGTAATGCATGGCCTCTTTAGAGGTTATTCCCCCAACCCCATAAAAACACTGGATTCTAATTGGGTTTTCTACTCTTAATCCTTCTACCCCCATCATACCTTTGCCCCCAGACAGCTCTCCAGCTTCCTCAGGCTGGCCAGAGATGGTGGGGATCTGCTCATCCCTGTCAGGAGATGCTTTATCCCACGGCAGAGGTGGCCTAGCTGCCTTAATGTTCTTAATTCGGAGGCTGTACTGGCGGGCCAGTTGGTAGACCTTGTTCTTGACACGCTCACTCATATGGCTGTCCATCACGTGGGAGAGCTGCATAATTCGGGGGTGCAGTGGGGCCACCAGCTCCCCCTGGACACTGCTGCTCAGCTCTCTGACCAGCTCTTTCAGCTCCCGGGCCAGGTGGGCTGGGTTGGGCTGCTCGGTGGGAGAGGCACTTTCCGGAGAGGCCACGGCAGACTCCTCGGTGATGGCCCCCAGCTCATGCTCCTCCAAGATGAACAGCGGCTCTTGGAGCTCAAAGCCATTGGCCTGGTTCTGGCCAGGCCCTGTCCGTGGACTTCTCTCCGAAGATTCCATTCTCTCCCATATCTTCACAATTTCTGAAGACGGGCGGAATTCAGCATCTGTGATGGGAGCAAGGTCCCCTGTGCCCGACTGGCTGGGCCCTGGGAGGTCAAACAAGGCCCATGAGGCTGGCCGAGAACTCCCTGGCCTCTTGTACCCAACTGGAGCTGCTGGCTCTGAATCTGGCTTGGGAAGGCTGTTGAACCTGGACACCGAGCTCCGTACCAATCCTTTCGGGATGTAGGAGAGGCTCTCCCGCCGACGGATGCTGAAGCCTGCATCATGGTGCTCTGCATTTTCATAGTAGTTCTTGATTTTGTCCAGCAACTGCCGGTCTCGGGTGGACAACGCTGATTCCTTCTTCTTGCAGGAAGATTTGTCCGGTTCTGTGAGGCAGCCCGAGCCTGAATTTGGAGATTCCATTCCATTGACAGAAGGGCCATTGTCTGTGACCAAGTCTGCACTGATGACCACTTCTGGGGTGGGTGGGTTGCTGAGGGAGTCCCCAGTGCTGCTCCATCGGGCCAGGCCCTTCTCACTGCCCTCCAGGCTAAGCACACTGCTGCTCCGGCTGATCAGCCGCGGTGTCCCAAGGCCGCTGGACTTCCCATCCTCCATCGCCAGGCTGCTCCGCCGAGAGAAGCTACTGGCAAACCGCTCGGCGATGACACTGGCCTGGTCCAGCACTGAGGGTGGCAGCAGGCTCTCGGGCTCCTGGGGAGCTCCCAGTTCCTCCTCCTCCTCGCTACTCAGGGCCTTAAGGTCCTCAGTGCCCTCAGGCTCCACAAAGTCCACCACATCAACTGAGCCATCTACCCGCAGCAGCCCCTTGGGGGCATGGAGCTGTGTTTCTGGAACTTCTGGAGATTCTGGCTCTGAAGGCTCCTCAGTGCTGGGACCTTCTAAGGCAGTCAAGGCCTCCTGCTCGGCCCCAGGTTCAGGGCCTGTCTCAACCTGGGAGGAAACAGGGACCATATTAGGGGTGGGGGTGGGGCTCCTACATGAGGCTCGGAGGCGGCGGGGGGGGGGGGGGGGCAGGCAAGATGGCACAGCCTGCTCTCAGGCCAGGCAGAGGTTCTGCAGCTTAGGACAATCAGAATGAGCAGGACTCAAAGGTCCATTTACTTCTCTAGCTACCCTGCAGCTGGATGGCAGCCCATGTCCTCATGCCCAAGAAAAACACCAGAAATAGAGAAGCGTGGCAGCCTCTCTCAGTGGCAGCCTGCATGGGAACTACAGGCACGGTGTGGAAACAGGCGACAAGGCCAGACACTAATCCAGTTTCCCAGGGGGGCCACATAGGCAAGAAGTATTTTGGAGATTCCACTGCCCGATGTCAAAGCAGTTTAAGAGTTCAGGATTCAAGTCCAGGAATGAGCAATTATGAATGGATATCCCAACTTCCCCAAGGGACCAAAGATTCCATGGGGTCAGGGGCCAGAGGGCAAGTCAACTGTGTGCTAGATCACTGTTGGAGGTGAGCTCAATCCCCAGATCCCACAGTGGAAAGAGAGACCCGACTTCCAAGTTTTGTTCACTGATATGCACATAGCCACACCAGCGCTTATATTTGTAAAACTCTCTCTCTCTCCCTGTCCCCCCCACCCCACTTTACAAAAAAAGGTGAGGGCAAGGATTTGGCTTCTATCAGCCAACCTGTCTTAGCACCTGTGAGTCCAGTGTCTCTGCATATGCCCAACAGATGGGCAAGGAGAAAGCAAACAGGAGAATTCCCTCCTGGCCAGCTGGTCATTGGAACGGTAAGCTGCTGGCACAGGCAGCTTCCCAGAGCAGTCCTCTGGGAGAAGATCAGCACAGACACAAAATCCGGAAGCACCAGACCCGACTCCATCATCTATAGAGCTGTACCCATGATCTGCCCACCACAGTAGCCACCAGCCATTTTAGCTGAGCATCTGAAATGAGGCCAGCCCAGATCAAGACCTGCTGGGAGGGTAAGATGCATCCAGATTTGGAAGGCTTTGTATAAAACATAGACTGGATCAGTAATTTCACTTTGGTTCTGTTAGGCTCGTAAAATATGACACTAAAATTCACTTTTCCCCCCTCCTTTTGAGACAGGTTCTCATAGAGCCCACTATGGCCTTGCACTTGCTATGTATCTGAGGCTGGCCTTAAAGTGTCAAATCCTATTGCCTCTGCTTCCTGGGTACTAAGATTATAGGCATGTACTATCCTGCCCAGCTTCTTTCTTCCTTCCTTCCTTCCTTCCTTTCTTTCTTTCTTTCTTTCTTTCTTTCTTTCTTTCTTTCTTTCTTTCTGTTTTTTGTTTTTGTTTTCTGAGACAGGGTTTCTCCTTGTAGCTCTGGCTGTTCTGAAACTCACTTTGTAGACCAGGCTGACCTCAAACTCACAGAGACTCACCTGCCTCTGCCTCCCCGAGTGCTGGGATTAAAGTCGTGTGCCACCACCACCCGGCTTCTTTTTATTTCTTAACATGGTTACTAGAAAATTTGGTGGGCTGGTGGCATAATGGAAACACGTATGACTAGATTCTAAACAATTTCAGTTCCACATAGGGCCCCCCACATCCGATCATTCCTACACAGTACAATTGCCATGGTCTGAATCTTTAGTGGTATCCCAGAAGACTCCTGTTAGAACTTGCTGTCCTCTGTGAGAACACGAACAAGTAGGGTCGTTGGGAAGTGACTGCATCATAAGGGCTCCATACTCACACCTCACAAAAGAAGCTAAAGGAAGCGCCCTTGCTGTGAGGGCACAAGAAGGGTATAACTGAAGCAGAGAGGGAACTTTCATCAGAGAGTGAACTGGCTAATGGTGCCTTGATCTTGGACTTGGCAGCCTCACTACTCTGAATGACACACTTTCATTGTTTACAAGCGCTTGGTCTAAGATACGTTGTCATGGCAGCTTAAGTAGACAGTTATATTTCTATCTAGGGCCATCTAGGTTCTCAGCTCTGTCCTAGCTGAGGCTCAACCTGGGGCCTAGCTCATGACTTCATTCTTTTAACTTTGAGAAAACAAAGGAGTTAGGTCCACTGCCCACCTCAGACGCTGCCTGGAGTGTACCCTGTCAAGCAGCCTTTCCAAGCCTCTTTTCGTTCTGGAGCAGTTGTGGGGTACAGAATGGATATGCACATTCTATCCCTTTGCCCAGGTGGCCACAGCCAGGACTTAGGCATCTAGCATATTTTTCAGGGCATGCTTATGTTCCCCTCCAGGCAGCCTGTCCGAGGGTGCCCAGGGAAGGTCACCTTTGTTTAAGTCATAGAAACAGGCTGGCTGTTAGCCAAACACATACCCCGAGACTGGCCAGACCTCTGGAAGGGGTGAGGGTCAGGAAGTAGAGAGTTCCTTTGCTCAAGACATCCTGCCTGTAGACCTGGAGATATGGACACCAGGTCCCCTAATCTATCTCCCTCTCATCTGCTTGCTGCTCACCTCCAGCAGGGAAGAAACAGACTCGAAGCTCATGCGTTTCTCTGCGCTGGTTGGAGACCGGTCGCTGGGCCTTCTGCAGCTTTTAGAGTCTTCAGACTCCCTGTGTCTCTTCCCCTGCAGCAAGCAGAAAGAAGTCAGTTGACAACTGAGACCTGGTCCCTTCTGCATTCCATTCCAACATGGACAGTGACTCCCACTATCCCCAGAGGTACAGAAAGTACTCGAGAGCCAGTCCTATGCCCAAGCCATTCCAAACAACCTGAACTGCCAGGTCCGGGGCCACAGAAATCCTTACAAAGTGTGCAGTTTTATTAAAAAAAAAAAAAAAAAAACCCAGCCCACCTTCCCTTCCAGATGCAGTGAGTTGACCTTCTCACTTAACAGATGCCGGTTTTCCCCTCCCCCCAACCCTGTTAGTCCTGCTCAGTGGGTAGTATACCAGTGGGAACCCGGTCCTAGAACGATGCATGCCAGGGGCTCACCAGGGCGTGACAGTGAGTGAGTTAAGAAGTACTTACAGCTGGGGGGAAAGGGACGGGGGTGGGGCAGGGTGGGAAGGACACAGGAAGGGACTCTCAAGAAGGACATGCACATGCCAGGCTAACATGCAAAGAAGAAGGGAGATCAAAGAGACACCTCACCATAGCACCCCGGGAGAAAAGTAAAGCGTTGGCCCGATAGTGCCAGCAGTGGAGGGCAGCCAGCAGGGAGCTGGCAAAGTCGGCTACCTGCTCGGCCACTGCTAGACTCTCCTCCTCCTCCTCCTCCTCCTCCTCCGAGCCAGGGAGCTCTGGCCCAGGCACCTTCTCACTGCCTTCATGCCCTGCCAAGTCTTCCAGGGAGACTGGGAAGGTCTGCTGCTGCTCTTCCTCCTCCGCTATCTCCTCCTCTTCCTCAAGCTCCTCCGTGGCAGCATCCTCAGCCTCTGGTTGCAGGTCTTGCGCATGGGGTGGCTGCCCAAAGTCCAGGAGGGCTCCGGCACTGCCTGCATGCTGTTCAGAGCACAAGAGCCCCCTGTGACCTGCCCTGTGGGCAACCCTCCTCCTGTAGGTAGCCAGAAATGGCTTCATATAAAAATCTACTCCTGCTAGGTGGTGGTGGTGCAACGCCTTCAATGCCAGCACTTGGGAAGCCAGAGGCAGGCAGAGCTCTGTGAGTTCAAGGCCAGCCTGATCTACAGAGCTAGTTCCAGGACAGCCAAGGCTACATAGAGAGATCCTATCTCAATAAATAAATAAATTTTAGAAAAGAAAACTACTCCTAGATGTCTCTAGACGTGGGAAGGGCTGAGATCTAGCTGGGAATAAAGTGTCTCCAAACTAGCTTATATATCCCAAGAGGGAAAAATAAGAGGACACAGGCCAGGCAGGCACCACAGGGTGCTGCTGTAGGAAGACAGGGGAGGGTCCCGAAGGACTGATCTGGGCAGTGCTACCCACATTCCCTCCTCCTTCCAGCCCCCCTTCTCTGGCCTCTGAGGCCCAACACTCACCTTCATTCCTGCTGCTCTGGCTGCTGCCACCACCGCAGGGTCCAAGCACATGGTGGGAGGAGCATGAAGGAGGACACCAGTGAATAAAAGAGAGACCAGAGTCCCTGGGGGAAGTCTTACAGGAGTCCCTACACTCCTGAATCCCTCCCCTAGTCCTGGCTTTCAAAGGGATGGCTGATAGCTCAGAAGCTCAGCAGAGAATAGCGCAGGTCTGGGCAAGCTGCTGGGTGCCCACTGCAGCAGAAGGAAGGGCATGGTGTATGGGCAGGGAAGCTAAGACTCTCTGCAGACATCAGGGGCAAAGAACGGAGCCATATTCCCGCTAGCTTATTTTCCATAATCTCCAGCCAGCTTACTGCCTGCTTTCACCCTCCCACCCCACCTAGGGATCCCTGACTGCCCTTCCACACACACGCTCACCTTTGTCATTCAGTTGCCTGAGCAGGTGTCTGGTCGGCTCTGAAGAACACAAACGGGCAGTTAGCACAGGCCAAGAAACAGTTGCACCTGACCTGGGTCCCAAGCTCACGGTGCCATCAGCCCATCACCGCCAGCCCAAAGTCCACCCTAGCTGGCCCCCAGCCACCCTAGGCCTCAGGGAGGCTTTCTTCACAGTGTTACTGAGGCCCCAGATGAGGCCTGAGCCACTTCTCCTCTGCAGCACACAGTGAACTGCGCAGTCCTTGTATTAGTATGCCAGGCAAGGCCTTGGTTATGGAGTCATCTGGAAGGGACAGGCCCCATGCTACCCACTTCAGACCAGCTAGCCACTAGCCACCTTTCCATCTCAAGCCCCTCTACCTCTACTACAGCACCAGCACACAGCTACGCCCCACACCAAGCCCCTCATAGCGTGCAAGCCGGGAAGCAGAGTTCGCACCCGACTTTCTACGGCCCTTAAGGCCTGGCATCTCCAATCCTTGCTGCCTGCTGGGAAGTGATGCCCTGCTGAACAGGGTATAACCAGGCTCTGGGGACACAAAACACAACTATTAGGCTAATGGTGTCATTACATTGTACTCCAGCCTTTCTGGGGACAGACTGGAAACAGGAGAGGAAGGATAAGAGGACTCAGCCCTCAGCCCATCCCTAACCTGCCTGATAAAAATGTGACAGCTTAGGACTACCCCTGATTCTCTATAAACCTAAGAGTCACAGAAAAGTCTACGAAGGTCTTTGAGCTGACCCTCACAGAGCACCCACTGAGACAAACACAACAGGCACATTCCTGATGCATATCCATAAGTAAACTCCTAATTGTTTTTCTAAAAGACAAAGTCTCATGTAGCTGGCCTCAACTGTGATATGTAGCCAAGGATACCCCTGAACTTCTGACTCTTGTGTCCCCACCTCCTGAGTGCTAGGATTCCAAGAGTGCAACACCACACCTGTTTTACATGGTGCTGGAGTTGAACCCATGGATTTACATATACTGGCCAAGCACTCTACCAACTGAGCCACATCCTCCATCTCCTAATTGCATTTTTGTTGTTCTGTGTTCACACACGTAAGGGCATTTATTTTTATACATGTGATGGGCCAGAGGTTAATATCAGATTTTTTTTCTCAGTAGCTCCCCACCTTACTTTTTTTTTGAGGCAGGGTCTCTCACTAAACCTAGAGCTCACCAATCAGCCAGACTGATTATCCAAAAAGCCTCGGACGGGCTGGAGAGATGCCTTGGTGGTTAAGAGCACTGGCTGCTCTTTCAGAGGACCCAGGTTCAATTCCCAGCACCCACATGGCAGCTCACAACTGTCTGTAACTCTAGGTCCAGGGGATCCAACACCCTCACACCATTGTACATAAAATAAAGTTAAATAAATTATTTTAAAAAAAGAAAGAAAGAAAAACAGAAAGCAAGCAAGCCCCAGAGATTCTCCTGCCTCTAACTCCCCAACAATGGATCAGAGACACATACAACTATAGCTAACTTTTAATGTAAGCACTGGGGATCCGATTCAGGTCTCATTCCTATGTGGCAAGCATATCAACTAAACTATCTCCCCACCACCCTCAGCTGATGTTAAAATGAGGAAGAGGGCTCATCAGGCTAGGCCCGAGTCTGATCCCAGAGCACACAGGGTGGAAGTAAAGGACCGACTTCCCAAAGTTGTCCTCTGACCTCACACAAATGCCACCACCCTTGAATACACGGACACAGACAGAGAGATGTGTGTGGTAAAATTGAAAGATTTTAAAATGTAACAAAGCGAGAAATGGAAATATTCTATTCTTTCTGTTGAAAGCTTATAACATGAATATTTAAGAGTTTAAAAGTCATGACAGATCTTACTAATCCTAAAGTGGACTTGTCTGCCTGACACAGCTGTCTGTGTCAAAGACCCCAGGGCTCAGCCTGGGCATCTAGGCTGTATAGCATGTGGTCTGGGTCCTTTTCTCATACAATTCTTGCAAATCTATCAACTGATCTCTCCCACACAGGAGGAAGAAGAGCCGCTATAGGGAACATGCTGGGAGCAAGAGGACAAACACTCCTCGGGGCCATGGAAGAAATGTCACGAGGAACATAAACCTCAGATGCAGGCCATCGCCATGGCAACCCACAGTGCTGCCACCACCACCTTTGGCAGCTCCTACACCATCAGTGGCACTGAAGCATCAGTTCCAGAAAAGGAAAAGTGCAACTGTGGTCAGCTCCCTCTTCTAGAAGGCTCCAGAAGATGAGGCATATCTCAGGAAAGTTAATGAGTCTTTTAAAAAGCCAACTCTCTTAGTATTCACAGGATAAACTCTCTGTCACATGGAAACTTCAGCCTTGCCCATTTGCTCATTTCCTGACCGCCCTGGCTGAAATCTTGAGGTGGAGAGGCAACAGTTTTACCGAGCTGTAATTCACACACCAGACACGTCACCTGTGTATAAAGTACACACTTCAACAGCTTTAACTGCCTTCACATAGCTGTACCTCAGTGCTGTGTGTGTGTGTGTGTGTGTGTGTTGTGTGTGGGTGTGTGTGGGTGCTTTTCTGGGTTGAGGCATCTGTTGTGGTACTGAGGACTTGAACCTAGGGCATCAGCATGTTAGCCAAGTGCCCTGCCATTGAGCTATATCCCTATCTCCTAGGGCTAAAGTTCTGATGCTGATGTCAGACAAACCATAGTATTAATACCATGACCGTCCTAGTTAGCATAATTGTCAACTTGTCACAGCCTAGAATCATCTGAAAGTTTCAAATGAGTAACTGCCTTTATCGGGTTGCCCTGTGGACATGTCTGTGATGGATTTTCTTGACCGCTAATTGATGTGGGAGGACCCAGCCCACTGTGGAGGGCGCCATTCCCTAGGCTGTATAAAGAAGCTATCTGGGCATAAGCCTTAGTGAGTCAGCTAGCAAACAGCAGCCTCCATGGTTCCTGCTGTACACCTTGGCTGGAAAGTGAGCTCCTGGGTCACAGGTAATGCGTGGAATAGCAAGCAGGTCTGCCTTAAGTTCCTGCCTTGACTTCCCTCATTGACGGACTATGACCTAGAAGTGTGAGCTGAATAAATCCTTTCCTCTAAGGTGAGAGCATCTCATCCCAAACTGGAACAATTACCATTGCCGCCTGAATACTTCCATGTGCCAGACTCTCTCAGTGCCGAGCTACGGCAAGCTAAGAGGGGACATTAGAGAAAAGGGGAGAGAATTATAGAAGGAAAGAGAAGTACAGATGGCCAGAGACCAATAAAGCAACACCCTAGTTTGAGGCTTTTAACTATAAAATTTATAGAACCAAACTAGGTTAGCCTAGAAAGGAGCCACATGGAATAATCCCAAACATTGCAAGCCTGAAAACTCTCCAGAGACCACCTGGCTCCACTTTCCAGAAGGTCAAAGTTCAGGTATCAATCACAAGTGTTCAAGGACCCCACAGGTGGTGGCCAATCAAGACCCAATGCACTTCTGACTACAGCCGAAACAAGAGTCTCAATCTAAAATCATTTGCTCTAAGCTCACTTCCAGACTCCACCACAGATTAATCCAGGTCTGTCCCTGGGCCTCAGACTTACTGGCAAATGAAAGAAAAGTGTAGCAAAAAATCAGCCACAGAAACACCCACATCATCACAGCAGAGCTAAAACTGAAAAAGCAAGGTTTTCTCTTTCTAAACAGACACTTCATTCTAATAATTCCAAGAGCACATTAGCAAATCCTGTCATGGAAGAAAACCCAGGAGAGGAAAATGGTACAACCCAAAATAAATATTTCCTGTCTGGATTTGGTGCCACTTGGTCTAAGCTATTTTCCTCCCACCCAGCCTCTGCTCTGTCACTCCAGAACTATCCATGATGTCCAAGTGCTACTCCCGGCTGGGCAGCAACGCAAGGAGGTCTGGGTGGCTAAGAAGAGACTCCAAGTCCTGAATAACAAATATCCCCAGGCCCCTGAACAGGTGGACAGTCCCAGCGAGCAGAGGTCCAGGAAGTGTCTGGTGGAGGCCAGCATGGGCACAAAGAGGAAATGGTCCCCAGATGTCCACAGACCACCCTCCTGTCTCCCCCAGTTTTCTGAAAAGAGAAACACCCTACTACTATGCAGATGATCCCCAGCCTGGGCCAGGATCCTATGGAGAAGGTTCCTGTCCACAAAGCCCTTCTCTTACCAGACTGCCGGCGTCCTTGGCGCACATGGGTAGATACCTCATCCTGGGATGACCACGCCTTCTTCAGCCGCTCTGGGCTGCAGCGATACCTACTGGGATCTGTAGCCAGGAGAGAAACAATCAGGCCTTTTGGTTCTCCAGCAGCCTACCAAGATGCCGCCCGCACAAGACCACACGTCTTCCACCCACACCCGCCTCAGATGGTCCTGGATGCCTCTGGAGGTCCCCCAGCTTCTATCTTCTTGCAACTGGGGGCTTTAGCACTGAAGAGTCCAGCTGTTTTAGCAGGAACATGTCATTAGTCACACAACTGATCCCCAGCCCTTGACAGAGTCCCCCATCCTTCCTGTTCCTAGACAGAAATACCAAACATGGTATTTGCCTGACCTAACAAAGTACACAATCAAGAACAACACAGGCAGAAAAAGTGACTTACAGTAAGAGTCCATTTCCAAGATGGCTTCCTTGGCCTAGAAGGGAAGGAGGCCCACATAGTAACCACCTGACCGTGCCTCACCTGCCCACCGGAGGACTCACACAGGGTCGTGCCATGGCATGAACCAACACCTGCTGTCCACCAGAGCCAGGAAGGGAAGCTCTAACAGATTTTTGGGAACTGGGTGAGGGGACGTGCTCTCCCTGAAGCCCCTCTGAGAGAACCCTAGGAGCCAACCTTCTGGGGGATGGTGGCATGGTGGTTCTCCAAGATGAGTCTCTTGATGTGGTGAGTCCAGCTCCGTTTCTCCTCCACTGTCTTGGCCTAGGAGGGCGCAAGGAGAAGGAACAGGGTTTATTATTTCAGGTCAAAACTACCTAAGCACACCCAGGACTTCTGCCAGGGGTGCAGAGAGAGTAAGAAGGGCTATGCTAGGGTGTCTGCGTACACCTTGGACAGGTGCCCGCGATGATCTCACCTTTACAGATGGAGACACTAGGGCGTGGGGGCAGTCAGGGAACAGGGAGCCACATGCAAGTGTGCTTAGAAGTTCCCCAGTCCCTTGCCTAGGCCGCTCCTCACCTGGATGCTGTATTGCTGCTTGCTGTGCTTATAGTGCGTAACGGTGAAGCAGAGAGAGTCTCTGGTGCTTTCGATCAGCATCAGTGAGGAGCACTGGGGGCAGAGAACAAGATAATTAAGCAGGAGGGGAAAGGACCCCAACCCTTGAGACAGTCTCAGAAGTCGGCACTGGAGCCCGATGAAGCCGGAAGGAAGCTGAGGAGCCAGGGTCCGTGGGGAAGGGAGCAAAAGCGAGGAGAGTTTCGTTACCGGAATGTGACCCTTGTAGACGAAGTGATCGCCCCGCTTCTTGGTGATGAGCAGTATCTTGTCAAAGAGGAAGAAAGTCCTCTCGTTGCGCACACGGTGTACGCGGAAGGTGGCTTCCAGGACCAGTTCTCCATAGGTGGTCAGGTCTGGCCCCTTCCAGTTAATGAGCAGTGACTGGATCTCCTGCAGCAGAGCACACCCGACACGCAGAGTCAGGCCTCACTGTCCCCGGGAAGGTCACCGAGACCTCTCACCCCAAAGGCTTCCGTGGATACCACCCTTCAACTCAGTTAAGCACAGTGACAGTATTCCCAAGCCTTGTCACCTCCCAGCCCAGGGCACCTGCAGCCGAACCGCATGCTCATGCCTCCTCTTCATGTCATTGATGTACCAGGCCACACACGTCATTGTGTCGATGGCATCCTCTACCACCTCGAAGCCATCTTCTTCTTCATCAAAATGTTTGGCAATTTCCTAGACCAAAGACAAGTGTCTGGGAAAAACCGGCTCCAAGGCTCTGCCCAGTACCCCAGCACAGATCCTGGGCAGGAGCCCTGCGCTACCTGGAGCAGCAGGTGGTACTTGAGGATGCGCTGAACAGGCTTCAGCAGGTAGGAGCCCAAAGGCAGGGAGTGCTGCAGCAGCGCCTGCCGGTCTCGGAAGAACTTGGCCTGCTGC
This sequence comes from Ondatra zibethicus, assembly GCA_004026605.1. Taxonomy (NCBI): domain Eukaryota; kingdom Metazoa; phylum Chordata; class Mammalia; order Rodentia; family Cricetidae; genus Ondatra; species Ondatra zibethicus. The sequence goes on from PVIU01000106.1 coordinate 301,348, forward strand.
TTGTCCTGCATGCACTCCGTCAAGGCTGCCACTGAGCTGGGAGAGGGCAGAGTGAGAGTTACCATCTGGGGGACGTCTGGTGAGGAGGCAGGAGCCCCACACTCATCAAATGGCCCTCTCTCCCCAAAGTCACTCACTTGGGGTAGTTGTTGCAATACTGAGTGTAGATATCAAACTCTTGGCTCTAAGGAAAGGCAGGGGGGGAAAAACCAAAAATGATGTCAGGGTGATGCTCATCTGACTAGAAAACATGGGGAGACCAAGGGACAGGTTCCTGACCCCCTGAACACACTGTCATCCCTGAGAACCTACAGAGCCATCTTTGCATCTGTCTAGGGCATCTCATCCACCCACTAGCCTTGGACAGGGATCCCCAGGACTCAAGTGTCATCTTACAGTGGGAACGTCTATCCTAGAAACATGGGATAAGGAGCAAGGATATGGTTCTTCTTACCCTTTCCACGAAGCAGCTGGCCACAGCCACAGGGTCACTATTGCAGCTGTCCAGGTCTCTGAGAAGCTGGCTGGGTAAAGGGAGAGAGGCCATTAGACCCCAACATCTATAGCCACCTCTGTAGCTCCACACACCCCCGCCCACTCCCTCAGACACAGATCATGGCCGGCCCTCGTGTTGCACTGAGTCGCAGCATCTTCCACCCTGACTAAACCTTGCCCCAGGCAGCAACCACAAAAAGAATCCAGCATGCCACAAAAATAGGGAGACACACGTTTTCAGCAAGCAACAGTGGAAAAGGAGCTACCAGTACCCACCTCTGAAGGGGACACAGCTCCTCTGTAGGCAGGAGTCAAACACACAAAAGCAGAGATTAAAGGGGGATAAGGACAGGAAAGAAGCAAAGAGTGTTCCTAGTCGGGAGGGTGCAGGGAGCAGAGAGGGAGGGTGCAGGGAGCAGAGAGGGAGGGACGGGTGCGACTGAGCACTTGGTAGGGAGGACTGCGGATATTCTGGAGACAGCACTCCCCTGCCTCCTCCATCTGTTTCCCTCCTCTCTCCCTAGCTGCCTTCTCCACACCTTCCCGAGTCCTGTCTGTACCCTCCCCTCCTACCTACACACTGCCCAGACTCCCCCAGCTGCAAGGGGACCCGAGGGAAGAGTCCTCCTGTCCTGTCAACACTGCTCTCTAAACTGTTTCTCTTGACAGGACCCCTGTCTAACTGTGGTCCCACAGCAGCAGATTCAGCCTTCACAGACTCGTCAAGCCTGTTTGGCCTGGCCTGTGTGATACACTAACATAGTGGTTCTCAACCTTCCCAACGCTGCGACCCTTTAATGCAGTTCCTGCGACCCTTTAAGACGGTGACCCCCTCACAACCATAAAATTATTTTCACTGCTACTTCATAACTAATTTTGCTACCGTTATGAATTGTAACGTAATTTTTTTTTTTGAAGATAGAGGTTTGCTGAAGGGGTTGAGAACTGCTATAATGGGTCAGCCCTCCAGGGAATCCTTACTTCCCTTGGGATCAGTGGGAAAGAAGAGAAATAAACTCTAAGATATGCGAGATGATACAGAAGGAAGAGAACAAGCGTGCAAGGCTTAGCCGTGTGCATAAGACCCAGAAGGTGCTGGAACCAGCAAACACGTGACTTCAAATCAGAAATCCCTAGAAAGGTCAGCTGAGGCCCTCTTCCGGCACAGCGCTTTGATCTGGAGCAAGGGTAGCCTTCAATTCCCCGTCTCTGCAGTCAAGCCTGCGGGTCACAGCCCATGTGTCCAGCCATCCAGGGATTGTCCCCAGGCTCTCACGCGTGCCCCAGGCCAGAACATACCTGTTCAGCGCATAGATGCTCTCTATGTTCCCAAAGAGGGCACTGACTTGCTCTGGCTTCAGGAGCCCGGGAGTGTCAATGATCTTCAGGAGGTAGTCCTACATAGAGAGAAGTATGAGGACCCCACACCTCTTGGCTTGGTCACCTAACCCCCGAGTCACACCTTAATCCATACTGCATTGTGTGGCTATGGCACAATTTCACAGGCAGTGTGCACTGTCCTGAGCCACGGGTATTTACTCAAAAATTCAAGTCTACTTGGAAACTTGGAATGCAACCTTATTTGGAAACAGGGTCTTTGTGGATGTCATTAGTTAAACCTCTCAAGATGACATCATTTGATATTTAAGGAGGCTCTAATGGCTGATGTCCTTCTAAGAGAAAAGGGCACAGGCATAAGCCAGATGTTGGTAAGGAGCTAGGATAATGCAGTCCCAGGCCAAAGGACAACAGAGAAAATTAGCTCTGGCTTTCTGCAATGCCAGTACTTAGGAGGCAGAGTCAGGAGAACTGCCTTGAGTTAAAGGCCAGCCTGGGATACACAGCAAAATCCTGTCTCAGAAGAAACCAAACCAAGAGGCTGGTGAGATGGTAAAGGCACTTGGCTAGTGACCTGAGCTCAGCCCCTAGAGCCATGTAAAGACGGACAGAAAGAAGCAACTCCACAAGCTGTCTTTTGACCTCCAGATGGGCACTGTGCATACACCCCCACACACACACACACACCACTTCCTCTGCCTCCTGAGTGCTGGAATTAAAGGCTACCATGCCCAGCTTTTAGAGTTATTTATTCATGTATTTTATATATAAAGTGCTCTATCTTCATGTAGGCCAGAAGAGGGCAACAGATCCCATTACAGATGGTTGTGAGCCACCACGTGGGTGCTAGGACTTGAACCCAGGACCTCTGGAAGAGCAGCTGAGTGCTTTTAACCGCTGAGCCATCTCTCCAGTCCATACTTTTTTTTCTTACTGAAAACAAACAATAAGAAAGAGAATTTATTTCCGGTGCTTTAAGCCAGGAGGTTTGTGGTAATTTGCGACAAAGCCTTAATGGACTCACAGCCTGCTCCTCAGCAGGCAGAGGGATCCTCAGTGGCAGGTATGTGTCACTGTCCCTGTGTGCCTTACAGTATGGAGCACTGTGCTTTTGACAGCCCTATTCATTTTGCAGGCAAGGAACCTGTGCCCGTGCACAAGGCTCCACAGTCAGGAAACAGCAGAGTGGGGAACCTGGATGTACCTGCCCAGGTTTAATCCCTGCAGAGCACCTAGGTCCCCCAGTCAGGCTAAAGCCTTTCTCTTTGCTATCACAGTGCCCATTTCCCAAGCACCTACAAGAAATTCAATTACCCTACTTGTGTGATGGAAGGTGGCTCGGGGTCATAAGGAAGCAGGTCCCCAAAGCTTCCTCCTGGCCTCATGGGAGGCAGATATACAGAACAGAGAGAGAGATGTCCAGGGGGAGCCTTCCATCCTGGGGCAGAGTCAGGTTGTACTAAATAGTTGGGCCACTGGAGGCCAGTCCCTCCCAGCCTCAGCACTCACCTCCACAATACTCCGCAGGTCCTGTACATACATGCGCTCTGTCTCCACAATCTCTCGCACCACTCGGCCCAGGTAGCTGAGCTTGTGGTGGGCAGGACCTGTCCCTGCACGGCCGTTGAAAGGGGAGAGGGGTCCCTTCATGTTCAGCCAGCCGCTGGAGTTGTTGTTGCTATTGGGAACGTGCCGGCCCCAAGGGGAGCCTGTCCCATTCTGGGCTGAAGCCTCGGAGCCGGTGGGCTCCTCCATGGCACTGTGGCTGTCACGGGAGGAGCCAGATGAGGAAGTGGTGGACATTAGGCTGGGTGGACGCTCCTGACTGCCATCTTGGTGGAGGGCAGTGGAGACGGGCATCCTGGCATCGCTGCCCGGGATTGTCACCTCGGGGAGATTCTGGAATAAAACAGACAGATGGAGAGTCAAATTCTGAGTAGCTACAGAATCCAAAAGAGGAAGGGAGGTTGCTGGAGACAGGGAGGGCACACACGGGAAGTCATTGATAGTAGGTACAAAGTCCAGTCTGAGAAGGTAAAAACACCTCCAGAATGGATAGCGGTGTGGGGACGACATGAAGGGACTTAATGTCACTGAACCACATTTACAAATGGTTGAGATGGTAAACATTAACTTTTATATATTTTACCACAACTTTTAAAAATAAGGTCAGTGAGATGACGTAGCAAGTAGAGGCACTTGCCACCAGGCCGGTCTGGCAACCTGAGCTCCGTGAACCGACTCCGGCAAGGTGACCTCTGACCTCCAAATGTGTGCCATGGCATGTGCACCACCTCCCAAATAAATAAATGAATGTAATTTAACAAACAATATCAAAAAAAATGTCTAAACACCATGAAAAGTCATTCCCTCAAAATATGAATACTAACTGGCAAGGATGTTCAAGCTGCGTCTTTTCTGGATCTCAGCAGCTCAGCCTCTGTCTTCCATAGGGTGGAGACGCATGGTCCGCACTAGGAGACAGTGAGTTCTCAGAAACTTGAGGCTCCAGAAGAGCAGAGAGGGTCTAGGGTACCTTCTAAAGAACTCAAAATGCAATTCTAGGGACTGAGACTATAGCTCAGTTGATAACACAGTCGCCTAGCATGCACAAGGCTGTGAAGTTCAATTCTTAGCGTCACATAAAACCAGGTGTGGCCAGGCAGTGGTGGCACACACCTTTAATCTCAGCGCTCAGGAGGCAGAGGCAGGCGGATCTCTGTGAGGCCGGCCTGATCTACAGAGAGAGTTACAGGACAGCCAAAGCTACACAGAGAAAACCCTGTCTCAAAAACAAAAAACAAACAAACAACCTACTGGCATGGTGGCCCACACCTGTCATCCCAGTACTAGGGAAGTAGAGGTAAGAGCATCAGAAGTTCAAAGTCATCCTCAGCCATACAGTGAGTTCCAGGTTAGCCTCAGCTTCATATCTAAAATCTATCATTTAAAAAAAAAAAAAAAAAAAAACAAGACCAGCCTGGTCTACAGAACTCCAAAGCCACAGAGAAACCGTATCTCGAGAAACCAAAAAAAAAAAAAGCAGAAAGAAAACTAGACAAACAAGCATTGCCACTTGGGCAAAGTGCTTGGCCTCTCGGGGCTTTACCTATAAGAGTGTACCCCAGAGCTATGTCCTCAAGGTGATGCAACCTGCTCCCTGCCCTCGGAGCCCGGTGCATGGCACAGTGACTGTTCCACAAATCATCAGTACATAATGATAAGGCAGCTATCAAAATGTGCATCCCACGTGCCTGCCTGTCTGGGTCTATGCTGGTGGTCATTGCAGAGGGATGAGCCAAAAGCTGGTTTTCGTTTTGTTTTGTTTTTTTGATTTTTTGAGACAGGGTTTCTCTGTAGCTTTGGAGCCCTCTTGTAGACCAGGCTGGCCTCAAACTCACAGAGATCTTCCTGCCTCTGCCTCCCTAATGCTGCAAAAGCTGGCTTTTTAAAAAATGTGTTTATAGAGCCGGGCGGTGGTGGCGCACGCCTTTAATCCCAGCACTCGGGAGGCAGAGGCAGGTGGATCTCTGTGAGTTCGAGGCCAGCCTGGTCTACAAGAGCTAGTTCCTGGACAAGCTCCAAAAGCTACAGAGAAACCCTGTCTTGAAAAACCTTTAAAAAAAAAAAAAAAAACTAAAAAAAATGTTTACCTATTTGTGTGTGTGTGTGTGTGTGTGCGTGTATACACATGGAGGTCAGAGGACAACCTGTGGAAGCTGGTTCTCTCCTTCTGCCATTAATTTCATGTCTTCAATTAAATTCACGTCATCAGGCACTTTCACCCACTGAACCATTCCATTAGCACAGGCTCTTAACAATGTTACAACCAGCATGAAATACTCTCTGAAAAATTGCTAAATCTTGGAGCACCAGTGGCTCCACCTGTACTGAGAGGGACGAGGAGGGACAGCAAAAAACGAGCCAGTTTTACCCCTTGTCCACTCCCAGGTACCGGGTGTAGGCAGGCCCCTGACTCAGCCACACCAGGAAATTCCCCAGGGCTGAGCAACAGCTGAGTCTTCCCTCAGCACGGCTGGGCAAAGCGGCATAGAAGGCAGGAAGCTGCACCCAGGTGATGCAAACACAGTCACAGGTGAACTTTATTCCCTGAGCAGATGGTACTGCTCGTAACCCACCCCAGAGAGAACACTTCATGCCTACCCACGGGACCAAAGCTGCCAGAACCCTCCATGGCTTGCTATTTCCTCAGGGGAGGAGCAGGGAGAAGAGGAGGAGCCTGAATCATTAGGACCAGTTTGGTGAGGAGGCGAGGACCCCAGGGTCCTCTCTCACCTCTACTACTCAAAGGCTGCCAGACCAGCCCTGGCCAACAGGATCTATAACATGCAGTCGCCACTCCAGCCTGTTTTCCTGTGTCTCTACCCTGACGTGGAAACCAGAGCCTGTGGACTCTGCCTTTTGTAGATGGTGCCGTCTCTGCCTGCCATTATTCCTCTGTACCTACTCCATGTCATACACGGCCTTCCCGTCTTAGGCTAAACGTTCTCTCTCTAGGAACCTCCCCATAAGCGGCAGACCTGGAGGCCTCTGCTGTGCGCTCTTGTTGCCTCAAGTTTTCTCTTCCGTTAACTCACTGTGTGATTGTGATTAGCTTGAGACCCTCTGCTCGGGGCTAATGGTTACACAAGTAGGGATCATTAGGACCAGTTTGGGGGAGTAGCAATGGCAAGTGAGTTCTTGTTTCTTTGACGAGGTTTTTTTTTTCCTCCGTTTTGTGACAGGGTCTCTAATACTGAAGGCTGGCTTCCAACTCCCAAGGATGTTCCTGAATGTCTGATCCTCCTGCCTGCATCTCCGGGTTCCTGGGATTACAGGAACAAGTCACCAACCTAACTTACGGGGTGCTGGGCTCAGGCTTGAGGCTTTGTGAATGCTAGGCAAGTACTCTACCGACGGAGCCATATCCCCAAACTGTTGCTTTATTAAGCTAAAAGTTGAGCATGTTCAGACCGACTTATGGTTCAACACTAACCCAGCCAGGTCCTTCTCAAGGTCAACATTTTGGCCCTGTGTCTCAGATAAGGGATTTTATACAGAGCAAGGTGCCTATCATGTGACAAGTGATGGGCCAAGGGTAGCTCTAAGATTGGTGCTGGTGTTTGCCTCTACCTACAACACAGGAAGTTAAGCCTTAGGGGGACCACTCTGGAGCCCTGTGCTGCCGCTGCTTCCTCCCGCCCTCAAAGACTTCATGCTAACCAGCTGCACCCTTCTGCATGGAGACTCGGCCCAAACGCTACCCTGCCCTTGACCTCTAGTCCCATCGGTCCCAGCTGGAAAAACAACCAGGCAAAGACTTATGGCCTGCGATCTTTCCCAGATTAGCCCTGGGGTCATGTCAGCTCCTCTGGGGAGGCTAAACGGAAGAGACCCAAGTCCCCAAAGGATGTCACAGCTAGTCAGGTCATAAGCCTTACAGCAAAAGAGTCACTACAGCCCTACCTTATCCCCCCTCACACTATCAGGGGGTTACTCTATGAAAGGAACCTTCTGAGAGCCCCTCATAGGGACCCCACTTCTCTAGTTAAATACAGCTACCTGTTTGCAAAGCCAGCTGTCCTGTTGAAAGCAGAAAGTACCTGCTTGAATCCCCCAGAGCCTAAACAAAACAGATCGGTCACTTGCTCAATGGTCTAAGAGCTGCAGGGCGCTGAGTCTCACCTATCCCTAACAACGCTGCTGCGCAGTGGGCGCTACTCTGAGTGCCCTTGTACAGATACAGTGTGGAGTCCACCAGACTTGGGCATGCGGACTCCAGCCCCCATACTCTGACAGCCGCTACCTCCCTAAAGGACCTCACACCTGTCAGGGCCATAACCAATGCATTAGCCATGGCCCCTGGTTTCCAGTGCTTTGATGTAGGATAAGCTACAAGGGCATCGTGACCATCCAAAGGGCTGAGAAGGCTTGTCTGGATCTGCACCATGTGGTTGGCCTCTGACAATCACTCTAGCATTGGGACAATACAGACGCTGGATCAAGGGTCATGGGCCACAGGCAGACAGTGAGCAAAGGATTCCCAGGGTCAGATGCTCCATGTCTCAGATGATACTGCAGTGATCTAGGGTCATACGCATGATCATAAGGTCCCCTCTCCTAGGCAGGAGGCCACAAAGGGCTCAAAGAACCCAAGTGGTGGTGAGTATGTTAGAGCAGGATTCAAGAGTAGATGGTTAGGCTGGCCACCCCATGTCACTGCTGTGTGTACAGTGCAGACTCCTATGCCAGATCTTACCCAAATGCTCCCTTGGGCAGAGCAACCTGTCCTTCCTTCCTACCCGCTGAGCAGCACCCACCATGCAAGATTCACCCTAAACCAGAACAAGAATTTGGTTCCTCAACCTTGTCTATTCTGCTTTTGTATTTTGAGACAGGGTTTCTCTATGTAGTCCTGGAACTCGCTCTGTAGACAGGCTGGCCTCAAACTCCCAAGTGTTGGGATTAAAGGTGTGCGCCACCACTGCCAGGCTTAAACTAAACTTGCCTCTGAAGAAGGCAGCAGTCAAGAGTCAAGCCCACCTATCCTACCACAACCAGGTCTCCAGATGTCTCCTGCAGAGGCCAAGCTCATCTTTCCGCATGACTCAACCTTGTCAGTTATCAATCCTTAAACCAACCTTCTAGAGAACCGACTCTCAAACCCTACACTACGAAGCCCTTTGAGACATTCCCCCAAAGAATCCAGGGACAGGAAGAGAAACCCACCCTCCCTCTCTTCCTTCCACTTCCTCCCCTCTTTCTCTATCTAAATTAAAATGTATCTACTCCCTTCCTCCATGCACACCTGTGTAAAGTATATGTTCCACCTCCCAAGGCCCTTCTCTGGGCTCCCCAGGCAAGGAGGCAGGCAGGCTGCAACAGGTCCTTGGATTCCCAGCAGCAGACTGGAGCCAAGTCCCACACCTTTCCCTTCCAACTATGCCTCATTACTGTGCCCTCAGTTTGACCCAAAGGGGGATCCCCCCCCAAGTCCCCAGACATAGCCAGTGTCTCTGTGCTGTCCTCGGGCCTCTTCTCACTGAGGGAATTAAGACCCACTCTTCCTTCCACAAAAGATCCCCCCAAAGGACCCCCTGGAGCCTCCTGGAACTCTCCTGTTGATGGTCCTGAGAAACCCCCAAGAACTGACCACACTCCCTTAGCCCATCTCTGGCGGGTAAGCGGAGACGGCAGGAGAGGTAAAGAGCATGCTTGGCACAAACCCCAAGTCTGGCAGGTGGAAAGGTTGGAGACTCCCTGAAAAATATTCTGGCTCCAAAAGGCTAACCTCACCCTTCCACCTATTGCCCTTCACCCAACACCCAAGAGCTGAAGCCCCACAGTACCACGCCTACCCAGCAGCCCAGAGAAAAGGGGTGGGGGTGGGGTTCCAAAGGTAACTGATCCCTGGGCCCCCCCCCCTTTGCACACAGATGGCAGTCCTTCCCCAGCGATGGCGATACAGCCTCCATCCACTGGCCTTCTCGGCCTCCCATCCCAAACTCCAAGATTGGGGTAGCCAAAGGACCTTTGATCTTCCCCAGAGCAACCCCAATTCCACTTTTCAGAACTTCTCTAGAGAGGGTGCCAGGAGGAAGCCAGAGAACAGGCACAACTTTTCCATTCAAACAGGGCGAAGAGCAACATGAACTTCCTCCAAAAGTCTCAAGCAAGATCCACAAACCACTGGGCTGTGCTCTCCTCACAGCTCAGCATACCCCTGCATCATACTCACTTCCGAAGTGTTCCCAGAAGCCTCGCTTTTGCCAGTCTGTTCTTAAAGAGACATACACCCCTCCAAGGTTCTCAAGGGAGGTAGGGCTCTGAGGAGGTGTGGCTCTCTGTCACTATCCCCAGTGTATTGCTCATGGGTCCATTCCACGCCTCCTAGAGATTCAAGAGCCCCGAGTCCCCGAGACACTCTCTGGGGAGTGATTGTATTCAATGTGAGCAATGTGTTCTGGAGAGGTTGTGTGAACAGTGTGACCGGGGTTTCTGGGCCACAGCTGGCTCAAACTCATTTTCCCACCACCCAAGAGCAGCAGCAGCCCTTGGCTGAATGAGAGGCAGCAAGACCACGGTTGCTAGGAAGGACAGGACTGGTTGCCATGTCAGTGGGGTACTCCCACCTGAATTCCAGGAGGCTCTGATGGGAGTCCAGAAAACTCAGCTTGGCCTTGGAAGGGAAGGAAAGCCCCTGGCACCGGGCTTCAGAGGGAGGGACACTCTCCTACTTCCTACTGCCCCTCCCCCCACAACCTAAGCCTGTGTTTATCATGCTTTTTACTCAAACTGGGAAGTCCCCCGACCCCCTCCCTCTACATTAGGCCCACCACTGCTTGCTTCCAGAATCACTCTGCTTCAACCATTTCTAACCCCTCCCAATGTACTGTCCCCCCACCGAAGACATCTACATCCCAATCCTCGGAACCTGTAGCACCTAAAGGTACTTCACACTGTGGTCAAATAAAGGATTCTGAGGAAGAGAGATGATCTTAGATTATCTGAGTGAGCCCAGCATAATCATAAAAAGCCCGAGTCAGAAGTCTGACCACGAGTCAAAGGGTGCAGCAGCTCCGAACACCCATGGGCCCAGAGTAAATTCTATCCTCCCTAACTTGAAGATTGGAGGGTTGCGGTGGAGAGATGGTTCCGTGGTTAAGAACACTTGCTTGTACAGAGGACCCAGGTTCAGTTCCCAGCCCCCATGTGGTGACCTCATACATACATTCAGGCAAAACACTCATACACATAAAAAGAAAAAAATCTAAAGCGAAGTTTAATACTTAAAAAAAATGTGTGTGTGTGTGTGTGTGTGTGTGTGTGTGTGTGTGTGTGTGTGTTACAGCAGAAGTAGGACACTATTGTGCTTCTTTCCACTCTAATGATCCTGGGTATCACTTGACACATTGATCCATGAGGTTGACACATGCAAGCGTTTCTTCTGGACTAATTCTAAATGACCAGACCTAGAACACCTCTCACCGTTCCCACAGTTAAGAAACAGCTACACTGTGCTTGAGATTGAGGACCTAAGCTAGTTCCTCCTGGAAGGACTCAACATTAGTCACCGCCAGCAAGAGTCCCAGGAGCCAAGACACAGCCAGCACCAGTGACTGATCGTTCACCCCGGCAACCTCGTCATACTTGGCCCAGCAGAGGCTGCCCTGCCATTGCCACAGACTCAGCGATAAGTCATGAAAGACTGGAGGAAAGGCGAGAGCAGTCAAGTCTAGACACAGGGCTGTAATAATAAGGCCTCCCTATAAATAGCCCCCCCTCAAAAAAAATTATAAAAGCAACCTACCAAGACATTTCACTCACCCAGAGGAAGGTAAGCCCTCACTGCTGGGGTTAGTCAGTTACAGCTCCTGGCAAATCTTGCCATTTACAGAAAAAGATACAAAGTAGCAGGAGAGGAAGCCGGCAAGGTCTTGGAAGCAGGCAAGGACCCAGAAGTCGGTGCTAGAGGCAACTGCAAACCTACTTAAAGTGCTCAGAAGCCAACGCTTCTCTCATCTCTAGGTTTAAAAATGTTTTGTTTGGGGTTTTTGTTGTTGTTGTTGTTTTGTATTTTGATTTTATGTGTATGTGTGTTTTGCCTGAATGTATGTCTGTGCACCACCTGCATAACTGGTACCCATGGAGTCCAGAAGAGGGCATTGGATCCTCTGGAACTAGGGTTAGACAGATGGTTGTGAGACACCATGTGGGCGCTGGAAACTGAACCCAAATCAGTAGTTCTTAACCACTGAGGTTCTCTCCCACCCCTCATCTCTAGATTTAAAGGGATCAAGCGAGGCTGGGGATGAAGCTAATTGGTAGAGCGCTTGCCTAACATGTACTAAGTCCTGGGTTCGATCTCTAGTACTTACACACACACACACCACTCAAGTACAGCCGGTACTACTTATTAGCAAAATTCAAGGTCATGACTCCAAAGTCCAGTCCTGAAAAATTACCCATGTTATTAGTCATTGTGTCCCCCACCCCACCCCCATTTGGGGAGCTGCTTGCTTTGAGGCCTAGAATAGGCCTATAGGGAACTAACTACAAAAGGAGAAAAGGAACCACACCTTCAGAGCTATATTATCTGTTCCTGAGACAGCTTCAAAGGCACAGGAGATGCACAGTGGGAATCTACTGTGGCCTGCAGAGTTCTCAGCAGCGAAGAGATGATGTGTGCATGAAACAGGTTAAAATGCACTGAATTTATACCATGGGTCTTGGAACCGGGTAGACCTGATTTGAAGTCTAGGTCCTCTACTTTCCCACAACTCTGTGGCTTTCAGTTGTCCAGCAGCAAGGTAGTTACAATACTGTCAACCTCACCGACTGTCTCCGAGACTGGAGTATACAAGCAACCTGCACATCAGCATACAGGAGCCCAACCAAGAACCGGAGAGAAAACGCTAGCCCCAAACGCACCAGGATGAAATATTTTTCTGACTTAGACCTTATTTTTTTACCCACCCATATCTCAAACTATAACTCAGCAGATAAAGGCTTTTGCCACCAATCCCTAGAACCCACATGGTGAAAGAGAGAACCAACTTCCTCAAGTTGTCATCTGACCTCCACATGACGCAGCATACACACACACACACACATGCACATGCATGCAGACACATTTTGCGTGCATGCAAAAATAAATAAACGTAAAATAAGAACAATAAAAGTTCAAGCCAAACCCAGTGAATCAGCCTGTGCTATCCCTTCCCACTGAACCAGTGCTTATCTGTCTAGGGTCCCAACACAGTTCAGACCATGATCTCATAACCTCCCAAGAGCAGTTCGACTGATAACCAGCACCAGCAAGCGCAGGTCAGGGAAAGTCCCCCGGCCTATCGCAGCGGGACACATTCCATAGGGTGAGATGGCTGGGTCCTGGGGAACCACCAGTCCAACAGGAAAGTCAAAGCCTTGTGGGCGCAAAAGCACAAAAAAGCCAACAACCAATCCCATCCTTCACGCTACTGCCTGGGTTTTAAGTACAGCTCCAGGTGGAGTTTTAGGACAGAGGACAAAAGTCAACGCAGCATAGAAGACAGCCAGTGTTCCTGAGTCACAGTGTTTCTTTCAAACAGAAAGAAGCAGAAGGGTACAAAAGAGCCCAGGACTGTCACCAGCTGCAGAGGTTTGGGTGAGAAGGGCCCCCAATGACAGTTGAATGCTTGGTTCACAGTTGGTAGATTTGTTTACGAAGGATTAGGAGGTGTGGCCTTTGTTGAAGGAGGTGTGTCACTGGGGGTAGGCTTTGAGGTTTCAAAAACCCAGGCCAGGCCCAGCCTTTCCCCTATCTTTTATAAATCAGAAGTAAGCTCTCAGCTTACACCTAGTGCCCTGCCTGCCTGCCTGCCTGCCTGCCTGCCTGCCTGCCTGCCTGCCTGCCTGCCTGCCTGCCCTGTCTTTGAAGAACTCTAGGAGAAAAGGCATGTATGCAGATTATCTACATAACAATGCCTTGAGAGCTAGCGCAGAAATGAACAATGAATAAACAAAAGATGCTTAGAGAAGGCCAAGTGTGCCTGGGACCCGCAAGCTTTGCAGGAAAAGGGACATTCTGGCTGAGTCACAACCTATGAATAAGCCAGATGAAGAGATATGAAAGGGTCAATGAAAGTCGGCTTCCAAGGAAAGGCCTGGGGTCCTGTGCATCCTGGGGGCATCTAGATTGTTTTGTGGGAGAGGACAACTAGGCAAGTCTGGAAGATCAAAAACCAGGACAGGTGGAAATAGGCTCCAGGAGATGAAGCGTGAGAATATGCGCTAAAAAAAAACACCATCTGGGATGCAGACTGCAGCTACAGGTGTCCCAGGACCAAAAAGGGTTTCGAAAAGAATGCAGAGGCCCAGGAGGACCTGCTGACTTTCTAGAAGAAAGCGAGGGAGGGGGGCGGCAGAGAGAGCACTGTCTAAAAAGGAGCAAGGAATACTCGCATGCATGCAGCAAGGAAGATGTGTGATCTAAGATCAAGATGACATGATGCAATGCGTAAATTAGGTGTTCCCGAAAGCAGGAAGAAGGGCTAGGATGTAGCTCAGTGCTCAATGGCTTGCCTGTCAGGAAAGCCTGGGTTTGAGATGGAGCAACACATAAAACCAGAGGTGGGAGCAGGAAGATAGGAAGTTCAAAGTCAGCCTTTTAGCTACATAGGGAACTTGAGTCTAGTCTGGGCTATGAGACCGTATCTCAAAGAGGATGGAATACAAAGGGACTCTATCACCTGACGCAATTCCTTATGACCTAAGTCCACTACCAACAGGGACCAGCCACTGAGATTCCAGGTAGTAGCTGGGAGGGACTCTCCTTTTGGCAGTAGAGGTCCATAGCCCTCATCTGGGCTGGGGAAGGGTTCATATGAATCTTAACATCGGAGGGGTCGCCCCCCACCACGCGCCACCTTCCTTTCCCACACATCAGAACTAGGGGTAAGGCTGCCAGCATTGTATCTCCCCCAGTCTTGGCTCCTTCCAAATTCTAAGCATGAGCCTTCAGGAATGGAAACAAACTCCTTCCAGGACGATGCAGTTAGTTAAACCATCAACTTCCTCACCCTGGCTTCTCCACAACCCACCTTCTTCCTTAGCCTGAGCTTCCACCAGGGGCCTTAGGATCCTAGCACAGGGTTAGGGGCGTGGCTTTTCCAAGGCAGGCCTTAGGGACTCTCACACAAGTGTGAATCCTCTGAGCGGCTAAGGTCTTCAGATCAGGGACCTCACACACTTTCCTACCATGCAGAGCTGCAGTCCCAGACGAACCCCTCCACTCCCATCCCCCCAGTCCCTCACATCCTGGCTAAGAGGCCTCAGCCAGAGACGACTAAGGAAACTCATCCAACCAGTTTCCAGTCTAAGAGAGGAGCCTTCTTCCTTAGTAAAGAACAAAGACCAGAATTTCGACTGCTCCCTTACCTGTCGCCAAACCCCAGAGGCTACACAGGACACAGGGTGGGCAAGGAGAGGCACAGCCCCGCCAGTCTACACCACAGAGAGAGACCTTGATACCCAAGGGAAAGAGATGGTGATGTCCAAGCAAGAGTCTCTACCCCAGCTCCCTGCACCTGCTGCCCAGAGCTAGTATGCAAACGCGGTGCTGGCCCCATCCGGCCTGGTACCCTTCAGGGCACCTAGGACCCACTTCTCACCTCTACTAATGGTGCCACTTGACTTCATCCAGAATAAACCACCTCCCTGTGGATTCTGGGCAAAGGAAACTTCAGGAAGAAGTGAGAAATTAGCTATGCTTTTCCCAGTATGCATGTTATGTGTACGGCTATGAGGGCGGTGGGATCACCCAAGATCTCGAGCACACCCCTCCCACCAACTGTTTGGAGGAGACGCCTCTGAAGTCCCCAAGTAAAGCACTCCAAACGCCACAGGGTTGTCTGCCTGTTTCCCAGTCACAAGACCAAACCTACTGGAAGCACCCAGGGCAAGGTAAGTAGAGGCCACTCATCTACACCTGAACCAGGTATGGCCCTCCATTTCTGAACCTCCGGGGGAGACTCTGCCTTCTGTCCCAAACCTGTGGCTGTTCACATTCCCCAGAGGTTGCCAGGCGAGGCTTAGATTCCCAGAGTCCCACCGGCAGCCCACGCGGACCCCCTTGGCCTGGCCCCAGAGGGTACCTACCGCTTTCCTCAAAAGGGCTCCCATCCCAACACAAAGAGAAGCACTGGGAAGGTGGCCAGGGGCTAGGGAGCTGCATTCTCTCCAGGAGTACGGCAGTCCAGCAGTTAACAGGCTCTGGCTGGGCAAGCAGCAAGCTGCCACCAACAGACTTGGGAATTAAAGTGCCCGCTGCCTCCCGTGAAACCTCTTCAATAAACGTCCTATTCAGAACCAGTTCCGCGTGTGGGTCATACTTGCTACATTTCTCTCATTCCTGATTGCTGGGGGGGGGGCACCAAGGAAATGCAGCTTCCCACCACAACTCAGCAGGTTCCCAATGGGTGAGGACCAGGGCCACAACCCCAGGGGGTAAGCACCATGCAGCCGAGGGCCACAAATATCTCCAGAGACTAAGCACATGGGATACTAAAATGCAGGAAGTCAAACACTGAAGACTCAAACAAAGCCAGATCAGTCACCAACACAACAATGCTCCATTTATGGGGCACCTTCCCCCACTTAGGCCCTCACAATAGCCCGAGGCTATTAACCCTCTGCCCTCACAACAGCAAGCTGGAGGGTGGAACAGAAGACATCAATATTATCCAGGTCAGGAAAACTGAGGCGCGGGCTGTTCCCAGACACCAAACTAAAATCTCAGGTGACGTTTTCTGAGGGCGTACAGGCACTGCTCTGACACATTTGCTATGCCCCGCAGCAGTCCTCCACTCAAGACTATGCAGCTAGGGAAGTGGGGAGCCGGGTTTGCTGGACTCCAGATCCCTGGGCAATCCATTCACAAGCAACACATGCCTCCCCCTCCTCATACCCAGGACCCAGGAGCCAGAGCCTAAAAGGAATCCTGGTAGACCATTCCCTCAGGTCCCCTCAAGAGATTTTTTTTTCCCTGCTCCTTTTAAAAGTTTACATTTTACTGGGGGAAAGTTCCCACACAGTGTGACAACCCCAGAAAGAGGCCCAAACAAAGTCACCTGGGAATTCATAACTCACCCATAGATGCTTCCAGAAAGAAAGCACTTGTGAGACCAGCAGAAGACCAAGCACAAAAGAGGGTCGTTCTTCTGCCCACACACTCTGTGGTTGGGGGTGGGGGGTGATCTGCACTCATGAGGGACAAGAAGCCTGAGGTGCTTCTGTGCGCACCCTGCTATAAAACCACAGGTGGCAAGTCCAGGTCCCCAGGTTTGTGCCCTGCATGCTCTCCAGGTCTTGTCAACCGTGCTGGCAGCTGTGTAAGGAATTGCCAGAAGGCGGCTGATGTGGACTAGTGTGTGGGCAATGTGGAGAGGGATGGCATTTTGTGGGTGACTATGGTGAAGAAAGGAAAGAGACAGAGATAGGCTTGGGAAGGCGGGCAGGGTGGAGGTGGAGCTCACTTGCCTTTTGCCTGGCCATACTCGGCCCAGCTGATGCTATGGAATCAAGGCTGAAATACCCCCCAGTGGTAGAATGTTTGCCCGGCGTGTGGGAGGCCCAGGAATCGGTGCCCCCAACAAAGGTAGGGGATCCCTCATGTCTGATCACAGCATAAATCATACGCTAGGTGCTGGTGACAGCAACCAGCAACACAATGCTTCTTGAAGAACTCAAGTGAAGGTGGGGCAGGCGGCCATACCAGTAAACAGTTAATAGATTTCAAGATAGTCCTAAGTGCCAGGCAGAAGAAGAAAAAACAGGAAAAACAGTGTTACTGGGGGATGGGATCTTTGCTAGAGGGGTGTGGATGAGGTGACTGTTGAGATATACACAGTAAACAGTAGCCAGACAGGCGAAGCCTTCTAGTCTTTTCCTCTACCCCATCTCAACCATCTACTTCCACTCGTGAAACACCCAGACCTAATCACCACCAGTAAATACAGATTTATAAAATTATCTTGCTTTGAAGTGCCCGTCCCTCGGCATCCCGTGATTGCAAGGGGCTGGCAGGATGACCCCATGAGTAAAGGCATTTTCTGCTAAAGCGGGATGACCTGAGCTTATCTCTGGGACCCACATAGTTGCAGAAGAACCAACTGCTGGAAGTTATCTTCAGAATTCCATATGCAGGCTACAGCATGAGCATACCCCCCCAACACGCACGCACGCACACACACACACACACACACACACACACACACACTAAATAAATACGTGTAGAAAAGTAAATAAAAGCCTGACTTACAGAATAAATTCCAAGCCAGCCAGGTCTACAGTGAAACCCTGACTCAAAAAACAAAAGAAAAAAAAAAGAAAGATTATAAGAAACTATGGACAACTCCTCTATGCCAATAAATAAAATAGTATAAACAGTGCAAATTCTAGAACAATACAAACTACTGACTGGTCCAGGAGGAACAGACTCTGACAAGACAGATAGCAATTTGTAATTTTAAAAATTAAATGAAAGTCCAGGACTAGAAGGCTTGAATGGTAAATTGTGGCAAACATTTAAAGAAACCATACCAACTAGTTACAAATGTCAAAAAAAAAAAAAAATAGGGAAGGGACCAACACTTCCCAAGTTATCCTGATTCTGTTGTACTGTGCTATCAAGCTCAAACTTAAATAAGAAAGATGGGGGGCTGGAGAGATAGATGGCTCAGTGGTTAAGAGCACTGACTGCTCTTCCAAAGGACCCGGGTTCAATTCCCAGCACCACATGACAGCTCACAACTGTCTGAAGATCCAGTTGCAGGGGATCTGACACCTTCACACCGATGCACATAAAACAAAGTTAAATAAACCATAAAAATATTTAAAAAAAAAAAAAGAAAGACGCAGACTGTAAAAAGTAAAATTATCTCTTTCTAGATGGCACAATACACAGAGTCCAGTAAAAGACTCCAGCAATGTAACAGGACACAAAAATCAATTCTAATAATCCCAACACTTAGGAGGCGCAATGGGGGGGGGTGCTGAAAAAACATCGGTGCTACTAGTAAGTCCCAGGCCAGCCTGGGCTACACAGCAAGACCTTGTTTCTAAAAAACACAAAGGATCGGAGCAAAGGCTCAGCAGTTAAGAGCACTTCCTGGTCGTGCAGAGGACCCGAGGTTAGTCCCAGCACCCAGCATGGGCAGCCACCTGCAGGGGATCTGACACCCTCTTCTGGCCTCCACAGACACCCAACACATGGCACACAATAAGATCTGTTCCTAGCCGGGCGGTGGTGGTGCACGCCTTTAATCCCAGCACTCAGGAGGCAGAGGCAGGCGGATCTCTGTGAGTTTGAGGCCAGCCTGGTCTACAAGAGCTAGGACAAGCTCCAAAGCTACAGAAAAACCCTGTCTCGGAAAAAAAAAAAATAGCAGTTCTCTTTTCTGGCAACTTCTGACAAACTTATCTGCAGATTCAGCTCTCCCGATCCAGGCTCCCTCGAAAGCACAGCCGTCAAGACCACATTACGCTCACTTAAGAAGACATGAGCCGGAGCACAGAATAGAAAGGACAGAAATAAAACTCCATTTACAGTCAATGGGTTTTTAACAAGATAATTCCTTTTAACCGGTGGGGTCCTGTTAGAGAAAGCAGGTCACAGTGAAGCAGAGGCAGGCGAATTCCCAGGAACACACAGGACAGCTTAGTGTGCACAGTAGTGCACAGGAACCCTTTCTTAAGCAAGGTCAAAGACATAGAACCACATACAAGGTTGTTGTCTGACCTCCACACACTCACACACGAACATGCACACACACATACATATACGCACTCATACACAAAGGTTTTTTTAATTAAACACAGGGTTACCATATGACCCAACAATCCTACTCTTTGGTAAATCATTAACATATGCCCACACCAAGATGGCTCTGCATTACATAATCTAATGTCCACAGCAGCATTATTCGCTTTTAAAATTTATTTACTTATTGGCAATGCCAGGGGTCAAGTCCAGGGCCCTTGTGCATCTAGGCAAGTCCCACTACTCATAATAGCTAAACAGCTGAAACAGCCTTATAAAAAAATGTCTTTTAAATGGGGAGGGCCACATGTCGAGGACACCAGGAATGGTGGCTCATGCCTTTAATCCCAGCACAGGAGGCAGAGGCAGGCGGATCTCAGTGAGTTCGAGGCTAGCCTGGTCTACAGAGTGAGTTCCAGAACAACCAGGGCTATACAGAGAAACCCTGTCTCAAAAAACAAACAAAAAAAATTGAAGCAGAATTGTCCATCAGATGGTTAATAAATAAACAAAATGTAATATATCCATGTAATACCAAGTTATTTAGCAATAAAAAATGAATTACTTTCTACAACATGCTGATGAAGTGGAAGGCCAGCAAAGGAAAGCCTGTCATAAAGAGAGATAATATAAAACTCCATTTATACAACATGCCCAGACTAGGCAACTCTAGAGAAACAGGAAGTATTCCAGTGGCTGCCAGGAGCTGGGAGCTGGTGAAAACGGGAAATAACTGCTAATGGGGACAGGTCTTTTCTGGAAGTAATAATAATGTTATAAAATTAGATAGCAACGGTTGCACAACTCTGCTAACAATACTAAAAATCAATGAACTATATACACTGTGTATGGGTGATTTTAATATATATGAAATATACCTCAATGAAACCATAAATAATAAAGAAAGAAAAACATTAAGGACAAGTCGGTAGTATAGACCGTCCAATAAGCAAAGGAGGGCGGGCCATGGGGGGGGGAGTTGGCTAGTGTTGAAAAAAAATAAAATCATTTGCATCTTCCAAGGTTTAACCATGGTTACAGACAAGGTTCTTGAAGCAGTCTGTGACCATGATGCGATCCAGAGTAAAGCTTAGGTATCAGTGCATAGGCTAAAGCTCTTTCCTTTTGTCAGGGCCAAAAACCAGCAACCAGAAAATACACTCCAGGCACATTTAAAATGGGAGTAGAGTGGGTAAAATCTGTAACATCTTATTCCTATAAGAAATGAGAAGCCAGGCGGTGGTGGTGCACAACTTTAATCCCAGCACTCGGGAGACAGAGGCAGGCGGATTTCCGTGAGTTCGAGGCCAGCCTCCTCTACAAGAGTTAGCTCCAGGACAGGCACCAAAGCTACAAGAAACATGTCTCAAAACCCACCCCCCACCCCCTGCCAAAAAAAGATGAGAGAAATAAGTATGAAAACTTACTATGCAGGATCATTAGGTGCCAAGACCACACAGTGCAGTATCCTCAGCAGAGCTCAGAACCCAAACAAAGGAGAGAATTGCTGTGGATAGTTGAGAGGGCAGTTCCTCACTGTCATTTTCCAGCCTCAGAAAATACCAGTAGGTGCAGAAGATGCCTGGGAAGCGTGCTTGTCTTGACAGAGGCAAGCACCACCCCGGGATACCTGGCAATCTGTTTTTGTGGAACTGAAGTGAGGATCCATTCCAACTCTACTGAACGCAAACCCGGGCCCCAGCCCCACAAAGACAGCACAGAGAACAGTCCAAAAGACCACACCTGCAGTTTCAAAACGCTAAGCGCTCCCGGCTCAGGGGTCATTAGGAAGTTCAAATCCTGAGCTAGGGGTGTAGCAGAGATGGATAGCTTTCCCAGCAGGCAGAGGACCCTGGGCTCACTTCCAATGCCACCAAAAAAAAGTTTTTAAAGAGTAAGGAAAGTTCAAATTTGATCTTTGTGAAGTGTCAGCACAGCAATCCTGGGCAATTCACCAGACCTTGGAAGGACTTGGGGGCTTTGAGATCACTACCCAGTTCTCAACATCTCTTAAGATCCCAACCAATCTGACTGGGACTATTTTTTTTTAAAAAAATAATTTATTTTTATTCTATTTGCACTGGTATTTTCCCTTCATGTCTATCTGTGTGTGGAGTCAGAGACAGCTGTTAGCTGCCATATGGGTGCTGGGAACAAAACCCGGGTCCTCTGGAAGAGCAGCAGTCAGTGCTCTTAACCACTGAGCCATCTCTCCAGCCCCCTGACTAGGGATCTTCAAAATGATGTTTTGCACTTCCTTGCTTCTCCCAACCCGAGTCAGGGTGAAGGGCGCATAGGTTCGCCTTTTCTTCATGAGTCAGGGTCACAGCTGCTAGCCAAGCGTCCGTCATCACACTAATGAGCCCCAGGTGGAAGGTGTGTCAAGCCAGTCCCTGCAAACAAATGACCCTGGGTCCTTCCGCTAGCCGTGGCCTTTCCTGGTGTTTCTGTTTCAGCCTGCTTTCACTGCCAACTCGCTGCCCCACAGTTGCTTCCCTTTCTCTTCCGGCTTCCTCACGGCTCGCACTGCTACCTGTCTGCAATGGGCTCAGACAGAAGACACAGGTTATGAGGAGGCTGGTGTGGATTTCACAGCCATCTCAACCCCTAGCTATGGGCAGATGAGCAGGACTGTAAGGGAGGTTGCCAAGCAGCTGGGCGTGGTGTTATGGGATATTATGGGACATATATTCAAAGCTATATAAGCACACCCTGCTGTCCTCTTCTGGCCCAATTTGCATGGCGGTAAACTCAGCAGCAGGCCTGGGAATATGGGTCCCAGCGACTGTAGGTTCCCTTATGCTTTGCAAGCTGCAAGAATACCAGGCTGCCTGCATCACTCCCTTGCCAGGTTAAAATTAGAATCTTAGGTCCTGATCACTTACTTTAAGCCAAGAACGGATCATTTGTAAACCAGGCATAGTGGCTGACATCTGTAATCCCAATACTTGGTGGATGAGGCAGGAAGACCTGTGTGAGTTCAAGGCCAGACTGGAGATCAGAGAAACACAAACAAAAATGAAGGTGAAAACTCCATTCCTAAGGTTTATCACAGAGCAGCATAAAGCTTATTTGACAAGTATTTACTGTAATCCTACCATACACAGACACTGGGGATGTAGCAACGACCTACATAGAGGCTGCAAGAACACTAGTTCCCCTTTCCCTATAATAAATATTTGTCATCTGTTGCTCAAGTCTCTGGTTTACATACACACATACACACACACACAAAAGAGAAAGACAAAGACAGAAAGAGACAGAGAGAGAGAGAGGAGAGGGAGACGGAGGGAGGGAGGAGTGTCTTCATACCCTTAAGAGTAAAAGTTATGAGGTTTTGTTTTTTTTTTTAAAAAAGCTCATTTATTTTATGTCCTGTGTACAGGTGCTTGCCTGTGTGTACATCTGTGCATCACAGGTACGCAGCGCCTATGGAGGCTAGAGGAGGGTATCCGATCCCCCGCAACTGGAGTTATGTACAGTTGCCAGCCACCAAACAGGAATCAAACCCAGGTCCTCTGGAAGAACAGCCAGTGCTTTTAATCACTGAGCCATCTCTCCAGCCCCTAGCTTTATAAATAAATAAATAAATAGCCATCCTGACTACATAGAAACATTCTGTCTCAAAAATTTTAAAAAGGGCAGGAGAGCCAGAGTTGTGACTCAGTCGGCAGAGTGCTTGCCCAGCATACACGAAGCCGAGTGTTCAATCCCTAGCAGAGCATATAAACCAGACATGGTGCCAGGTGCCCGTAGTCAAGGCGTGGGGGAAGTGGAGAAAGACCTGAAGCTCAAGGTTATTCTCAGCCATATGTGGAGGTCCCATGTTAGCCTGGGATTAAAAAAAAAAAAAAAGTCAATTTTAAAACATATGAATTTTTAAGCAGTCCTAGTAGCCTGCTGAATTCATATACAAAGATAGCACAGGATACCCCCTTGGAGTCAAGAGTAAAATAGAACAAGTGTCTCACTGGGTAAAGGCACCTGCCACCAAACCTAACAACGTGAGTTCAATTCCTAGGTCCTACATGGTAGAGGAAAGAACTCCCACAAGCTGTCCTCTGAATACACAAATGCACATGAATGCGTGCATACATGTGTGCACACGTGCACACACACACACACACCGAAAATGTGACTTTTTTTTCCTTAAGTCTTCTTCCTCCATTCCTCTCTCCCATCTCAACTCAGACTCCAGCAGTCATCAGAGAAATTCCCAGGATTCTCACTATGTTTCTAAAAAAAAAAAAAAAAAAAGTTGCATATACCCAGCACCTTCTAGAACCCTGTTCAGTTTCTATGTTCAGCTCTTGAGGCTGTTGTTCATCATGGAATAGGTCTTCCTAGTCCTTGACATTAAATACAAGCATCCTCTCCAAATGCCAGCCAAAACAGCTAGCAAGCTATTGGTCTCCTTTCAATTTGCTTTCTCAGACAGCAACAGTTCACCCAGTGTGTCCTTCTTCACACAGTCCTGGAGCAGATGAGACCACCAAGCCAGGATGGAGCCCCAGCACCAGTCAATCATGCCCCGTAGGTCATGTTTTCTGCTATTCTCAGTTCTATATGAGGACAAAGATAAGTGAAGCCCTATTCCGGCTCTCAGAGAGCTTCTAATCAAAACAAGTCAACAAAGCCAGGCGTGTCGGCACAAACCTCAGTGCTTGGGACGCAAAGGTAAGTGGATCACTACAAGTTTAAGATGAAAATGTTCTAGGGGGTAAAGAAAAGAGTTCTGGGTCCGTCAGATCCGGTTTCAAAGGGGGAAAAGAACCCAACAAACCATATCTAGTTAGCAAGACATGCTGGTCCCCAGACATCAGGGGAATGGTTAGCATCTCCAGGATAGCCTCTTGTGGATCCTGGACCTTCCTTCTGACTTCAAGGTACCAAAGGCACAAACATGCCTGGGGCTACGCAGGGCCCTCTTTCTAACTTCCTCTGAGGCTTTATACCAACTGACAGTCTCTCCAAAAGTTCCTTCATCACAGGGCGGGCCTGGCTGTGCATGTGTGTGCCTGCAGAGGCCTCGGAGGAGTGGTCTGGCTGACAACCACTTCCCTTGGCCTGGCCCCTCCGCTGCCCATCTTCCACTTCCTGCACAGGAGCAGGGCCCCCAGGAAACCACTGGCCACAAGCTTTGGCAACAGCGTTTTAGATTAAACCTCTTTGGAGGGTGGTGGTTCTAGCAGAGAGGGGAAGAGTCTCATCACATGGGTTGGGCGGCGACGGCTTAGACTTGCACACGCCTGACCCTCGGCTTTCTGCACTGCAGCCAGTTGCAATTCTGAGAGTTGAGATTTCTGGAGCCCAGGAGAGAGAAGGCAGCCTACATAACACAACAAGGCTCTGCTAATTTCTGAGCCAACAAAATGGCTCAGTGGATAAAGGCATTCTCCACCAACCCCGAGGGACTAAGTTTGATCTACAGGACCTTCATGGTAGAAGGACGCCCATAAGTTGACCTCTACATTTTTAACTCATTGTGGTCCCTGGGAAACCTTTATCAAAGTCTTTGCAGGGTGCCTCAGAACCTCTATCTTGTCCTGCCATCCTTGCACATTTTCCTTGAACAGCTTGCTCACAATGTATGCCCCTCTCCTTCCGCTCCCTAACCCCCCCATCCTTAACCCACACCCCCCACATAACATATCTATGCCGTGAAGGAAGATGATGATAGACGGAGAACCTCCAGGACTGAGGCCAAGTGAAGAGGCTAGGGACAAAGGTGTGATTCATCAGCTGATTGGATGCAGGGGGAATTCCATAGCGAGGCAGGCCAGGGCTGCCCTAAGCCACCCTATCTATCTGAGGGACAGTGGCCAGCACACAGTTGATGGGAGTCTTGCATCCCCAACCTGCTGCCATCCAGGGTCGCATAGGGGACTAGATTGACTCAAGCTTTCTAGTTACCTCCTTTTGAATTCCCGTCCATCCCAGTACTTAAAAGTGCAAATGCACAGCTTTTCACCCCGGGGTGAGTGCACTGGCAGGAAATATCACTGCTACCTCTGTCTGTGGAATTCAGCGAGAGAAAGAATGGGCTGCATAGCTCCACAGGGCTCGCTGAACACCGCAGACGCGTTATCTCATTGCTCGTTCTCACGATGCCACATGTGGTAGGCGCGATGACTAACTCTGTTTTACAGGTGAGAAACAGACTCAAAGGAGTTAGTCCACAGATTGCTGCAGGGCTAGGAAGTTGCCAAGCTAAGGTTTAAATCCAGGTCCGTCCAACTGCAAACCCTGATCTTTAAATGTTACTTTAGGATGCTGACCTGGGTTTCAAGGGACAGACGTCCAGAGTGCGTAGAAAATGTCTTCCCTGGCTAAATGACTCCAAAGTCCCTTCCTTGGGGAACAACTGTCGTCTCCAGCCTTCCATGACAATTCACATTGACTTTCCCAAATCAGTTTTCTGTCAGTTGCCCCTAGTAGAATTCAGCACCACCAGGTCAACAATTACCGAAAACCATACTTCGTTCACTGCTGTGTCCCCAACACAGCATTCACACTTAGAAGATGCTAATAATAATGGGTGAATACATAAAATAGATATAAGACACTCCAGTGTAAGGAGGGGGAGATGAGGAAGGAGAGTGAAGGAGTATGTTCCGGGAAATGATGGAGGTCCCAGGATGAGCCTGCCAGGTCTGTCAGACCCTGGGGACTCCGGAAGGGTTTTTCCACTGTGGTTGTAATTCTTAGCTGCCAAACCCCCTGCCAGAAGGTTTCTAGAAACTGGGGGAGGAAAGTAATGAGTGGGGCAGGCTACAGCTCTTGAACAAAGGCCTGTGGACATGCAGCTGGCCAGAGAGGCGGGACAGGGCAGTGGCTTGGGCCACAGGGACAGCCCAGGATGGCTGGGCTGAAGTCAGCCCTCAGTGCAGCTGCAAAAGCAACGCCTTCCATCACCACAGTCCCCTCCACCCCTGCACAAGAGAGAACGACTTCAATTAACCCTCCAGGGCCTGTCACAGCTTGTAGCACCCTCCCTGTCTGGGGACCAAAGCCCGCACAGGGTTCTCAGGGAGGGGTGGGAGTAGTGAGCAGGCCTCACATCTGGGACCCACACCTTCTCCCCGCCCAGGACTGGTCATCTTGCAGGCCATGGCCTTTGGCCTGTTCTGGTGTAAACACAGTGACCCTGAGATAGCAGTGGGGTTGGTAAGGCCAATGTTTACTCTGAGACTAAGATACTGCGAGCCAGCGAGTAAGCCCCGGCCACAGGCTCCTGATGTCCTGTGTTATGCACAGGGCCTATCCAACAAACACTGATGGGTCCCTTGTAGCCACTAGACAGCGTTTCTTTTTTTATGGTAATGTATGGTGTACTCCTTACACAGGCACCTTCTTTTGATCATTACCACATCCCCTATAAAGAAAAACAGGTACTCTGTAGGGAAACTGAGTCAGAAAAGATAAGTGAACTGGGAAGAGAGTGGGATCTGGCCATGGGCGAATTATGTATGCAAAAAGCCTCAGACACTATCCATCTTCACTGTAACTCAATAGGGCCAGCATTAAACCTCTGGCAAAAACTCACTGGACTCTCAGTCCAGTGGGGCTCCCACTCTCCTGGCTGGACCAGCCCACCCTGATTTATCAGCCCAGATTAAGTGGAGGGATGAGAAAGGCCCCTACTTCATTCCCACTTCCCAGCATCACGTGGAAAAGCCTAGAAGAGGAAGGCCAGCAGAGGCAGCATGTGAAAAGTACACGTACAAATGGGAGATGGGGTCTAAGCCCAGAACCATACAGGAATAATAGTAACAGAAGAGTTGAATTTCTGGTGTTTAGTCCCTAGGTTTTTATGCTGAGCTTTCATGACCCAAGATTCCAGTCTAGCAAAGGAAGGACTAGAAAGAACTCTCCGGAAGGCCAGACACAGCAGGAAGTATCTTCTCTCTCTCAGGACTGTCATTATATTCCATGCTAATTATTTCTTGAGCAAGGGCCATGTGACTGGAATGTGTGAAGAGGCATGGGAGACCGGGAACCCCAAGACTAGGGTTCTCCGTAAGGTGCTCCCGTGCTGGTCGGTTCTGGGGGGCCCTTAGAGAAGCCTAACAGCCCTGCATCTACCAAGAGTTTAGTGAGTGACTGAGACGGATGCTCCTACCCAATCTTCAACACCATCCCACAATGCCGCTTTTTTTCCACCCTACAACCATTCCATGGCTCGTTCCGGGTTTTTTTCCCCTCTTTGTTTTCAAAAGTAGCTCCAAAGTAAACGCTGCCACCGATGCAGCATCTTCAACAACTAACTGAAGCTTGCAAGCCTTGCCAGAGCTTCCCAAATCGAAGGTCTGGGTGCAGGGTGCAAATAACCAAACCAGTTGAACGTGTGGGAGGGCTAGGCTGTTAGGGGCAGCCAGAGAGGGGCTGTAGGCTTGCATGTCCTGGACACTCCGTTTCTGGCACCCACTCTACTCCGCCCAGATAGGCAACTGAGATTCCCAGGACCAAGCACCGTGTGGCACCAACCCGGAACAGGCTTAGTGCCTACGCACTCCTGGGCTCACGGGACCAGAGGCGAATCCTTCTAGAACGTCCCACAGTCCCGAGCAAGCACTAACCCACTGGCGCCAGTGCACTCAAGGGGAATGTAGTGGCGGGAACGTCGAGAGCTGCCCGGATTCAAACTCGGCGAAGCCACCTCGAGCCAATGCTGCTTTGGTTTCCGGGGTGGGGACAAAAAGTGACTCCCCTTTGCGACCTTCCCGCGCTCCAACCTCCTCCGAGTGCGTCCCAGGAAGCCCTGGACCAGGTCCTCATCCCACAGAAGGCTAGCCTGGGGAACCCCTAAGAGTGCCACCGATCGCGCATGGGCAAAGGGAGAGGGGCAAAGCCGGGGACACTCACCGAGCAGTGGCCGCCCCGCCGGCTCGCGACGCTCAGGGCTGCCCAGGTGGCGCCGCAAAGCGGGCGCGAGTTTGAAAGTCGCTCTCGGAAGCGACTGGAGCAGCTGGCCACTCCCGCCCACGGCTGGCTGTCCCGCGGTCCCAGCCTCTTCCCGCTATGATCACCCAACTTCAAGGGTCCCCGAAACGCGCGCGGTTCCCCAGCACTCGGCAGGAAGTTACGGCCGAACGGAGCCCAGGCAGCCGCGGGAGGGAGGGATTGAGGGAGGCAGGGAGGGAGGGAGCCAGGGAGGGGCGGACCAGGAATGTTTCCAGTGGGTGGAGACTGCGCTCGCGGCTGCGATCCTGCAATTGGCGGCTCAGTGGGGGCACCGGGAACCTTCCTGGCGCGGCGTGCGAGCTGGGGTTGGGGCTGGAGGCAGCGGTCCGTGTGGCTAATGATTAACGCTCGCGGCTGGCCGTGTGGGTCCCGCTGGCCTCTCCCCATCCCCCGCCACCTGGAGCTCCAGGATTCCAAGACACACGTGATGGGGTTACCCTAGTGTCAGCAGCCTGACCTCACGCCGAGAGGGCAGCCCACACCTCCAGACTGGGCTCCGACTAGGGAGGACACCTGTTCAGCCCCTGAACTTTCCCAGGAGAAGCACCTGGCTAGATGGAGAAGGACGTCCTGGTCCTTACTGGATCAGGTCACCACGATCACTGAGTCAGAAAGGCACGTCTCGAATTCCTCACCGAAACTAGGTCTCGTTGGCTTTTTACAGCTGTAAAAAATCTTACCTTCTGACGAGAAAGAGATAAGAAGCGCATAACTTGGGGCTGGGTGGGGCGCTCAGCGGGACTGTTAGTGAGAAAAGCAGATTGAGGAACCTGAGTGACAGAGGACCGCATTTGGAATGTGATCTGAGTATCAACGAAAGGCGTGCGCTGGGAAAATAGGGGAGGTCAAGGTAGCACAGGGACATAAAATACGGACGAGAAAGGTTTTGAACAAGAACATAAATCTTTGTGTTTATTGTTTTTTTGTGTTTGGCTTTTGGGGGGGTGGTTAGGCTGTTTTTTTATTTTTTGAAGCAGGATCTCAATTATCAAGGAGACTGACGTAGGGAGATTTTTTTTTGTTTTGTTTTTGCTTTTGTTGTTGTTTTTCGAAACAGGATTTCTCAGTGTAGCCTTGGCAGTCCCGGAACACGTTCTGTGGACCAGACTGGCTTAGAACTCACAGAGATCCGCCCGTCTCTACCTCCCGCGTGCTGGGATTAAAAGCGTGGGCCACCACCCACCGTCCCTGGAGGGTGATCTTGAACGAACTGATTCTGCTACCTCCACCTCCCGAGTGCTGGGATTGATTACTGGTGTGCACCACCACGCCCTAATTACTGTTTTTATTTTTCGACTTGAGATAGGGCCACATTTTGTAGCCCAGGCTAGCCCCGAACTGTAGGCGCTCCGCCAGAGTGCTACAATTACAGGCGTGTGTGACTGCGCCCCGCGAAACATAAACCTGAGGTTAGATTCTGTCCCAACACCCCCCTTGAAGAGGGGTGGGAGATGAGAGCCCAGGATGAGACCACAGAAGAGGTAGGACTCCCCGGTTAGATGCAAGCACGGGGTCCTTGGATCAGGAATGGGGCTTCTACACCAGCATTTAGAAGGCAAAGTGTAGACAAGTAGGAATTCTAAACCATCCTTTAAAAAACTACCACCCTTAAAAAAAAAAAAGTGCTGCTCCAGGGAAAACACCTAGTGATTTACTGGAGGGGCGGGGCGGGGCAGCGCGAGAGGAAATGGCTTTTAGGTGACTTTGAAACGGGATCCCTGCTGAGGGCAAGGTAAGGTGTAGACTAGCGGGTGTCCTTTGCTCCTGACTGCGGAAGGCGCTCCTGGCAGGCCCAGAAAATTAGGCCCACGTTACTTAGTCCACAGGTTAGGCCTGAAGAGGGGCAAGCTAGAAAGCAGCGCAGGTGAGAGCCAAGATTGCCAGAAAGGGATGGAGGAGATGAAACTACAGGGTGGAAAAGTGAGATGTCATTCCTTCCTGCCTTGCACTTTCCTGGGTTTCTGGTTTCTTCTCTTATCTTTTAAATCTTACCAGTCATTTCCTACTTATCTTAAACAACAACTTCCAAAACCGTCTCCCACCCCGCGACTTAAATTTTTGAATGCACACCTCACTCCTAGGCCAGGCTACTTTATAGCCACCAAGATAGGAATACACTTACTCCCATTTTGCAGGAAGAATACTGGGGCTCCGAGGATGGAGCAGGCTGGCCTAGATCACTCACCTGGTCAGCCAAAGCCTAGTCTGACACAGGAGGAGTGTTTACTGTGTTAGTCTTACTTAGAGAATTTTACAAGAACAATTGCGGTCACAGAAGGAGAAACTGAGGCTGGTGGGTGGCAGAGCTGGGAGTCATTAACAGGGAAAACAGCATTTAATCAGCTCTTCCTCCACTCCCTTCCAGACTCCTGTCCTGCACTTGAGTCTAACGCACCCCCCCCCCGTTGTTTCTAATTGCTTTAATTTATATGCCTGTTTCCTGAAAAGATTGCAATCTCACTTATGTAGGAAGCAGAACTTATGTCGGAAACATTCAATAAGGCTATGCTGAAAGTCAGATGAAACAACCCAGGGTTTATGAGAAACTAGTTTCCTGCCTCGGAACCCAAGAGTCGGTGTCAGGACCAGGATCTCAAGCAGCGCCCCCTTCGCAGCTGCAGCTTTGAGCCTCTGCCTTCCCACCCGGCTCTTGCTTCAACAGCCTCACCCTGCTATTAAATCATTTATTATTATAATAACACCTTGAGTCTCAGTAATGCTTTTAATCTAAGGTCTCAAAGTGTCTAACAAATACAAATTAATTCGTCTTCACGGCCCCTCCGCTAGGATGGGAGAATAGAACTGCGCTCCCTAGTTTATGGGTGAGAAAACCAAACAACCTAGAGTCAAGATGAGTCACGAGGAACCATGCAGGGCTTCTCATCCCTTCCCTACCTCCTTCTGAATGAAAACTTCAAATCCCACAGACAAAGGCTGTTGAGTTTTTACAATAAAGGACATTTCCAAACTGTCATTTCAGCTGCTCTATTGTGGACTTCAGGAAAGGGAGGGGTGTAAACACAGGAGATAGGTCCCCAGGGGCCATATTCCGTGGCTTTGAGAAGGAGCCAAGGCCTGTTGCTGCTGACAGAAAATTCATCCCCAAACATGGAAGAAATCCCTCTCAATAGCCTATTACATTATTTGGGTGGCTTCAGAGTTGCAAGTCGACTTTTGGTAATGTCTCTCAAAGTGTGGTAGAACCTAGCATGGACAAGGCTCTGGGTTTGAAGCCCAGAACCACAGAAAACAAGCAAGAAAAAGTCTTAAGTTGCATACAACAAAAGAGGGGAAAAAAAACCTCACAGCATCAAACTTTTATGCATTAAAGGGTGATGATCTAGGGGTTGTGGCAGATTGCTTAGGTAACATGTATGAGGGTCTGGGACTGGTACTGAAAAAAAAAAAAAGTCAGGCATGGTAGTCCTGGCAGTCAGGACTACATAGTGACTTCTAGTCCAGACTGTAGAGTGAGACATTGTCTTTAAAAAAAGAAAGAAAGAAAGAAAGAAAGAAAGAAAGAAAGAAAGAAAGAAAGAAAGAAAGAAACCAGCATGGTAGTGCAGGCCTTTAATCCCAGCACTCTGGAGGCAGAGGCAGGCAGATCTCTAGAGGTCAAGCCAGCCTGGTGTGTTTCAGGACATCCAGGGCTATGTAGCAAGATGGGGTGAGAGAGAGAGAGAGAGAGAGAGAGAGAGAGAGAGAGAGATTATGAAAAGGTAGAAACTTTCTGCAAAAGTTTATGTGATCTTACTAAGGGACTTCATTGTAATCCACAAAAAAAAACCTACAACTCAATAAAAACACAACCCATTTTTTAAAAGTGCAAAGGATCTGAATAGACATCTCCCCAGAGAAGCTATATAGATAGCCAACAAACACACGCTAACGACACTAGCCAAGAACATGCAAATTAAAAACATAGTGAAATACTGCTTTGTCCACTAGGATGCTTATACAGGACAGTGAGTGTCTGTGAGGACAGGGAGAAACTGTAACCCTCTCACACTGCTGGTGCACCCATTTTGCAGAACAGCCTGGCCATTCTTCAAAGGTTAAACATAGATTTGCTTTATGACCACAATTTCAGTCCTAGGAATGTACCTAGAGAAACAAGAACACCTGCCCACACGTAACCGTGGACATAAATGTTCAACACAGCATTCTTCCTATCAGTAGAAACCCAAAAGGCCCTCAGCTGCTGATGGTAAACAGAAGGTCACATAGAATACAACAGAATGAAGTTCCAGTTCGTGGGTGAGCTTGCAAGCCTATTGCTGAGAAACCAATCATAATAGACCAAATATTGTATTCCCCATTTATAAGAACTGTCCAGAACAGGAAGTTGGAGGAAATGAGGAAGAACTACTAACCAGTCCAGGACTATAAATTATTGTGACAATGGCACTAGTTATTATAACTGTCGAGTTGCAGTTTTGTTGGTGTTGGGAATTGCACACAGGCTAAGCATGGGTTCTCGCACTGAGTGGCATACTAGCCAGAATTACAGATTTTAAACTACAGTTTAACCAGATGGGTCAGGCTTGTTTTGTGAGGGAGAGCACGTTTTGTTGTCATAGTTGTTGTTTGTTGTTGGACCCTTTAATACAGGTCCTCATGTTGTAGTGACCCCCAATCATAAAATTATTTTCGTTGCTACTTCATAACTGTAATTTTGCTACTGTTATGAATCATAATGTAAACACCTGTGTTTTCTGATGGTCTTAGGTGACCCCTGAGAAAGAGTTGTTTGACTCCAAAGGGATCGCGACCCACAGGTTGAGAACTGATGCTTTAGAGTAAAAGAACTTATAGGCCGAATCGCTTTCTGTATATAAAAATGGGATTTACTAGAATGATTTACAGGTTGTAGTCCAGCTAATCCAATAATGGCTGGCTGTGAACAGAAAGTCCAAGAATCCAGTAGTTGCTCAGTCCACAAGGCTGAATGTCTCAGCCGGCTTTCCATCTGTGCTGGAATCCTGAGGACGTGGGCTCTAATGTCAGCAAGCTCACTAGCAAGTTGAGGGCAAGCAAAGAGCAAAAGCTTCCCTCTTCCGTGTCCTTATATAGGCTTCCATCAGAAAGTGTGGATCTAGATTAAGGCGTGTCTTCCTACCTCAAAGGTCTAGATTAGAAGTGGATCTTTCTGGAGCTAGAGAGATGACTCAGAGATTAAAAGCATTGACTGCATTTCTGGAGGTCCTGAGTTCAATTCCCGGCAACCACATGGTGCCTCACAACCATCTGTAATGAGATCTGATACCCTCTTCTGGTGTGCAGGCAAACATGCTGTATATATAACAAATAAATAAATCTTTTTTTTTTTTTTAAAGTGGATCTTTTCAATGGCTACACAGAGAAATCCTGTCTCAAAAAATCAGGGGGAAAAAAGTGGCTCTTCCTACTTCAGATTAAGCAAAAAATTCCTCACAGGTGTGTCCTCCATTGGGGGTTCTAGTTCCAGATGTAGTCAAGCTGATAACCAAGAATAGTCAGCACAGACTCCTGGGAGCAGCTGAGACTGAAGGTTTGCACCCGCACATCCAGCCGGATTGTGTATTTTTAATGGGTAAACTGGGGACTCGAAAGATGGTTCAGGGATTAAAAGCACAGGCTGCTCTTCCAGAGGATCCAGGTTTGAGTCCCAGCACCAGCATGGCAGCTCACAATCAGATGTAACTCCAGCTCCAGGGCATCCGATGCCCTCTTCTGGCCTCCATGGACACCAGTCATGTGTGTGCTGCCGAGCATTCATGCAAGCAAAACACCCATACATACAAAATAAATTGATTGATTTTTTTACATGCCATCAGGGTATATATATTTTTTCATGAAACAGGTAAAATTTTATGACATATGAGTTTGAGGCCAACCAGGGCCATAGAGAGAGACCCTGTCTCAAACAAACAAAACTATGTGAACATATCAGCATCTTAGGATGCCCAGTGAGTGGGGGCAGGACAAACTCAATTGCGCATCTCAGCAGAGAATGCTGTATGAAGCCATAGGCTCACTGTAATTTGCTGCCTTAAAACAATAATTCAAAGTCTTGTGGCCCCAAGTTTCCCCAAAACAACTGGAAAGGAAGGTTTATAATTAACTCTTAGAGAGGGCTGCGGCTTCTTGGGGGGAAATGGTCCCCTCCTTTATTGATAGCTTCCTCTGTTCTTGGTGTCAGAGAAATGTGACATCAGAAAGGGGAAGAGGCATGGGGGGAAGAGAGAGGATGACGGTCCCATGTCATCTCTACAGCTGGCTGCCACCCCATGGGCAGTCTGAAGGAAATGCCCTGCTGTTTGACTTTGTGTCTGCCACAGAAGCGGTTGCCAATCACTTGCGGTTTTTCAAGAAGCAGGGAGCCTGTGTGAACCATTTCTGGAGATCACTTATGTTCACTTCCTTATCAGGAGATAAAAGGGCCTCGTCAGCACTCACAACACCTGAGACAGAGTTGGCACTCACACATCAGCCTTGGAGGCGCTGGGTTTGCTTTACACACAGCTTGCTGGGCATTTCCTGACTTCTGGCCTGTCTGCGTGACCGTGTAGAGGTAGACAAGCTGTACCCTGCCCCATGCCAAAGTGCGCAGGCGTCTGGGGTAGACCTACTGGGTGAAATGGTATTTTGAGTTATTTGGAGGGACTTCTGGATCCTTCTGTACCTGAGCTTTTCAGGCATGGGATTCTCAAAGAGTCACTAGAAGGTTTCTAAGTCAGGGCTTGTGTGGATCTGCACTCTTTTTGTTGCTTTGTTGTTGTTTGATAAGTCTCACGTAGCCAAGGCTGGCCTTGAGCCCTTGATCCCCCTGCACCTACTTTCTGAGAGCTGGGATTACGGGCATGCATGTCACACCCAGCTTTAGAATGAATATTCTTTGTTTGGTTGGTTGGTTTGGTTTTTTGAGATGGTCCCTGTGTAGGTCTGGCTGACCTGCATCTTGCTCTGTAGACCAGGCTAACCTCAAAAATCAGAGATCTACCTTCCTCTATCTCCTGAATGCTGAGACTAAGGTGTGTGCTGCCATGTCTGGCTCGGTATGTGAACTCTTAAAAAAAAAATTAGGATTTTTTTAAAATTATGTGTGTGTTTGGGTAGGGGCATGCACATTTGAGTACAGGCACCTATGGAGGCCAAAAGAGAATGTTAGATTCCCCTGGAGCTGAAGTTAAAGGTGTTTGTGGTCTTCTCCAGTGGGAGCTGGGAACCAAACTCTGCCCTCTGCAAAAGCAGTAATGCTCTTAACTGCTGAGCCATCTCTCTAGCCCCATACATGTTTTTATTACATTTGCTTCTTTATTTCTTTTGTGGATGTGCACATGTGTGCTGTTCACACACACTTGCAATCCCCCATGCTCCAAAAGCTAAAAGGGCCTTGCTTGTGAGGCCTCCTGACCTTGGAGTAAGTCTGGCTGTTATAGCAAATAAGGCAGAGAAGTTCCACCTTGATTCATATGCAGTTCTCAACCTTCAACACCTTGCTGAGCAGCAGGGCAGGGCAGGGCTTCAAGGGACTCCACTGTATCCTTCCAAAACAATGAACAAGAGCTTCATTAGTAGGTAATTGCCCAGTTGCTTGCGGAGAGAGCCAGTTTTCCTTGACTTTAATTGGGGCTGTGTTTTCCTCATTGGCCTGTGAGTTCTCAGCCCTGGCTCTCTCCTCTTCCTTTACGGAGATGACTGGGCAGTGGAGCCTGCAAACCCGTGAAACTCACTCTGCGTTTCTGCACCAGACTGGACAGGAAAGCTGAAATAGTTGTAACTGCTATAGTAACTGTGGCCCAGCCCCTAGAGTCTCTAGGATCAGCAGCAGCTTGCCTAGGGAAGTGGGGAGCTAACACAAGGGTCAATGGCAGAGCTGAGCATTTCCACCTGCACAATGACAAGACTCACAGGCTGTCCTATCCTTGGCTGCCAGGTGCTCCTACCTTCAGCTACTTCGTGTGGGGTTGACAGCCTTGCCTTTGTCATCTCTTGTCACCCTCCTGTATATAACAAGGCTATTTTCTTCTCATCCTTACAGAAAGTCCAGGTTCTCTTTCAATCTGGAAAACCTTATATTCTGTCCTATTAAAACAAAACAAAGCCTAAGGGTGTGGGTGTGGCTCTGTTAGTAGAGTTGCCTAGATCATGCAAGAAGCTCTGGGTTTTGTCCCCAGCACCACAGAAACCAGGCTGTAATTTCAGCTCCTAGGAGATAGAGGTAGGAGACAGGAGGATTAGAAGTTCAAAGTCATCCTTGAATTTTTGGTCATCCTGGGCTATGTGAGACTGTCTAGAAGGAAAGGGGGGGAGGAAGGAGGGAGGGTACAGATAGGGAGGAAGGAAAGGAGGGAAGGAGGGAAGAAAGGAGGAGAAGAGGGAAGGAGGGAGGGAGGGAAAAAGGAAGGAGGGAAGGAAGAGCAAGCCAGGCCATGGTGGCTCACACCTTTAATCCCAGCACTTGGGAGGCAGAGGCAGGTGGATCTCTGTGAGTTTGAGGCCAGCCTGGTCTACAGAGCTAGTTCCAGGACAGGCTCCAAAACTACACAGACAACCATGTCTCAAAAAAACAAAACAAAAGAAAAAAGAAAAAGAAAGAAAGAGGGAGGGTGGAAAGAGAGATGAGAAAGATAACAAACATGGAATCTAGAGGGTAAGGTCACATATCCCAAATGTCACATGATCCTTGATGGCAGGTCAAAGATGTGAACCCAGGCCTCTCTGTAGCTTAAACCTGTGCTCTTAGCCACCAAAACTGCCTCCCCCTGACCTGAAACAGCCAGCTGTTAGGCCAGAGCAGGGGAAGTGGAAACAAACTTCAACAAATTAAACCCCAGAAACCTTATTCTGCTCTGTCCAATTAGTGGACTTTGAGCACCTCTGTCCCGAACCGTGAGAAGCAGACTTGCCGTGGGGCTTGGTAAATGAAGAAATGAAAATGGGTAGTGAAGAATGTGAGCAGGGCTGTAAAGCTCAGGAGAAGGGAAGAAGAAGCAAAAGTCTCCCAACACATGTGAGGCTCCCAAGCCAGCCGCAGCTCTGTCCCCAAGTAGTCCTGCTGATGGAACTTGGAGAATATCTTGGAAGAGTAAAGCTGTGGGAACCTTAGAGACTCCTGCAGATCCCTGGAAATTGTCCATGGATTCTTCATCAGCCCCAGCCAGTTAAGGACCCCTTTCTCCGAAGATTCTTGTTACTCCAGTACCTCACTCCCTTCCACCTCCCTGTGGTGCAAAGGGCCTGTTTTCTCTGCAGGGCTTTTCAGTCTCCAGGGAAGGTTGGTGCATCAATACACAGACGAGAGCCACAGAGGACTTGACTTTTGTTCTCTTCAGGTTTATTTATTTTTATGTTTTGTGCATGAATGTTTTGCCTCCACGTATGTATGTGTACCAGGAGCATGCCTGGTACCCTCAGAGGTCAGAAGAGGACAACAGATCCCTGGGCTTGGAGTTATAGGTGTTTGTGAGACATTGTGTAGGTGCCAGAAATTGAACCTGGGTCCTTTGGAAGACTCTTAACCCTGAGCCATCTCTCCACCCCCCATCTCCGCAGATTCTTTTTAAAGTTCTGTTTTGCTTTGTGAGGTATAAGTGTTAGGTCCCAAAGAAACTTGGGGGACAAATGGCTGAGGTGCCTATTAACATATTAAAGTCGATCGATGCTGGTGCCCGTGCTCCCTCAGCATCCCAAGTATGTGGTATGGAGTCCTGGCTCCTCTAAAATTTCTCACACACACCCCCACCCCCTACTCTACACCCCTGAGCTTCCCTTCCCCAGCTCCCTTCGCCTATGTAACTCAGCTGTCTCCGCCATGTGCTCTCTCGGTTCCTCGCTTGGTCCACTTGCTGTCTTTCCTTTCTTTCTCCTCTTCCTCTCTCTCACTCTCTCCTCTCATGGCCCATTCTATTCTGCTGGCCATCTTCAGTCTGGACTCTTCCAGATGCCTCAGGCTGTGCTCTCCCTCATATCTACAGTAAACCTTCTCACCGACACTTAGGAGGGGTCATATCCTCATTTTCATTCAGTAAGAATCAAGCCCAGGACCTCATATAGGCAAGCACGATGCTTCTAAGCTAAATCCTCTGCCTCTTCTCATTTTGTTTTTGAAACACGGTCTTGCTAAACTAGACCTTGAATGTGGGTTCCTCCTGCTTCAGCTTCTTGAGGAGCTGGGGTTCTAGGCTTGCGCCCCCCTACCCTGCTAGCTCCAATCCTTGAGCCATCCACTTAAGTTCTCGGTACCTCAGTTTGAGAGAGAAAACATTGGGAAGGCGTTTAGCAGCAGTTCCTAACGCACAGAGCTAGCTAATAACGGTTTGCTGTTGCTGTTTGTTTGGTTTTCTTTTTAAATTTCAGATCATAAGTGCTGGGTTTCCAAGCCCAACCACAATATCCTAGTCTCCTTCTTGCCATATGGAGTCAGAGATTTGAATAGCCAGAAGATATCCTCCTCCATCTCAGTTAATAGGTGAGACCTTCCTGGGGAACTTCCATTCCAAGCTATGTATCTTATGCACTTACCCAGCCACACGCCCATCGAACCATCGATTCATCCAATAGTCATTTGTCAGCCGT
This sequence comes from Ondatra zibethicus, assembly GCA_004026605.1. Lineage (NCBI taxonomy): Eukaryota > Metazoa > Chordata > Mammalia > Rodentia > Cricetidae > Ondatra > Ondatra zibethicus. Next base: position 340,004 of record PVIU01000106.1, read on the forward strand.
CTTGATTACCAGGACTTGTAAATTTAGTCTAAGACATGGTATTGCTCCAGGGGGAAAGCAAGTACCAAACCAAATAATAAACTCCAAAACAAATAGAAAACATTTGCTGGTCTCTATTTTCTAAACTGTATTTTCTGTGTGACCGTTTATTATTTGACCCGAGGGGAAGAAAGATATTCCAGTCGCCCCCAGGTTTAACAGTGACTCAGAAGTATGCATTTGCTTTTCAAAGAACAAGGTATGTGCTTATCTCAAGGATCTTCTCACCACTCAAGAGACTTTTAAATTATTTTTAATAGCGCAAATGTTGTCGAATCCGGGGCATTTTTAGGTTGGGGGAAGATGTTTGGGAAATGGCTGACTGTCATTCAGTCTCCCGTCCGGTGGGAGAAGCCCTAGAGGGAAATTAATTCTAAATGAGACTCTTAAGGAATCCAAGGTGATTCTGTCAGCATTCAACACCTGGCGGGGCATGATTTCACCGCAGCCTTGGTTCTGAGCACATGCTTGGGCCTCATGCTGCTAGTGCCCACACACCATGCAAGGCTCACAGACTTCATGCTGTGAACTACAGGGCTTCTACAAAGTGTCCTGCTCTCTTAGAAACAGGAGCGTTTAACAGCAGAAAAGAAAGACCTTTACTATTTTCTCACCCTCCTCCTTCAGCACGAAGTATCAACTTCGGATTTTATCGTGTGTGAAGGCTTGATTTTAAAAACTGCTGTCTGAACACTGGAGATGTAACTTGGTGATAAAGCACTTTACTGGCGTTTGTGAGGTCAGAGGTTCAATTCCCAGTACCACAAAACAAAACAACCACAAAATTATTGTTTGAGTAACTGGCATGAGTTTCACTTAAAAAGAAAAAAATTAAATGGGGAAGGCTGGAGTAATGGCTCAGCAGTTAAGAACACTTCCAGAGGACCTAGGTTCAGTTCCCCAGAACACACATGGCAGCTCACAGCCATCCATAACTCTAGTTCCAGGGGACCTGACCCCCTCTTCTGACCTCTGAGAGCACACTTGGTACACATGCATACATAAAACAAAAAGAAATAAAACTTTGGGGGGAGGGGTTTTGAGACAAGGTTTCTCTATGTAGACCTGGCTGTCCTGGAACTAGCTCTGTAGACCAGGCTGGCCTCAGACTGAGAGATCCATCTGCCTCTGCCTCCTGGTGTTGGGATTAAAGGCATGCACCACCACCAGCTGGCTTTGTTTTATTTTTTTAAATAAAACTTTGAAGCAGAGGCAGGTGGATAGATCTCTGAGGCCAGCCTGGTCTGCAGAGTGAGTTCTAGGATTGCCAGGGCTACACAGAAAAAAAAATCCTATGACAAAAAAATAAATAAATAAAATTCAAGGAAAAATTAAATCATTAAATGAGTTTGGCTTGGGAGTAGGACAAGATTTTCTAACAATTTCTGAAATAACCCTAAACATACGTCTGCCATTTTGTACCATCTAGTCATGCCAAGCTAGCGTTCTCAGCAATGACGATTATAAAGTCAGAATATTGACCTACTTTGAAAAACGTAGATGTTCTACCTCCTGAAATTGCAGCTACTCAGCCAAGCCAAAACTCTTAGGGGGCCGGGCGGTGGTGGCGCACGCCTTTAATGCCAGCACTCAGGAGGCAGAGGCAGGCAGATCTCTGTGAGTTCGAGGCCAGCCTGGTCTACAAGAGCTAGTTCCAGGACAGGCTCCAAAGCCACAGAGAAACCCTGTCTCGAAAAACAAAACAAAACAAAAAACAAACAACAACAAAAACAAACAAACAAAAAACTCTTAGGGGCTGATGATCTAGCTCAGTTGGTAGAGTGCTTGCCTCGTGTGCACAAAGCCCCGGAATCCTGAGCACCAAATAAGAGGCCACAATGGAGCGCCCCTGCAATCTTAGCACTTGGGAGGTGGAAGCAGGGGCAATCAGGTGTTCAAGGTCATTTTTGGCTACGTGACTTTTGGCTCTCTAGCAGGTTCAAAGCTGGTTTGAGCTACATAAAACATGAGAATCTCCCTTACCCTCCCCCAAATTAATTTTTTCTGGGTGTGGTAGCACACACCTTTGATTTCAGCACTTAGGAGGCAGAGACAGGGGGATCTCCCAGAGTTCAAGGCAAAACTTGCTCTACTTGCAAGTTCAAGGCTAGCCCAGGGTTACATAGTGGGAACCTGCCTTTAAAAATGATTTTAAAAATAAGTAAGCACAGCTATCTCATTAGTATGGAACTTTCCACCATCTTTAATAAATGCTAAAATTATGTGTGTACCAAAGAATTATTTTAAAATCAATTTCTCTGTGGTTTATCTCTATAAAACGATTTGTGTATCTATTTTATGTACTGTTGTACCTAGAGTAAAAATTTCCTAGGTGAAATGGAGTCACACGTGGGAAAAATTAAGAAGCCTGATCCAGAGAAGCATTGACACAAATCAAAGTAAGAAGAGACAGTGGGCAGGCTGGGGCAGTGGTGGCTCACGCCTTTAATCCCAGCACTCGGGAGGCAGAGGTAGGCGGATCTCTGTGAGTTCGAGGCCAGCCTGGTCTACAAGAGCTAGTTCCAGGACAGGCACCAAAGCTACAAAGAAACCTTGTCTCAAAAAAAAAAAAAAAAAAAAAGTGACAGCAGGACTGTGACACCCAAGTCCCCGCATCGGGAGAGACAGCTCTGAGCTCCAAAGGGCTGAGTTCAGCACCCGCCCTTCCTATCTTCTGGCTCCTTCCCTTTCTCGCCTTCCTTCTCTGATACGGGTCCTGGCATGGGGCCAGCAGATGGCTTTCACACAGGAGTGTAGCTGATTGTCATTGGCCCTTGGATAGCATCTAAGGAGAGCTGGAAGCAACTTGTCTCTAGTTGCCTCCACGCTATGACACCTCAGCTGTTTTCTAGCTTAAAATCATAAATTTTCTGATCCCCAAACATTCTTCGAGGTCTGTTAGGTGTGAATGGAGTTGGATCATCTCAGTCAGCAGCCTTGAAGCTGTTCTGAATGCTGGATCACCTGGGCCACTTTTATTGGTGTCTGGTCCCCTTGTTCTGAGAATACATAAACTTTTAAAGGTAACATATGTATCTGTATTAATACAAATGTAAACTGTGTGCCATACACCAGTCAGTCAAAGATGATTTGTTATGTGTTTGATTGAGCAGGTAAAATATACAACACATGTCTTTAGTTACTTTAGGTTATTTTCCCATGTCTGTAGTCAGGATTTCAGAAGGTCTTCCTCTATTGAATCTGATTTTCTTTTTCTTTTTTCTTTCTTTTCTTTTCTTTTTTTTTTTTTTTTGGATTTTTGAGACAAAGTTTCTCTGTAGTTTTTGGTGCCTGTCCTGGAACTAGCTCTTGTAGACCAGGTTGGCCTCTAACTCACAGAGATCCGCCTGCCTCTGCCTCCCGAGTACTGGGATTAAAGGCATGCGCCACCACCACCCGGCTGAATCTGATTTTCTTTTTTCTTTTCTTTTTTTTTTTTTTAATATTTTTATGGTTTAATTAACTTTATTTCATGTACATTGGTGTGAAGGTGTCAGAGCCCCTGGAACTAGATCTTCAGACAGTTGTGAGCTGTCATGTGGGTGCTGGGAATTGAACCTGGGTCCTCTGGAAGAGCAGTTAGTGCTCTTAACCACTGAGCCATCTCTCCAGCCCGAATCTGATTTTCTTTAACCTGGAATGAATCCACAGCCTTTTAATTTCCTGTGGAGTAAAAACATAACCTCTCCCCCAAAGTAACATATCTTTTTACTTAAATTTTGATGATTTATTTATTTTTACTTTATGTGCATTGATATTTTGAGAGGGTGTCAGATCCCCTGGAGGAAGAGTTACAGGCAGTTGTGAGCTGCCATGTGGGTGCTGGGAAGTTGAACCCAGGTCCTCTGGAAGAACTGCCAGTGCTCTTAACCACTGAGCCATCTCTCCAGCTCCTTGACTTTGAAGTCAAGATACTTTTAAAATATATAAGTTGGTTTAATCTAGCAGTTTTTTTATAATCAGATGCCTCTTAGCAGTTATTATTTGCTTATTGATGGTCAACAAATCTAAAGACAACAGAATAAAATAGAATCCAGACTCTGTGTATTTCCTATCTTTATGTGACTTATAGTTTTCTTATTACTCTCTTTTAAAGACTTTATTATTTTTAAATCATTTTTTTTAAATCTGTGACTATTTCTACCCTCTCTTTTCTCTCTCCCAAGCCTGTGCACATTTTTTCAAACACACTATGCTCCATTCAGAGGGCTTTTTGTCTGTGTATCTCTAATCCTTTCTGTCTTATGAGCAAACACCCTAAATCCACCATGCAGTGCACAGCTGGGAGACACCTCTCTGGGAGACCCTCTCTTTATCACAGCCTGTGTGAGACTGTGGGAATCCACCATGCTGCAGCTCAAGCCCACACGTCTCAGCCCATTCCAGCACAGGTGACAGAGGACAAAAGCTGGGCACCTGAAGCACACTGCCGGCCGGTGGAGAGCATCCTTTCCAAGTGCCTTTAGTCTAAACCTTTTCCAGGCAGTTTGCATTGAGTTCCTTTCCTTCCAGGCAGCTCATCCCCTCTCAGAGTCTTTGCAGCTTGACTTGTTTATTCTGGGAGGAAGGAGTTAATGAATCTGGTCAGTTTCAGGGACTTCCTGAAGCTGTTCCTTATAGGGCCCACGGGTCTACCCCTCCTCCTGGGGTTCATCTTGAGGACAGTTTCTGGCCAGACATTTTGTTGCATTTTCCGGCAATCCTGTGCTCCCTCTGCCCCGCCTGGTGATTAGCTGTAGGGCATTGTTTACTCCACCTTGGGCGTGGTAATTTGCCACCTGCTTGGGGGGGAATTCCATTGCGCAGCAGCTAGGAGTAAAAGGTTTTTCCTAAACTTGAATAAACTGCATTGGGTTTATCTCCTTTTGAATGACCCAGCTCTCTTGTGTGTTCTTTCAATCTCCAAGCCCTTGTCCGGCTTGCGAATGGCACAATGGCTCCTGGACAGTACCATAGAGAGTAACAGGCAGTATAGTTCCTGCTTGAGGAGTTTCCCTGTACGTTGAATGTTTCAGTCTCAGAGGAAACTGTTACACAACACAGAAACAAAACAATATTAAGCTCTATCTCTGACACTGACCCTGTGGATTTTACTGCGAACAGCAAAGTCTTTTAAGTTTCATTCTAGACAAGGGAAGCAGATGTCTTTGATAATTGAACTAGAGGGCAGAGGGTAGGGAACTCATTGTGTACGTGATCAGAAAAGCCTTTAGAGGCAAAGGGCCCTAAACAGGTTATTGTTTTGTTTGCTCTTTTAGAGTTTTAAAAATTATTTTATGCTAGGCAATAGTGGTACACGCATTTAATCCCAGCACTTGGGAGGCAGAGGCAGGTAGATATCTGAGTTCGAGGTCAGCCTGGTCTACAGTGTGTGTTCCAAGATGGGCAGGACTACAAGGAGAACCCCTGTAAACGGACGTTTCCTGTCCCAAATAACCTACTTAGAGGTTGAATATGAATTATAATTGTTCGGTCAATAGCTCAGGCTTATTACTAGCTAATTCTTATATTTAATCCATAAATTTATTTATGCTTTGCCACATGGCTCATGACATTTTACCTTATTTTTTACACATCCTAATTGCTTGGTGGCTGGCATCTCTACTGATTCTGTCTTCCTTCTTCCCAAGTCCTTTGTGTTTGGCTGTCCGGCCTGTACTTCTTGTCCAGCTACCAGCCTGTCAGCTTTTTATTTACCAATGAGAGTAGTACATGTAATGGATTAAGTAAAACGCTACAGGGTTCCTGGCAGCTGCAGCAGCAGAAACACTGTGGCAGTGGGGTCCCGAGAGCAGCCAGTCCTAGGCAGGGACTGGTGCAGGTCCCCGAGCAGCAACAGTGGGCCATGTGGCATCAGGCAGCCAACAGCGGGTCCCGGGAGCAGCCAGTCCCAGGCAGGGATGGCGCAGTTCACTGAGTGGCTGCATCAGGCCACGAGGAGAGACAGACAGATATGCATGCCATGAGACCACACCGCAGGTCTCTGAAGACAGCTGGTCCCGCAAGAGACAGACCGATAGGCATGCCATGCAGAGTGAGGTTGGATATTTATTTAGTGGGTTATAGAGGGGAAAAGGAGAAGGAGTAGAGAGGCAGGGGGAAGAGACAGAAGGGGGAAGGGAAAAAGTGGGGAGAAGGGAGAAACAGAAGCTGACAGAAAAGAAAGGGACTCAGGGTGGAAGCTGAAGATCAGCTTGCCTCAGCGGATGGGGGTGGGAGGGGTGGGGAGTGGGCGTAGCATGTCTCTTAAAGAGACAGGACAGACCATTACAGTACATATTCATAGTGTAGAAAAGGATTGTTCCACAGAAAAATCCTGTCCTGGAAAAATTATTTTATGTGTATGAGTGTGTACCTCATAGGTCAAAAGAGGGTGTTAGATACCCTTGTGATTGGAGTTACCAAAAGTTGTGAGCCACCACGTTGGCACTTGGAACTGAACCCAAGTCCTCTGGAAGAGCAGCAAGTCCTCTTTAATTGTTGAGCCAACTCTCCAGCTCCTAACTAGGGCTTTTACAGTCATGGGATTTAGTAAACCGAAGAGGAAAAGAATTATCAGGAGCAGAAGATAGCAGTAGGAAGGCAAATCTATGATCAATATTAGTAGTCTCTGGATTGTACCCTTCCATCTGCTCATTCCTTACAAGTTGTGGTGGTTTGAATGAGAATGGTCCCCATAGGTTCATGTTTGAATGATTAGTCCCTAGTTAGCTGAAGTGTTTAGGAAGGATCAAGAGGTATGACCTTGTGGAAGGAAGTGTGTCACCGGGGTAAGCCTTAGGGTCTCAAAAGCCTGTGCCATGCCCAGTCCTTCCCTTCCCCATCTCCCCCTGCTCCTCCCCCCCGCCCCTGCCAGCTTGTGAACCAGGATGTAAGTTCTCAGCTATCTACCGCTCCTGCCCCATCCCTGTCTGTAGGCTGCCTTGCTTCCTACAATGACGGTTCTGGACTCACCCTCTGAAGATGTATGCAAGTCCCCTATTAAATGCTTTTTTTATAAGTAGCCTTGGTCATGGTGTCTCTTCACAGCAATAGAACAGTAACTACAACACAGATCTTTTGACAAGGACTTGAACTTGGTCTCTAAGCAAAGACCTTCTTTCCTGTCATCCCCAAGACTTATAGCCTGTTGACTGTATGAAGGTTTGTTTGGGTACAAGTGTCAGGGGCTCAACTCAAACTAAACCAAGAAGGAACTTGTCCAAGTGTGAAGTTACTTCACACTTGCAGTTAGGCACAGTGGGTGCTGGAGTCTCTGAGACAAGGCAAGGCTCTCCTGTCTCCATTTTCCCACTCTATTGAGCTGGCTTGGATTGAGAGGTAAGGAAGACAAGTCTTACCTCCCATCTTAGTAACCCCAGCATTACAAGGAGAAGCTCCCCTCTGGTTTCCAAGACTGACTGTTGGGGTTGGAGCAATGGCTCGGTGGTTAAGGATGCTTACTGCTCTTCCAAAGAACTGAGTGCAGGTCCCAGCACCCACATGGCAGCTCACAACCACTTGCAACTCCAGCTGCAGAGAAACCGATGCCTGCAGGCACCTGCACAATCCTCCAAGGGATCCAATAGTCTCTGAGCTTCATGCTCACCTGGAAGGCTCACACATGGTACACACCAAGTCATGCAAGCATGTACACACATAAATAACAAGGAATCTTTTAAGAAAAACTTATTATCAACTTGACAGGATGTAGAATCTTCTGGGAGACAAACTTCTGGGCACATCTGTAAGGGAGTTTCTTGATTGGGTTAGCTGAGTAGAGGGGGAAGATCTGCCTTGTGAGCAGCACCACCCCGTAGGCCATAGGCCAGGGGCCCCGGACTAAGGAAAACTGAGAAAGCAAGTGGAATAATGCCTGCAGAGGCTGTGTGATTGCTGTCTGAAGTTGCTGCCATCACGACGATTTTTCCCACTGTACCTCAAACTGTGAAATCAAATAAACCCTTCATGAGTTTCTTTGATCAGGTATCATCACAGCTGTGAGAAGCACCTAAAAGAGCAGGCTGAATAGATTCCCTTCTGAAGTCCTAAAGCTGTCCTGTGTAGTCCTGCTGAGTTGTTCTGGAACTTAATCCCTGTTACAGATCCTGTAGAAAGACGCTGGTCCCTGCTTCCTCAACAACCTGGTGGCCAGATGTTCTCCTTTCAGGGAAACACTGAATTGCAGGAGAACCTATGAGCCTGTCCTAGGCCACTGCAGAAGGGTTAGCCTGTGGACCAGCATCCGAGGAGATGTGGTGTCAGGATAGGCATCAGATGAGAAGGGCAGGTAAGGCTGGTGGACCATCTTCCCCTTTGCAAAAAATCCATTAAACTGGTTTGGTGATCAGCCAATGAGCAGAGCTTCCCACCGGCCAGAACTCACTGAGAAGATCTGGAGGCTTCTGGACTGTAGGTGTCACTCTCAGGAAGAGCAACCCTTCAGAACCTAGGTTGCCCCGGGCTCATACTGACTGACAAGGTGAGATGTTTTCCACCTCTCCTCCTCTGCTTTTGAATCTCAATGGAGCGTGAACTCTGGGCCAGGACTGGCCGGATGACAACGGTGGCCACTTTCAAACACTGCGGACAGCGCTGCCGAGGAAAGCACGGAGCACCTGCTGACAACGATACCCTGTGGATCTTCTGTGCAGTGGGAGTGTTCATTACAGTAGCCACCAGCCACATGCGGCTATTGGACAGTTAAGTGTGGCTCAGGCCAGGCGGTGGAAGCACACACCTTTAACCTAGCACTTGGGAGATAGAGGCCGGAGGATCTCTGTGAGTTTGAGGCCAGCATGGTCTACGTCTACAGAGCGAGTTCCAGGACAGGCTCCAAAGCTACTCAGAGAAGCCCTGTCTTAAAGAAACCGAAATTAATTAATTAATTAAATTAAATTAAATGTAGATTCAGCCGGGCAGTGGTGGCACACGTCTTTAATCACATCACTCAGGAGGCAGAGGCAGGTGGATCTCTGTGAGTCTGCATTCCAGGACAGCCAAGGCTACACAATGAAACCCTGTCTTGAAAAGAATTTAGTAAATAATAATAATAATAATAATAATAATAAATTCAAGGTCAGCCTCAGCTTACTAATTTGAGTCCAGTCTGGGTTTCTGTACTTCTTATAAAAGGCCTTGTCTAAAAAAACTAAAACCTAAACAAATAAAAAAACACACACACACAAATGCTTGTACATACACAAATCACACATACAAATGTATGTGTGCACACACACAGAAATATGATTAGTACAACTAAGGAACTGAATTTATCTTCATATTTCATTGAAATGAATAGCCATACTCCATGTGGCTTCTGTAACCACGTACAACTAGTGACTACATAGTAGGCACTAAATCTCAGGCAACGTCCTTCCTCCATTCACCTCCAGGCCTGGGGAAAAGAAAAAAAAGAAGGCTAAATTGAAACACGGCATCCTCATCGGTGGCTGATGACAGGAAAGCAGGTGGCGTAGACTGGAAACAAGGAAGACCCCTGGTGTTAACTTCCTTCCTAGTCACAGACATCAGCTGCTGAGCCCTGGCAACCGTCACCCAGCTCTGAGAGCCACTGCCTATGGAAACGACTTCACCAAAAGTCATCTGAGGCTACCAGGTGGCCATGAAGCCACTGTCCGGTGAGGAAGGAAGGAAATCCCACCCCTCCCAAAAGCCCCAGAAGGGATACAATCCTCCTCCCACCATGAGCGTGGAGACCCCACATCCTATACTTGACCCTCACAGTGGAAAGTATCTTCTGTGGTGTTGGAGGACCTCAGGTCATGCGCCCGTTAAGTCCCTGCAGGATGTCAGTTTCACACGTGTTGATTGCATGCTTTCCAGGTCATCGGAGAAAAAGTGGAACTTATATAATTTCCTGTCCAAGAACAAGCTGTCACCTCACACAGTGGGAAGCTATCCAGCCAGATAGCAGGAGGCTCCACTCACAGCCTCCTGTCTAGAACGGGAACTGCTGTGTTCCCACAGTCAGGGTTGAAGTAACTGGCTTCCCATAAATCAGGAGACCCAAACTAGACCTGCACATGTACACCAAGGTACAGCCTTACGCTTTATTTATTTATTTAAATTTTAATTTTAATTTAAAAACATTATATTTTAGGGCCAGGAATGCAGGCCTTTAATCTCAGCCCTGGAGAGGCAGGGGCTGAGGCAGACCCATCTCTGAGTTATAGGCCAGCCTGTTCTACAGAGAGAGTTCCTGGACAGCCAGGGCTGTATAAAGAGACCCCATGTTAGCCAGGAGCACATTCCTTTAATCCCAGCACTGGGGAGGCATGATCTCTGTGCATTCAAAGCCAGCCTGGTCTACAGAGTGAGTTCCAAGACAACCAGGGCCACAGAGAGAAACCCTGTCTCAAAAAAACAGAGAGAGAGACAGAGAGAAAGAGAGAGAGCCCATTTCAAAAACAAAAAAAGTTTTAATTTAAGCCGGGCGGTGGTGGCGCACGTCTTTAATCCTAGCACTTGGGAGTCAGAGGCAGGTGGATCTCTGTGAGTTCAAGACCAGCCTGGCTGGTCTCGAAAAACTTTTTTTTTTTTTTTTTTTTTGGTTTTTCGAGACAGGGTTCCTCTGTAGCTTTGGAGCCTGTCCTGGAACTAGCTCTTGTAGACCAGACTGGCCTCGAACTCACAGAGATCCGCCTGCCTCTGCCTCCCAAGTGCTAGGATTAAAGGCTTGCGCCACCACCGCCCGGCTTGAATTTAATTTTTTTTTAATCTTAAAAAATGAGCTTATGGGGAAAAAAGTAGAATGGCTATATGCCCACGAAACTCCCAGCTTGATTCTCTCAGAAGCCAGTCGAGGGCACAGGTTGCAACAGGTAGTGCTGAAAGAAGCCATGACAGAGACCATGGATCACAAAGGGCTTATGCAAACTTGTTCTTTCCAGTGCACCTTCTATATTACCTCCATGGCTCCTGTATCAAACTTCTTCAAGCTTCCAGGGCCAACTGTCACAAGAGGTTAGGCTCTGACTGACGCAGGGTGACTGGCTATCAAGGTGAGGGTGGGAGGGGGTTCATGACTTAGCTCTTGAGTGACTTCACACAAGTTCTAGGCTCTTTGGATGTTGTTGCTGGTGTTTGGTTTGCTTGTTTTTAAATTTTTTGTTTGTTTGTTTTTGTTTTTAAAATTTTTTGTTCATTTTACACACCAACTACAGTTTCCTTCCTCTCCCCCTCCACTGTTTGTTTTGGTTTTTGTACAGAATCTCACTATTTGACCTAGACTAGCTTTGAAACTATGATCCCTTTGATTCTGTCTTCTGAGTGCTACCATGACAAGCCACCACATTCGAGTTAGCTTTTTTCTAAAGAATTATTTATTTATGTGTGTTTGTGTAAGTATTTACCCAAGGGCACAAGCCAGAAAACAGAACTTCTATCTCTGTCCTCCTCTGTCTTTCCATCTATTTCTTTTTTAAAAATATTTATTTATTATGTGTACAGTATTCTGTATACATACTGTATACATAAAAATTGTGTATTCTGTCTGTGTGTATGCCGGCAGGCCAGAAGAAGGCACCAGACCTTATTGTAGGTTGTTTTTTTTTTGGTTTTTCGAGACAGGGTTTCTTTGTAGCTTTGAAGCCTGTCCTGGAACTAGCTCTGTGGACCAGGCTGGCCTCGAACTCACAGAAATCCGCCTGCCTCTGCCTCCCTTGTGCTGGGATTAAAGGCGTGTGCCACCACCGCCCAGTGGCACCAGACCTTATTACATAAGGTTGTGAGCCACCATGTGGTTGCTGGGAATTGAACTCAGGACCTTTGGAAGAGCAGGCAATGCTCTTAACCGCTGAGCCATCTCTCCAGCCCCCATCTATTTCTTTGAGCCAAGGTCTCTTCGTGTTTTCTTGGTTGGCAGGAAGCAAGCTAGCTCCAGCAGTCCCATCTCTCGGAGCTGGTGTTACAAGCACTTGCAAAATGTTCACTTTGTGGTGTGGGTGTTAGGATCTGGTCTCTAGCCTTGTAATCAGGCAGCGCGTCCTCTTAACTACAGAGTTCTCTCTCCAGATAAGTTCCCACCACTTTGTTTGTTTTAAATGGGGTCTCCTGGAGGGAAGGCTGATCTCAAATTCCTTACATAGCTGAGGATAACCTTGAACTTCTGATACTCCCGCCTCCACCTCCACAGTGCCTAGATTACAGGTGTGTGCCACAACACCAGGTTTATATGGTGCTGGGGCTTCCTGTATGCCAGGCAAGCACTCTGCCCGTTAAGCTAAATCCCCCGTCCCTGAGTGTCGTTTTAGAACAGCACGCTGAGCTTGCTCAACCACACACATGATAGCATTATTCACAACAGCCCAGAGGAGGAGACAATCCAAGCAATCACGGCTGTGCGCACAATGGAATATCATTCTTGTTGAAATGAAGAAAATCCTGTGGATTCAACATGGGTGAACCTTAGGGACATTGGAGACATTATACTAAGTGAAACAAGCAATCACAAAAGACAAATACTGCAGGATTCCATCGCATGAGGTATGGAAAGCAGTCTACCAAGGAGAAGCAGAAAGTGGGATGGCTTCCCAGAGTTGCTGGGAGGTAGAGATGGGAAAGTAGCCCTCCGTGAGTTCAGAGTTCCAGGGGTTGGTTGTTTTATCAAGGCAGGTTTCTTTGTGTAGCCCGGGCTGTCCTGAAACTCACTCTGTAGACCAGGCTGGCCTCAAACTCAGAAACTGGCCTGCCTCTGCCTCCTGAGTGCTAGGATAAAAAAGGCATGTGTCACCATCCCTGGCTCAGAGTTCTAGTTTTATATGATCCAAAAAAAAAAAAAATGTAGGACTGTGTCGTATGGTAATGTGAATATAGTTAACACCACTGAATTGTGTACTTAAAACAGTTAAAATGAGTCTGGCGGTGGCGGCGCTTGCCTTTAATTCCAGCACTCGGGAGGCAGAGGCAGGCAGATCTCAGTGAGTTCCAGGCCAGCCTGGTCTACAAGAGCGAGTTCCAGGACAGGCTCTAAAGCTACAGAGAAACCCTGTCTCAAAAAACCAAAAAAAAAAAAAAAAACCAAAAACCAAAAAACCAGTTAAAATGGAAAACTACAGTTTTTTAATACAATTTTAAAAAAATAAAATAACAAAAATGTTAAACAAAAATAAAATGAGCTTTTTACATTCCTATTATAGAATAATATAGTAATTTGGGAAAGTATTAATTATAAAATCTTTGTTTGTTTTTAAATTTTTGTTATTCTGTTGTCATTTTTTTTATTTATTTAGTGATTTTTCTTTTCTTTTTGTTTTTTGTTTTTCGAGACAGGGTATCTTTGTAACTTTGGACCCTGTCCTGGAACTAGCTCTTGTAGACCAGGCTGGACTTGAACTCACAGAGATCTGCCTGCCTCTGCCTCCTGAGTGCTGGGATTAAGGGTGTGCGCCACCACCGCCCTGTTGTTGTCATGGCTTTCAAGACAGTTTTTCTCTGTGTAGCCCTGGCTGTCCTGGAACTTGCACTGTAGACCAGGCTGGCCTCGAACTCACAGAGATCCACCTACCTCTGCCTTCCAATTGCTGGGATTAAAGACGTGCACTATCTTGCCTGGCCCCAAAAATGTATCTATTAAAACATTTTACAAGTATATGAGGGTTTCCCTGCTTGTGTGTCTGTGTATCACGTGCAGGTGCTGGAAGGCATCGGATGCTCTGCAACTGGAGTTATAGACCTTTGAAAGCCACCATGTGGATGCTGGGCACCAAATCCAGGACCTCTGGAAGAACAAGTGCTTTTACCCTCTGAGACATCTCTCCAGCCCCCAATCTTTTGTTTTTAGTGATTATAATTTTTTAGTCATTTGACCGTTTGCCGATGGAATTGTAAGTGTGCCCACACCACACTGGAAAGTGGTTGGATCCCTTGTCAACAGCCTCCTCACTTGTAGAACAAGAGCACTTAGCACCCCCTTCCAAGTGCTCTTCCAAGTACAAGCATGAGCAACCAAGCCCGGTTTACGCATTTCTGAGGCTCCAACCCAGGGTTTCCTGCATTGCAGGCAAGCCCTCGACTACTGACTGCTGTCAACTCAATATCTACATTTGTTACAGCTGATAACATTTGATCCCATCTACCTGGTGGACAGTAGGTGACTTTTAGAAACTGAAAAGCATAGTGTTTACCTAAGTATGAGTGACCCTGGCAATGTTGTTCCCTCTCTATGGGTTCAGGGCCAGGACCTGTCCTTCGAGCAGGTACAGGGAGCAGCTGGCTCTGCAAGTGCTTGATGAAAGTGAGGGGCAGGTGTTTCATTTCCATGGATTCCTCACAGTGAAAACAATAATAAAATCAAGGCTGAGATTATAGACAAGACCTTCCTGAACAAGACGAAACGCTGCGGTGTGGGATGGTCCCTTGTGATCCACCCAAATAAAAGTTCACCATCTTTCCGCCTCTTTAATTAGCAGGTCCCTCCTTTGCTGTTAAGCAAAAACTCTCTACGCATATTCCCGGGAGGGCCACCCGTTTTATCAGATCGCTGTCTTCCGGTGTGTCGGCAAGGGAGAGCCTGCTCAGAAGCACAGAACACTGGGAACCAAGGCCAGAAAGGGGAGGCAGCTCTCCCCTGGTTTCCCAGCTCTCCCGACAGGACAGCCACACTGGGAAGGGTGGCAGGTGGCCATCAGCCTTTCCTTATCTTTTTGCCGCCACTCCCATCAGCACCAGCGCAGCTCTGCATCACTAGCTGTGGCTGACGTCAGGCGGCAGCGGCAAATCCTGAAATGCCACTGTGTTTCCAGGCGTGCCGTGGGTAGCAGCATCTCTCCTACAGGCCTCCACCTGCCCAGACCCGGTGAGGGAGGAGGATGAGTGGTAAAAAGAAAAGCAAGAAACCTCGAGAGTCAAAGCGGGTGCTCTCATCTGCTTCTAAATTCTGAGGTCGACTTAAACCGGGGAATGTTTGTTCTGTTTTGCTTTTTTCGTGGCTGCTCATATCCTGTGTAAAGGCTTTACTCTAGGTCTCTATGCCTGTAGGCTTCCTAATGTTAGGATCTATTTGTTGGTCTCCACCATGCCCTCACTGCCAGTGCTACCCACAACAGGCTTATGTGTCTGGTGATATTTGAGACTAAATGAGGCCCAGGGCTCAGATGACAGCTCTTGGGTTTGCCAATGTCTCTCTCTTCAGCCACTCTGTAACTACTCCCATCCTTCACATCTCAATGAATCCAATGGAACAGTTGTCCCTCCACCAAACCAAGAGTCTTTGGGTTGGTTTTGGGGACTAGGACACCCTGCTGCCCCCCAATATATGGAGTAATGCCCACCGTACTCCTGGGATTGTAGACATTAAAAACAAAAGATCCAGAAACAGAAAGCTGATACCAGATGGTGGGATCTTGGGGCCTGGAAACAGTAGAAACAAGGCCAAATTACACATCACGAACATGCCTGGTCAGTCTCATCTATGGATTCTTCAACTGTAGCTGGTCCCGCAAATCAACTAGCACTAAGCAAAAACAACCGGGTTGCCAGCTTACCAAAAGGAACTACAGATTTTTATCAGTTTTCTGAGGGGAATAAAGTTTGATAACCACCATGAGTCATAGCCCTGGTTTTAAAAGATCTTGTATGCAAACATCTTGGTGGGCTGATAGGCGTGACAACCCAGGATCTTAGGTCCCACCTGTGGCTCTTTTACCAAAGGACTCCTAGAGTTTGTCAGAAACTATGGAGTCTCTCCCACTGCCGCCTCATGGTTTGGTTTGTGTCTTAGAATGAGACTAAAGAACTCTGGATTTTTGAGCAGCCAAGTAGACATGGGCAGGGGGAAACAACCCCTATAACCCCCACAAATCAGCTTAGCCCTATATTACAATTTTGGTCCAAATATTTCTCTAATGATCAACATGTCTTTGTGCAGAGCCCAGTAGAGTCTATCTCAAAGGTAACCCGGGCAATAATCATAACCCACACATTGTTATCTAAAGTGAAATGACTAGAAAATCAGAAATATGTACCTTAGTTAGCTTTGGTACCTCCAAAATCCATAATTTTTTAACTTAGCTGAATAAGAGCGAAACTAGAGTTTCTGTTTGTGTTTGGTGATGTTTCCTTGTCAATGTCAAGGTTTGTCACTTGTGTGGCCACCTTGAACCTCAGGAGTTTGGGTTTCTCTTAATCATAATGGACTTCCACTCTGAAACCATTTTGACTTGGTGATGTAATGTTGGTTTTTATGACAAAGTTGTTGAGAGGAACAGGTAGCACATTAAGGGTCTAGAGTTTGTCTTCTGTGTCTCTTGAGTGATCACTGCCCTGCTTAAGCATCCACTTATGATAGCATTAATGGGCAAAATCACATTGTCAGGGAATATCTATTAAAAAAAGTCACTGCTTTGTTTGAGACAGCAAAAAATAAAAAATAGCCTACATGTGTTTGTTACCTGCTGAGAACTGGTTACGTAAATGATGTATGCGCTTCCAGGAAATGAAATCCAATGTGGCCATAAAACAGTGAGGAAGTCCTTTGGTCCTGCTGGTAAGAATCATTCTCCAAAAAATCATGATCAATGGTGGGGGAGTAAGGCATAGGACAGTTTCTTGAGTACATAGCCATCTCTGGAAAAAGGAAGAACAGTATCTGTCTTGTGTATGTGAAAATATCTCCGACTAGAATTACAAAACTCTGAGTTGGAGAGATGGCTCAGTGGGTAAACATGTCTGCCACCAAGCCTGAGATCCTGTGTTTGAGCTCTGTACCCACATGATAGAAAGAGAGAGCCATCTCCTGAAAGTTGTCCATGACCTCCACAGATGTACTGTGATATGTGCATGTCCACCCACTTGCGTACACACACACACACACACACACACAGGTAAATAAATGCAAGAAATTAAAAAGGGTAGTGGTGGCTGGAGAAATGGGTCAGTGATTAACAGCACTTGCTGTTCAGTTTCCAGCACCCACATGGTTACCAACAACTGTCTGTAACTCCAGTTCCAGGAGATCCAGCATTCTCTTCTAGCCTCCTTAGACACCAGGGATGCATACAGTGCATGTAGATGCATGCAGGCCAAAATGCCCACATACATTATCATTATCAGCATCGTCATAATCATCATAACAACAAGAAGAAGATGAAGAAGAGGAAGAGGAAGAAGAAGAAGAAGAAGAAGAAGAAGAAGAAGAAGAAGAAGAAGAAGAAGAAGAAGAAGAAGAAGAAGAAGAAGAAGAAGAAGAAGAGAAATACAAGAGCTGGGCAGTGGTGGTACAAGCCTTTAATCCCAGCACTTGGGAAACTATAAGAGGCAGGTGGATCTTTGTAAATTCGAGGCTAGCCTAGTCTACAGAGCAAGTTCCAGGACAGTCAGGGCTACACAGAGAAATGCTATCTCAAAAAAAAAAAAAAAAGAGGAAGGAAGAAAGAAAATAAATAGATACAAAAATCTGAACTAGGGTAGTGGCACGGGCCTGTAATCATGGCACTAGGAAGGCAAAGGCAGAAACGCGGACGTTTCAGAACCTGTGTTAGGTATGCATATGTTGACTGTGTGTATTGCTAAAACAGCACCTGTGATTTAGCTCCCATTGTTGATGATAGATCCACCCAAGTCTCCACAGCTTTTCCACCATGTGGACTGTACCCTCTGAACCTTGAGTCAAAATGTACCCCTCCTGTACAGGTCTGGGTACGAAGCCCTGGGAAAGTGTTATGAGTGTGACCATGCTAAAGTACAGATGCTCCCTGGTTAGGATGGGATTACATCCTGCTATGCCATGGTAAGCTGAAAATGTCATAAAGTCAAAAGTCATCTAATGCTCTAGTCTAGACCATCACACTTAGCAGCATAGCCTACAGCACAGGGCACTGATTGCTTCCCCTGGTGGCCCTGGCTGACTGGAAGCTGTGGCTCAGTGCCACTGCCCAACCCCACAAGAGAGATTACAGTACAGTGTGTACTTAAAAAAATATTTCAAGGGCGGTTTCCCAAGAACCTGGGTATGGGCCTGCCCAGGGCCCATCCATCTGGCCAGTATTTAATTAAGGCTTGCTTCGAATTTGGCTTTCAAAAAATATTTTGGGACTGGAGGGATAGCTAAACAATTAAGAGTATTTACTGCCCAGTTCCCAGAATCCACATGTTGCTCACAACTGTCTGTAACTCCAGTCCCAGACACACTCCGACACATTCTTCTGGCCTCTGAGGTCACTGTACACACATGGTATACAGACAGAAAGGCAAGCAAAGCATCCATACTCATAAAATAAAAAAAAGATTAAAAATCTTTTAAAAATTATTATTTGACAGTTTCATACATGTGTATAATGTACTGTGGCCATTTTCACCTTCACTACTCTCCCTCATTCCCCTCCCACTCCCACTGAACCCCCACTTCCCAGCAAGCACCCACCTACTCTCATGTCCTTTGTTTTATTGTGCTGTGACTCATTGTGTTTAATCAGGATTGCTTACACTAGCATGGGTGGGAGGTTGTTGAGCAAGGGCGACGTACTAGTGGCTACACCACTGAAGAAAATGACTCCCCCTCCTCAGCAACCATTAACTGCCAATAGCTCCTTAGGGAAGGTCTGGGCCTCATGAGTCCCTTCTTCCATGGATGTTGACAGGGTTGATCATGGGCAGATCTTATGCTGGTAACCATAGCAGCTACGATCTCATTAGCACAATGACAACATCCTATCTAGAATACAGCATGTTGCAACACTTATCCCCATCCCTCAGATCTTATGTTTTTCTGCCCCCTGTTTACTTTCTTTCTTTCTTTTGGTTTATCGAGACAGGGTTTCTCTGTGGCTTTGGAGCCTGTCCTGAAACTAGCTCTTGTAGACCAGGCTGGCCTCGAACTCACAGAGATCTGCCTGCCTCTGCCTCCCGAGTGCTGGGATTAAAGGCGTGCGCCCCACCGCCTGGCTTGCCTCCCATTTTTGAAGTGTGTCTTAGTTACTTTTCTACCGCTGTGAAGAGACACCTTGACCGAGGCAACTTTTTTTTCTCTTTATAAATTTTTTATTGATATTTATTGAGCTCTACATTTTTCTCTGCTCCCCTCCCTGCCTCTCCCCTCTCCCCTTCAATCCTCCCCCAAGGTCCCCATGCTCCCAGTTTACTCAGGATATCTTGTCTTTTTCTACTTTCTACTTCCCATGTAGATTAGATCTATGTAAGTTTCTCTTAGTGTCCATATTGTTGTCTAAATTCTCTGGGATTGTGGTTTGTAGGCTGGCTTTCTTTGCTTTATGTTTAAAAACCTATGAGTGAGTACATGTGATAATTGTCTTTCTGTGTCTGGGTTACCTCACTCAAAATAATGTTTTCTAGCTCACTTAAAATAATGTTTTCTAGCTCCATCCATTTTTCTGCAAAATTCAAGCTGTTGTTATTTTTTCTGCTGTGTAGTACTCCATTGTGTAAATGTACCACGTTTTCCTTATCCATTCTTCAGTCAAGGGGCATTTAGGTTGTTTCCAGATTCTGGCTATGACAAACAAAGCTGCTATGAGCATAGTTGAGCACATGTCCTTGTGGCACGATTGAGCATCCAATATAACCTTTGAATATATATATATATATACACTGAGTCTTGAGGAAGGTTGTTTCCTAATTTTCTGAGAAATCACCATATTGACATCCAAAGGAGTTGTACCAGCTTGCATTCCCACCAGCAATGCAGAAGTGTTCCCTTTTCCCCACAACCTCTCCAGCATAAGTTGTCATCAGTGTTTTTGATCTTGGCCATTCTTACATGTGTAAGATGGAATCTTAGAGTTGTTTTGATTTGCATTTCTCTAAGGATGTTGAACATTTCCTTAAGTGTCTTTCAGCCATTTTAGATTCCTCTGTTGAGAGTTCTCTGTTTAGGTCTGTACTCCATTTTTTTTTATTGGATTATGTGATCTTTTGGTGTCCGATTTCTTGAGTTCCTTGTATATTTTGGAGATCAGACCTCTGTCTGATGTGGGGTTAGTGAAGATCTTTCCCATTCTGTAGGCTGTCATTTTGTCTTGTTGACCGTGTCCTTTGCTTTACAGAAGCTTTTCAGTTTCAGGAGGTCCCATTTATTAATTGTTTCTCTCAGTGTCTGTGCTGCTGGGGTTCTATTTAGGAAGTGTTTCCCTGTGCCAATGTGTTCAAGTGTACACAAGGTTCAATGTGGCTGGCTTTATGTTATGGACTTGAGTTTTGTGCATGGTAATAGATATGGGTCTATTTTCATTTTTCTACATGTTGATACCCAGTTATGCCAGCACCACTTGTTAAATATGCTTTCTTTTTTCCATTTGTTATTTTTTGCTTCTTTATCAAAGATCAGGTGTTTGAAGATGTGTGGATTGATATCCCGGTCTTCTATTCAGTTCAATTGGTCTTCCTGTCTGTTCTTATGTCGATACCAGGCTGTTTTCAGTACTGTAGCTCTGTAGTAGAGTTTGAAGTCAGGGATTTTGATGCCTCCAGAAGTTCTTTTATTGTACAGGATTGTTTTGGCTATCCTGGGTTTTTAGCATTTTCCATATGAAGTTGAGTACTATTCTTTCGAGTTCTTTGAAGAATTTTGCTGGTATTTTGATGGGCAGACTGAGGCAACTTATAATAAGGGAGAGTTTATTAGGAGTTTACCGTTTCAGAGTGTTAAAGTTCATGATCATCCTGGCAGGAAGCATGGTGGCAGGCAGGCAGGCAGGAATGACGCTAGAACAGTAGCTAAGAGCTTACAACTGGGGCTGGAGAGATGGCTTAGAGGTTAAGAGCATTGCCTGCTCTTCCAAAGGTCCCGAGTTCAATTCCTAGCAACCACATGGTGGCTCACAACCATCTTTAATGGGGTCTGGTGCCCTCTTCTGGCCTGCAGGCACACACATAGACAGACTATTGTATACATAATAAATAAATAAATATTTTTTAAAAAGAAAAGAGCTTACAACCTGAGACACAGCCACAAGGCAGAGAGAGAGAGGGACCAGAATGGTGCGAGTCTTTAGAAACCTCAAAGTCCACCCCTAGTGACACCACTTCCTCCAACAAAACTTCCTGGTCTTTCCTAAACAGTTCCACCAACAGGGGACCAAGTATTCAGCCAAATATTTGACTCAATGGGGTCTATTCTCCCTCAAACCATGTTAGAGGATGATATCAATGTTCTGTGTATGGTTAAGTCAACAGTTACTAATTCTCAGTGATCTGACCAGCACATGTATTTGCATTAACTGTCACCCAGGGCAAAGAGAAGCTTTCCTGGCCAAGGCTGAATGCAGCACTTATCTGTGGGTCTAATAAATATTTAGAAGGCAACTTGACAGCATATCCATTTAGCAGAACAAAGTCATAGGGCCCCTCCCTACATAGAGCCGAGGACTTCCCAAGCCTTTGGACAGGTTTGCAGTAAGCACATTTCTCAGTTTAGATTTTCCTGAAAGAGCTTCCTTTTTGCATCATTGTAAAACTGGGAGCCCCAAGTTGAACCTTCAAAAGCCAGAGGCCAGATGGAGTTGTATTTCAGTGGTAGATAGTTTGCTAGTATGCGCAGGGCCCTGGGTTCTAAACCCAGCACACACACACAAACAAGGACTGTCTATAAAGTACACATGAACAATGGAATCTACAGCCTCATGAACTATGCTGTGCCCTGAGGCCTCGGGAGGTCTGCCTGGAGAAATCCAACCACTGGGGTGAAGAGAGGATATGACAGAAAGTTGTACGGGAGCCTGTGTGGGTCATAAAAGAAGGCTGGTCAGGTATGGTATGGAGCTAAGCTTGGAGAGAAGGCTTGAAGCAGCTGAACAGGCAGTCCTGCCTCCGCCTGGCACTGCTGGCATTGGTATGCCTCAGGCATAGGCTCAGCAACTTTCCCATGCCCAGGAAAAGGCCTCCCTCAGCTTTCTAGACCAGAAGAGTTGGGTATTGGTCGGTGAGGGCCATCAGTATGCCAGCAAATACCTGGGACTAGACCAGGGAAAGGTTCTTCCACGTACTCTGAAGGACCTACCCATATCTCGTCTTTGATACTGAACTTCTGCCATCTGATTCTATGAGATAGTCAACACCTACTGCTGTAAGCATCCCCAGTTTGGAGTCTAGGAAAGCACTGGAGATATTAGAACACCATGAAAAAATTGTATTCTGACCTTGACTCGGGCTCAACCACTTGGCCTTGCCATCAAGTTCCAGACCTCCCGTTGGTTCTCGGCATATCCAGTCACAAGGAGCCAAATTGTGGGACTATTGGGAGCAGCTGGCTAGGTGCCAGCACATGCTAAGGATTTAATAACCCATGCCAGGGTTGTTACTAAGAACAAAGCCATTTTCAGGGTCTCTGTCAAAATTCCTGATGACCAAATTCCTCCAACTTGCAGAGTCCAAACTGGAGATGCCAGGAGGGAAAAAGGGAAAAGAAAGGTCATACTGGGCTAGGCACCACAGTGTGCTTTCTCGAGGAATTTAGATACTAGCCTCCAAAAAGGCTGAAGATGGGCCAGAGAGATGGCTCAGTGGTTAAGAGCACTTTCAGAGAACCCAAGTAATACACATCCCAGTATTCATGTTGGGTGGGTGACAACTATCATCAGCCTCAAGAGATCCAATGCCCTTTTCTGGCCTCCTTGGGTACCCAAACATGTGTGGCACACACATACACACACAAACACGTACACACACACATATACACACACACACACAATAAAAATACATCTTATTTTGTTCTCCTTTCCTTCAAGACAAGGCTCTCTTTGTGTAGCCCTGGCTGTCCTTGAACTCACTCTGTAGACCAGGTTGGCTTCGAATTCACAGAGATCTGCCTGACTCTGCTTCCTGAGTGCTGGGATTAAAGGCCTGCACCACTACCACCTGGCATAAAGAAATATTTCTTTAAAAAACAAAAAGGCTGGTACTAGAGAGATGGTGAAAAGTGCTTGCCACTCCTGCAGAGGACCAGGGTTCGGTTCCCAGAATCCACGGATGCTAATAAGCACCTGTAACTCCAGTTCTAGAGGATCCGGCACCCTCTTCTGGCCTCTGAAGGCATTCCATACATGTGGTATACAGACATATATACAATCAAAACCACCCTGATACATAAAATAAAAATAAATCTCTAAGAAACAAAAAGCCTGAAGAGAATGAGATGTGGTCCAGGTAAAAGTGCCTGCTGGTGGGAATGGAGGATAAGAAGACCCATCTGAGAGGGAAGGACACCCTGAGTCACTAAGACTGTCCCTGCCAGAACTCTGGTGGTATAAGTCCTGGCTACGGAGGTACCTCTAGGGGGATGTGCTGACCATAAACATCTCAGTCAGTGCAGCCGTAGTCACCAGACCTGCAATAATACGCCTTTCTGCTCTGGTGGAGAGAGGGACCATTGTGTCTGTCAGCTGTGTCCTGAGATTTGTTGCATAGCTCGTCTCTCAGAAAGGCTTGATTGTCCTGGGCAACCTCCACAGCCTGGGGCTTCCACCCAGTCCATGACAGCAAATTTATAGACACAATCACTCTCAGGGGACAGGGTCCCTCTAACCCTCCAGCCTCAGCTGCCTTGAGGAGAAGGTAGCAACAAGATGCAGGCTGAGGCAGATGCTTTGGGGCAACTTGGATAAAGTCAGAACTGTGGGACCAGTCCAGTGCTGTGGAGAGACTCTCAAACCCCACCTGGAATGCCGGGGCCTGGGTTAGTCTTCCCCCGGGGCAGTTACTACTAAACAACTTAGGGCAGAGCTGAAAGGCATAGTTTCCCTCCTGCCGAAGACAGGGCGGTTTGGAGACTGAGTAGTTGATACTTATCTTGTCTGGAGTCTGTACTGATCCACATGTGGGAAGAAAGGCAAAACTGGGCAGTGGTTCTCAACCCGTGGGTCGTGACCCCTGTGGGTGCCACATTTCAGATATTTACATTGTGATTCATAACAGTAGCAAAATTGCCATTGTGAAATAGCAATGAAAATAACTATGATAGGGGTCACCACAACATGAAGAGTGTCAGGAAGGTTGAGAACCACTGGCCTAGCGGGAGATCTGTACCTCGTCATTACTAAAGGTATCCTGTACCGGGCTCTGGTCTTCTATTCAATGAATCAGTTTTTGTTGTTGCTGTTGGTTTTGTTTAGTTTGGTTTTTCAAGACAGGGTTTCTCTGTGTAGCTTTGCAGCCTGTCCTGGAACTGGTGGTGGCACACACCTTTAATCCCAGCACTCGGGAGGCAGAGGAAGGCGGATCCCTGTGAGATGGAGGCCAGCCTGGTCTACAGAGAAAGTTCCAGGACAGGCTGCAAAGCTACACAGAGAAACCCTGTCTTGAAAAACCAAACTAAACAAGGCTGGCCTCCATCTCACAGGGATCCGCCTTCCTCTGCCTCCCGAGTGCTGGGATTAAAGGTGTGTGCCACCACCACCTGGCTCAATCAACTAGCTTTAGTAGACGAGGAGAGAGCCCTCTTCCATAGAAGAACCCTCTCTCCAGCAATAATCCCCACCAGGAGATAAAGATATTTGATGCACTGCCTAAAATCATTCAAGGCAATGACCCTGTCACTTTATTTTTTTCCTCCTAGGAATTGTCCCTTGGTCACTTCTCTGTCGCTGGGAGAGGGTCATGAAGTGTACACAAGGCCCTGCCTCCTACTTTGCCTCCCAGTGTTCTCTCTGAGCCTCCGCCTGGCCACTTCTCTGGAGATTCTCTTCCCACTATCTCCTGTCTAGGCGTCTGGGAGAGCCTACTCCCTCATCCCAGTCATCAACCAAATGAGCTTCCAAAAGCCCTGGGAAGCCAGGCACAACCTCTCCCTCCAGCGGCTCCAGACCCTGCAGGAATTGGGAGGGAATGTGCCTGCTGGGCTCCTGCCCAGTCCTGAGCCAGGCTAGGCCAAGAGCCTCTCCTTACCCCTCCCCCACAGACACACAGGGCTTTATAGTCTGATTATGCCATGGAAACTATGTGCTCGGCCTGCCCTGTTCACATGGCCTCCGAAGAAAAAATAACAGCGCCTCCTTGCTCTGCCGAGACCTGCAGTCCTAGCAGACCCTGCTTACCAAAGCGGGTCTCGTATGAGAAACAGGTCCTTGTGAGAATCTCAGGAGGACCTGTCTGAGGGGTGCCTCAAATTGCTCCCCTCCTCCAGCCCCCAGACATCTGCCTCCCTCTCCTCAGCAATTGGAGGGTCCAGGCACCAGGAGCTTGCAGCCTTATATGGACAGTTGTATCTCCCTCTCCACTGTCCTCTGCCTTTAGCCATGCCCCTCCCCATCCGTGGAGCCAGCAAAGATCTGGCTGTGCCAGGTAGAGACCACCACCATCTTCTAGATGCCATTGTCTTCTGCAGCAACCACTAACCACAGGTGACCATTTCATGTAATGTTAAACATTTAAAATAAAATTAAGTTCCAGATGAGCACAGTGCTGTATACCTATAGTTTCTGCTACCTGGGAGGCTGAGGTAGGAGGATCACTTCAGGAAATAGTTCAGTTTCAGTCAGGGGAGTGTAGTGAGACTGTATCTCAGTACGCAAAATCATCTATTTGTTCATTAATTTCCTCAGGTGCGTTAGCCAAATGTCAGGTGGCTACTAGTGACTACTATGCTGGACATCAAAGAAAGAGAACTCCTCCAGCGCTACAGAATGTTCTGTAGGATAGCACTGACCTGAACCAATACCCAGAATTCCCTGCAAAAGACCTTTGGATTTGTGAGGCTGTCTGGTTTAGGCCTAAGTTCTGAGGGCCACACCCTATGGTTAGGGTACACACTCCTAGACCACATGGTGGCAAAGGGGACTTGTGACTTAGAGTCCATGGACTCCCTTGAGGTGTCCTGGGGACAGATCGGAAGGGAAACAATGGAGTCTGCCTGTGTTGTCCCACGGCCTGTGGGACTCTATGAATGCTAAAACTCTAACTTCAAGCCTAGCCTTCGAGAGGGTTAGGAAAAAATACTGTTTTGTTTGTTTGTTTTTTGTTTTGTTTTGTTTTTTGAGACAGGCTTTCTCTGTAGCTTTGGAACCTATCCTGGAACTAGCTTGTGTAGACCAGGCTGGCCTCAAACTCAGAGAGATCCACCTGCCTCTGCCTCCCGAGTGCTGGAATTAAAGGTGTGCGCCACCACCTGACAGGAAAGAATACTTTTTAAGGTAGAAAGAAAAAACATATTTTACTCATTACTAGACTATTAATTGATCAGTTAATTTGAGACAGAGTCTCACCTAATATCCCAGTCTATTCTAAAGTTCGTTTCGCTGTGTAGCCTAAACTGGTTTTGAACTTGAGGTGATCCTCCTGCCTCATCTTCCTAATGCTGGGATTACAAGTGTGATCTTCCTTGCCTGGCTCAAACCTTTAAGAACATTTTCTGATGTTTTGTTTTGTTTTGTTTTTTTGTTTTTGAAGATTTATTTACTATGTATACAGTGTTTTGCCTGCATGCTTGGGCACCAGATCTCATTATAGATGGTTGTGAGGCATCATGTGGTTGCTGGGAATTGAACTGAGGACCTCAGGAAGAGCAGCCAGTGCTTTAACCTCTGAGCCATCTCTCCAGCCCCTTTTAAGAACGTTTTAATTCTGTTTAGTTCGTTTGGGTGGGGGTGGGGGAGTCATTTACATCAGGCTTGTCCTCTGACCATACACTCAGAGTTCTAGCCCTGGGATAGGTGAAAGGAGCGTCGCAGAGCAGGGCCCAGCCTCCAAATTTGGAAGACCAGAAGCTGGAAGTCCGCTGATGATAAACAACACAGAAACAGCAAAGATCTACGTAGACCCAGCTCCTAGGTCTCTTCAAAACCAGTGACATTCAGGGTCTGGCCCCTGCTTTCCACCTGCTGGAACTCTTGAGTGTGTGGCCAGAGGAGGTCAGAGGACTAGCTGCAGAAACTGCTCTGTCCTCCCATGGGCGACCTGAGGACTGAACTCAGGTCATTAGGCTTAGTGACAAGCACACTCCCCTTTGAGCCATCTCACCAGCCCCAAACTTTCAAATTTGTAAACAATTTTTTGAGAACTAATTTATATACTGTCAAGTTCACCCACTTCAAGTATTAAGGCTGTGGTTTTTTAGAATAGTCAGAGTCGCATGGCGTCATGGTCAATCAAGAGCGTCTTCATGACCACAGGAGGAACCCTCACGTTCTTTCCTCACCCCTAATATCTGGACATTAATACAGAAAGAGACAGAATATTCTGGGGCGTTGGCCTGCAAGTATGAACATGCGCTTGTCTACATCTTCCCTCCGTGGTCAGCTCCATGAGACCAGGTGTGGGACCTGTGTCCCCACGCTGCCCACAGTGGGCACACAGTGGTACTCCCTAGATATTTCTGGCTTTCCGTCTGACATGAGAGGAGACAGGTCATCCTGGACAGGATAAGCAGTGCAGGAATGCTGTGAGCCTAGAGGAACTGGTGGCTGAAGTGGGTGGGTTAACAAGGCAAGCATATGATTATACAGTAGAGACTGGACACACGGGGCCAAAGTTCCAGAAGCCGCATTCCTAGCCCCAGGATATGGGGCAATGGTGAGGCAAGGCTATCTAGAGCACAGACACCCTCAAGTCAGTAAGGCAGTGAACTCTGGGTTTTGTATGTCTGGGATCCTAGGCTTCGAGCTGTCTGTCACTGGTGGGAAGTTTTGAAGAGACACAGAATCTGGATCTGCAGATTTTGCAGTCTCTGTGTTCAGTTTATCATCAGCAGGATTCTGGCTCCTCTTTTTCTTTTTTTCCTTTTTTTTTTTTGGTTTTTTGAGACAGGGTTTCTCTGTGGCTTTGGAGCCTGTCCTGGAACTAGCTCTTGTAGACCAGGCTGGTCTTGAACTCAGAGAGATCCACCTGCCTCTGCCTCCCGAGTGCTGGGATTAAAGGCGTGTGCCTTTAAAGGGTCTGACCCCTGCTCTGCCTCTGTCCCTTTCACCTGTTCTAGGACCAGAGCGTCTCAGATCCTGGGATTGGGTGTGGGGTGGGGAGGAGGGAAGGTGGGGATAGAGGGTTGGGGATGAGGGTGCAGAGTGGGGGTGGGGAATGGGGGGGAGAGAGAAGGGGGCTGGGAAGGAGTAGTGGTAGGGGTGGAGAGGAGGGGGCGGGGTGGGGTGGGGGTGTTGCAGACAGACCGGGAGGGTGACTGAAGCTGGCTTGCACAGCTGAGACTCTAGGGAGTAAGCTGAGAGTAATGAACAGAAGAGCTATTCCAACAGGTCCAAACAGGCCTCAGGGAGGATTCAGGAACCATGGCCCAGGCCACAGTGTTGAATGAACAAAGATCTTGGCATTGAGCCAAGCAGGAAACCATGCTGTCCTGAACCTGTCTGGATTGGGCTTGTATTTGATCTTTCCTGAGGTGTTGATCGTTGGGATGGAGGACAAGGAGGATGAGGGCAGAAGAGTGGGCTTCATGGGAGGGGTCAAAGGGAGTGGACGTCTGATGTCTCCAATGACCAGGAGAAAGTGACCTTGTGCCTTGGATAGTACAGAGGAGAGGAACAGTGAGCTCTGTCTGGAAGTGGGGAGAAGGGGGAAACTCACCCAGCATTTCTATGCTCCTGCTACTGTTCAAGTGCCACACAGACACTAGGAACCCTACAAGGTCACACATCTTGCCAGGAGCAGAACAAGAATTAGAACCTGGCTCTGTGGCTCCTGGGCCAGGTTTGCCCCATCTGCGGCCAGTGCTCTCGTGTTTGTGATTGTTCCCGAGGCAGCCGTGGGGAACAGGGAGGTGGCCTCTGTTCTGGATGCTTAGGGCAGTCACATAGCTTGCCCCCAGCACATCTCACTGTCAGGGCGCAGTCTTCACCTGTGTGACTCCAGAATGTCTCTGTCCCTCCACGCTCATGTTCCAGGAGCTAAGAGGGTAAGACAGATGTAATCGGAACATCTGCTTTCTAGATCACAAAACACACATCTTGTTTGAAAGAAACAAAACCGCGAGACGATCCCTGTGTCGTCGGGAATGAGAGCAGGCTCAGTAAATCGACTCGGCCTCATACGAACCCGCAGTGAGTGGGGTCTGTGTTTAAATGAGTTCCACTCATTGGTATTGTAGCTCCAGGTGTGAGCGGCTCGTGCTGACCCTGGGCACGTCATTAGATGCGCACAGGTTGACAGTAATAAGGGGTTTCACAAAAAGCCCATTGTGGACTTGACCCATTTTCCAGTGGGAGACTAAGTGAAACCCAGGCCCTGAGCTTAGTTTCTGCCTCTGGAGCCTCTCAATGACCCCTGCACATACCTCGCCAGCATACCCAGCTCCCTCTGACCCACCTGGCCCCCTCCATTGTGTCTAATGGCCCCGTGGAGCAGTGAGAGAGCTCTGGCGTCCGAAGGCCAGACCTAGTTACGTCACCAGTTATGATGTGAGGATGACCAAGTGAATTTCTCAGAGTCCTGAAAATCACACAGAACCTAGCGATATCGAGGTCTCTTCTAACTCCTGGGCTGGTGCTAGTCACTCAATGGACCGGCTGTGCCCCTTGCTAGGAAAACTAAGGTACCTACTGCCTATGACTGGCTCCAAGCAATTCTGGGGCAAGTGTCCAGTGGTGGCAAGTTGATACAGCGCTGATCAGAGGTGGAGTTCTTGCTGGGGGGATTCAAAAGAAATCGCAGAGTGAATGTTGACTGACGGGAAAGCAAGAAGGGACATCGGAGTCAGAGGGACTGGCATGCATGTAAAGGGAATTATACTGGGAAATTGTAGTGTGCTGTTTAAGCTTGTTGAGAGCACACTCTGGGGGCAAGGGAAGTTTCCCTGTCTCCTCTAAACCCCAGGTTCTGTGTCTGGATGCCCCACCTCCCACCCCACCCCGCTCCATTCTACCCCCCACCCCCACTCTGTCACTGAGAGAGGGAAAAACGACAAGTAGCTAATTAAGGGTATTAACAACATGGCGTTCCTGAGAACAGAAAGGTGGTACTCTATTGTTTACCCCGTGGTATAAAAATGTCTATGGTGGGAACCGGAAGTCAGAAGTTCAGCCATGGAGAGAAAGCTCAATTAGGTACTCCAGCTGACTGCCTCGACTTCCCCAATCAGTTTCTGCTGGACATTGTAAGCACAGTGTCTTTGTTTACTCTCTCAGTCGGGCTACTCTAGCTGTGTTTGCTGGATGTTTATGGCACATGATTTGGGGCTGTTTGGCTGCCTGTTTGCAACTTGTTATTCATGCTTTTCTTTTTGTTTGCTGTGCACTTAGTAAACTCACTCATCCCCAACCAAGAGTGTGGCTCTCGTCCTTCTTTGGACTGTACAGAACAGTGCAAAGGACCAGCAGGCTGTAGTCGGGCATCTGGAAGTCAGCCAAGGTGGCTGGAGCGGAGACTGTGCATGAAGGAGAAAGAGAGGGACTTTTTAAAGGCAGACAGAGCCCCTGGCATACAGGTACGGGGACCTCTAGACAGAGAGAGGGTTTAAGCAGAACATTCTGCTGTGAATTTGGAAACATCACTCTGATTGGCAGAAGGTGAAGTGTTAGGAAGCAAGACTGCATCTCTGGAGACAGAAAGACCCATTAGAAAATTATCTCAGCCACCCAGCTCTTTCACTAGAGAGACTGAATTGTCAGCTAAGGGGGGTCGGGGGTGGTGTGGGAGAAGAGGCCACACAAGACTTCTGTGCATTAGCCCGTGGTGGTGGCACACACCTTTAATCCCTGCACTAAGGAGAAAGAGGCAGGCAAATCTCTATGAGTTCGAGGCCAGCCTGATCTATACAGGGAGTTCTAGGATAGCCAAGGCTATACAGAGAAACTCTCTTTTGAGAAACCAAATATAGAAAAAAGGACTTCTGGTGTGTGGTAGTTTGGATAAGAACAGAGGCTCATAGATTTGAATGCTTAGTATCAGAGAGTGGCACTATTTGAAAGGATTAAAGGGATTAGGAGGTGTGGCCTTGTTGGAGGAAGTGTGTCACTGGGGGTGGCCTTTGCCAAGCCCAGAGTCTTTCTTTCTCTCTCTCTCTCTCTTTCTCTCTCTCTCTCCCTGCCTACAGTCAGGATGTAGCCCTTGGCTACTGCTTAGGTGTTTGCACACTGCTCTGCTCCCTGCCTTGATGATAACAGACTAAATTTCTGAAACTGCAAGCCAGCTCCAATGAAATGCTTTCTCTTACAATAGCTGCCTTGGTCATGGCATCTCTTCACAGACATAGAACAGTGACTGAAATGTTGTGTGAGGAGAAATAACCAGGGACAGATGAGGCACAAAAAGTAAAATTAGACAAAGGGGTCCATGAAGGGTCTCAACTTCTTCTTTTTTCTTTTGGTTTTTCAAGACAAGGTTTCTCTGTGTAACAGTCCTGGCTGTCCTGGAACTTTCTTTGTAGACCAGGCTGCGCCAGAAACTCTCTGAGATCCACCTACCTCTGCTTCCCGAGGGCTGGAATTAAAAGCGTGGGCCACCACTGCCCAGACTCAACTTCTTTTTTAGGTGGTATTTTATTTTGAGACAGGTCTTACTATGTAGCCCAGGCTGACCCTGACCTTGCATAGGTAGTTCAGGATCGCGCCCAAGCTCACGATGATTCTAGGTTTGTGAAAGTATACTGCCACTCCTAGCTCTGGGCTCCCGGCTTCTGGCTTGGGTGCTTTGGGTGGATTTGAAACATAGAGGAGGCACAGGCTTGGGGAAGACAAAGTGGAGTGAGATTCATTAACTAAAGGGAGGAGAATTCCAGGCTGGGAACCAAGTGCTGTTTTAGAGCCATCCCTTGACGAGCCAACTCAAACACCCTCTTGGAAGGGCTATCTCATTTTTTTTTCCCTTAGTGGTTTTTTTTTTTTTTTTTTTGAAATACAGGGTCTCTTTATAGACCTGACTGTCCTGGAACTCCCTAAGTAGACTAGGTTGACCTCAAACTCACAGAGTTCCACCTGCTCCTGTGTCCCAAGTGCAGGGATTAAAGGCGTGTGCCATCATGCCCAGCCATCGCTCTTAAAGCCTGAGGTAAGGGAAAGAGTCTCTGAGTCCTTCTCAAAGGCCTGATGATGACCAGTAAGCTAGGCCTTCTCAGGCCTACGGTCCTCCACAAACAGAAAGGTAGACACAATGACAGAAGGAATAAGCTGGGAGGCAGAGGATGAACAGGACTCCCTGGGGCTGGGCGGGTGCTGTGTGGAGATAAGACGCTGGTGATCAGCCAGATCTTCTCACACCTGGAGCGGTGGGAGAAGAGCCGAAACCTCCACAGAGGTTGACAGCCTTCTAAGACAAAAGCTGTTTGTCTCGCTCTCCAAGAGAGTCGCAGAACAGTCCCGCCCCTTGTGAGTGCATTTTTGTGCCCCCCAACCCACCCCGGAGTCGATGCACAAAGTGTGGCCAGTCTGGGAGAGAGACGTTAGAATTCTCCAACCCCATCCAAATTTCCTCTGGCTCACATGTGGCCCAGGAGAAACCCGAAAGTCCATAATCGTCCCTAGGAATGCAGAGGTGGATGCGAGTCAAGAGCTGGAATCTGTCAAGAGCTCAGGCCTGGAGGGAAACGGAAAGTGAGCAGGACCTCAACCAGGTTCAGTTTGCAGAACACACACAGGACACAGGAGCCAGGTGAACCACCTGGCGCCCCCAGCCCCTGTGGGCACCAATACAGCAGGTGCGAGGAAGGACACCTCATGGATGTCACTGAGGTCAGGAGGCGAGCACAGGGGCCAGGATCCAAGCCTGCCATCTCCTCCACTGTCCAGAGTTAAACCCAGGAAGGGCAAGACAGAGAGGAAAGACAGAGAAGCGGTAGTCCAGGCAGAGATTTAGTTATCTGTCCAGAACAGCAGGACTTCTGAACCAATTTACAGCAGAAAAGTCTGGTTCTCTTTCATCTCAAGCTTAAACTCTCCCAGTAAAGACCTGGTGTGTTAGGACACACACCCTCACTCCCAGCATTTAGGAAAAGAAAGCAGGAAGATTAGGATTTTAAGGTCACCCTCAGCTTTGTAGTGAGGTGGAGGCTGGTCTCAAAAACTAACACATAGTTGGGCGCTGGTGGCACATGTTTTTAATCCCAGCACTTGTGAGGGTGCTGTGAGTTTGAAGCCAGCCTGGTTTACAAAGCCAATTCCAGGACAGCCAGGATTATTACACAAAGGAACCCTATCTCGAAATACCTGCCCCCGCAAAATACAACAAAAACCACGTGTGTGTTAATATAAGATATATTTTATTCATTTATGAAATTCTCAAGGAATTAGTTAAGATATTATATTAAACAAATGTACGCACATTTCTCCCACTTTACCACATGTAAAGACATACGTGTGAAGTTTGCATCCGTTCCAGCGGCTAAAGAGCTCTCACTCTCCAGAACAGCTTAGTTCTGGCATGTGAAGTTGGGCAACTCCTGCAATTTTACTTTAAGTTGCGTTTATGAGTTATAATTTACATACAGTAAAACCCTTTCAAAGTGCCTACTTGAATGTGTTTTGACAAGTGTGTGCACTTGGGTAACCATCACCCCACGTAACATCTGAACTAGCTCCATCACCCAAAAGGCACCCAATCCAGAGGCCACTGATCTGATTTCTGACTCAGTCATTTGCTTTTTCCAGGATGTGATGGACCTGAAATGGTAGCTTATGGAGCTCTTTACGCTAAATATTTAAACACACTTCCTTAACTACCTCAGCTTCCTCCTCTTTTTCCACCCAGCCTTCTCTGCCAATTACTTTATATGGACAAGTCAGGGGCAGCCTCCCCCACGCCCTGCCTAGTCCTGTTTGTATGATGACAGTCCCCAGGGTCTCCTCTCTTCCTCCTCCTCTTCCTTCTCCTCTTCCTCTTCTTCTTTTTCTTCTTCCTTCTCTTCTTCTTCTTTTCTGGGACAGGACTGCATATAGCCCAGGTTGGCCTCCGACTCATTATATAGCAGATGACCTTGAACTTCTGATTCCCCCTAGCTTCTACTCCCGAGTGCTGGTATTTCAGTCGCATCCATCATGCCCAGTTTTATGGGATACTGTGGGATCCAGCTCAGGACCTTTTGCATGCACCTAAGAAACATGCCTAGCCCCATGTTTTCTTTCCTTCTGGAGGTATTTCCCTTCACTTCAGGGAACACAAAAACCCTGCCTTCAACTCCTGACACATGCTCGCTTCTCCCCACAATTCACCTGCCCCAACAGCCTCATGCCTACGGATCTAATCCATACATGCCACCTGCTCCCCCCAAGCTTCAAGCATGTCCTCTTTTTTGCTCACGTGTTCCTTTCCTCATCCTTTACTGTCTGTCGTCTTGGTGTCTGTGCCCTGAAACATCTTGAGGTTTTGTTTTTGTTTTCTGAGTCAGGGTTTCTCTGTTTAGCCCCAACTGTCCTGGAACTAGCTCTGTGGACTAGGCTGACCTTGAACTCAGAGATCCACCTGCCTCTGCCTCCTGGGTGCTGGGAACAAAGGTGTGCCTCACCTCTATCTAGCTATATCTTGAGATCTTTATTGGCCATAGATCCACCTTGCTGCTGTCCAGCAGCGTTTGGTCAGTTGGTCTGGGGTTTGATGTTGGTTGAGTTTTTTCTCTCCTTGGTGAGGAAGAAGCAAGAAGCCCCAGCTTTACAAGAAAGAAGCATTGCAATTTCCATCCTGATAGAGTTCTACATCTTCAGGACAAGGAATGGGTCACATGAACACAAACACACACATACACATACACACATATATACACATGTGCACACACACACATATGTACACACATATACACATACATACACACATGCACACACATATACACACATGCACACAAACACGCACACACACATATACACACATGCACACATACACCAGCGAGTGTTGCCTCCACAATGGTAAATAAATAAAGAGGAGAGATAAGACAGGAGGAAACATTTTGTGCTCAGGGACAAGGCACAGTTGGACTAACGAGGGCCTCGAGGGTATCTGCCTTGCTACAAGTGTTAAACATCTGTAATCTGACTGTTCCACAGGAGTTACATGGTCCTTCTCCATCTACTGTAGGCATTTCGAAGGGTCACGCTCCGGGAACAGGTCTCCTTGGGTTTCTGGTAGAGAGGCAACTTGGTCTAGGAGAGAAGGGCAGGGGCCCAGGGGAGAGAGCAGGGTAGAGGATATAGCTTAGTTCTCAGGGCTATTGACTTCTTGACAGAGAGACCTTAGGCCTGTGGTTCTCAACTTCCCTAATGCTGTGACTCCTTAATACAGGCCCTCATCTTGTGCTGATCTTCAACCACAAAATTATTTTTGTTGCTACTTCATAACTATGATTTTGCTACTGTTATGAATCATAATGTAAATATCTGATATGTAGATGTCTTAGGTGACCTCTGTGAAAGGGTTGTTCAGCCTCCAAAGGGATCCATGACCCACAGGTTGAGAACCATTGCCTTAGGCTATTTAGGCTATGCTCAATCTTTCTTTCTTTTTTCTTTCTTGCCTTGCTGAGATAACAAAGACAAGTCTGACACTTGTTTGACATTGGAGACTGAATTTGAAGCCTAAGTTCCAACCAATATTTTGTCTCTGAAAGTATTCTTTCTTTTCTTTTTTCTTTTTTCTCCTTTTTTTGAGACAGGGTCTCACTGTGTCACTGTGTTGCTCTGGCTGGCTTGGAACTACAATGTTCATCAGGCCAGCCTCACACTCACAGAGATCTGCCTACTTTTTGCCTCCCAAGTACTGGGATTAAATGTATGCACCACCACACCCAGCCCTAGATCATGTTGTTTTTATTTCTTACTTATTTTATTTATTAATTTTGCAGGGGATGGGGCACACACATGCCAACAAGCACAGTGGAGGTTAGAGGATAACTTGTCAATTCTCTCCTTTCTCTGTGAGGCCCAGGAACGGAACTCAGGTTGGTTCGGCTTGAAAGCAGGACTTTACCCTCTGAGGCATCTCTCTGGCTCTTAGATCATATGTCAACTGAGAAAGAAATCATGTGCTCTTATCTGCTTTTCTGGTTGCCTCTGGGTGTTTGTTTTTTTTTTTTTTACAAAAGTTGGGCCAGTCTCAAGGATCAGCCCCAAAGAATGGACAAGTGGCTTGCTTCTGCCTCCTAGAGGACACTGAGAAAGAAGATGGGGAGCTAAATATGTGCTCAGAGATCCCTTACAGAAACAAGAATAAAAACCCTTAATATAAAGAGATCATCATTTGTTTCAGGGAAGAGGTAGGCTGAGGTTGTCTGGACCAAAAGTAAGAACACCACATCAGGGTAGTGCCATAGCCAGACAGGAAACACTCTTTTTGTTTTGTTTTGTTTTTTGAGATAGGGTTTCTCTTTTGCAGCCCTGGCTGTCCTGGAACTAGTTCTGTAGACCAGGCTGGCCTCGAACTCAAAGAAATCAGCCTACATCTACCTTCCAAGCACTGGGATTAAAGGCGTGTGTGTCACTCTCCCCCTACCCACCCCCGGGTACTCATCTTAATACAAGGCCTAGATGGCTCCTTTTTTTTTCTTTTTAGATTATTTTATTTCATGTGTTTGAGGGCTTTGCATATGCACCATGTGTGTGTACGGTGCCCACAGAGGTCAAAAGAGGGTATTGGATCCCCTAGAACTGGAGTTAAGAAAGATGGTTTGGTCCAGGTGAAGCAGATCCACCTCTATACCCAAAATACTAATTAACCACACCTAGGCCAGAATCTCTGGTTTGTAGTCACACCTGTTGTCAACAACTTTGAAAGAGCAAAAATAAGCTCAGACTCTCTGACCTCCAGTCAAGGTGGAACAGGCTCACAGCTCTGTGGTCCTCACATTCCAGGACTTGAAGAACAAAACAAAACAAAAAAGGAAAATTCCTAGAACCTAGAAATCTTGAGATCTGGAGTCCATCAGGTCAGGCTTCAAACCCTGGCTCTGTTATTTAATAGCCACGCGCTTTGGAGCAAATTACCCACTCTGAGCTTGGTTTCCTCATCTGCAGGATGGGTGTAAGAACAATGTCTAAATGCTGTGGAAACAAGGGCACCCCACATTGTGCTTGCAGAGTGGTTTTACTTATTCTCTCCAGACCTGGGTTGTCTTTTTGTCTGTAATAACCAGAGGATGTGGGCACACACTCCCAAGCTTCCTTCCTGCTCAGATTCCAAAGTGTCTATTTGTAGGTCCTGAGCACCCACCCCTCCCGCCAGCATTTGGGAGACGAAAGCAGGGGGCGACCTAGGAGTTTGAAGTAATCCTGGGTTACATAACAAGAACCTGTCTCAAATCATCACACCCTCACACACTCTTACGCATACTTAAACACTCACAAATACACACTCAGTCACAAACACACTTGCACTGTGGAGGTTTCAAAGAAAATGGCCCCCAAATGGAGTGGCACTATTAGGAGGTGTGGCCTTGTTGGAGTAGGTGTGGCTTTGTAGGAGGAAGTATGTCAGTGTGGAGATGGGCCTTAAGGTCTCCTTTGCTCAAGCTACACTTAGTGTGGTAGACAGTTCACTTCCTGTTGCCTGGATCAAGATGTAGAACTCTCAGCTCCTTCTCCAGCACCATGTCTGCCTCCTTGCCACCAAGTCCCACTGTGATGATAATGGACTAAACCTCTGAAACTGTAAGCCACCCAATTAAAGGTTTTTCTTTATAAGAGTTGCTGTGGTCATGGTGTCTCTTCACAGCAATAGAAACCTAACACACACACACATACAAACTCTCTCTCTCTCTCTCTCTCTCTCTCTCTCTCTCTCACACACACACACACACACACACATACGGACATTAGAAGACAACTTGTGTGGAAATTGGTTCTTTCCTTCTACCATGAGGGTCCAAGGATGGAACTCAGGTCCTTAGGCTTGTAGGCAGTTGCCTTTATCTGCTGAGTCATCTCAAAGGACCCTGTCTGCCTTTTTCCTAAGATTCTTTCATGATTTCTTTGTGTCTGTGGTATGGATACGTACCACAGGTCCATCTTCTCCACTCTGCCTCAGAGCAGAGACATTCAAAGAGGTAAGCCCTAAAAAGTGTCATTTCTAAAACCAATCAAACAAGGCCCTCTGAACACATCCACATGGGAGTGTCTGCCCCCATCCTTACATCCGTACTTCCAGGCCTGGAACTGTACACAGTCTTTTAGTTGGGCATGCTTGGTTGCCTAGAGCAGAGAGCACTAGAACATTTCCTTTAGCTTCTTAGGTAAACGTGTGAAGGAAGACTCCAGTAAAGTAAATCAAAATTCTGAGACTTGTAACACACACACACACACACTCATGAATGCACACACACATGCATGCACATGCACACACACATACTCATGCATGCACACGCACACACACGCTTATGCAAGCACATACACACATGCACACACACTGGTTAAAATTATACAAGCTCTTTTTATTAGTCTGACGTGCCCCAGAAGTCATTTTTAGGGTGGGAGTGGCCATCTTCACCTCTTACTTCCTCTTTGAAGGTTAATAAAAGTGTCAGTGATAGACCAAATCCAGAGGATGCTGGCAGCCCTTACAGGGGCACAGATAAAGCACAGCCGTGCCCCCTTCTCACACCAGGTGCCAACACTGCAACCTTTAAAGCAAACTTTTCTCATGAGCCAGAGCTAGCAGGGGAATCCAGAAAGGCTGGGAGTGGATCCAAAGCCGCTGATTTGCTATCTCTTCCAGAGATGAGTCACTCCTCCCTCATCCAATATATACAAACATATGGCAGTGTTTCATTTTGTTTTCTCTCTTTTTTTTTTCTTAACTAGGAGACAATCCATAGAACATAGAATTCATCATTTTAAAGTTTACAAGTCACTGTTTGGAATATGCTCAGCCGGTAGTGCCACATCACCAACCTCAGGTTCTTAAACATTTCCATCATCACAAGGAGGCCAGCAGCCGCTACAGCCACTCCCTGCTCCCTCCTGCCTCTCCCCGGTACCTCCTTCCCCCAGGCTCTGGCAGCCAGTACTCTACTTTCTGCCTTTATAGAGTTGCATGTTTGGAAGGTGCATGCAAATGCAATCATAAAATATATGCTCTCAGCCGGACCGTGGTGGCGCACACCTTTAATGCCAGCACTTGGGAGGCAGAGGCAGGCGGATCTCTGTGAGTGAGTTCCAGGTCAACATGGTCTACAGAGCAAGTTCCAGGACAGCCAGAGCTATACAGAGAAACCTTGTTGAGAGAGAGAGAGAGAGAGAGAGAGAGAGAGAAGGAATCTTGTATCTGGCTTATTTTCCTTAGCATAACATGTCAAAGGTTCGATCGTGTCAGTGGTATGTACTAGCACCACGTTATTCCTTATTTCCAAATAGCATTCCACTGTATCCACACCCCACATTTTATTTATCCATTCATCAGCTGGTAGACATGTGGGCTGTTTCTGCTCTTCAGCTTTTGTGGATTATGCTGAGATGCGCATGCCGGTGAGAGAGTTTGAGTGGGCGTGTTTTCAGTTCTCTTGGACATTGACTTAGTCGCTGCTCTGTTGCTGTGAAGAGACACCATGACCAGGGCAACTGCTCTGATGGAGCAGTAGCTGAGAGCTTTACATCCTGACCTGCAGGCAGCAGGCAGAGAAAAAAAGAGAGAGAGACTGGGCCTGCCTCAGCCATGAGGAGGCTGCTATGGGCTTTTGATGGGAAGGATTGGACAGCTGAGTCCTTCTGCAATAGTTAGGAAAGTTCTGCAAGAATTCTCCTATGATATTTGTATATCTAACGGCGATGCTCCGAGCCTGAAAATCAAACTCCACATTCCCCACAAAAACACTTTGCTTCTTGCCCAGCTCTGGTAGGAATGCAAACACCGTGGAGACGGAGGGAGCACTGACCTCATCTTGTGAAGGATGTTGCAGTCATCAGTTTGGCGGGGGTGGGGGTGGGTGGGTGGGGTGCTCCTCTGGGCCACAGGAGTTCCTCAGTAGTCTAGACTCACAGTGCTCTGATTCGAAGTGATCCTGTGGATAGCCATGGGATCTCCAGCGTCTTCCCTTTATTTCATGTGCAGCCCGACTGGACACTCACATTGAAAGATGTAATGTTGCAGATCTCTGTGAGTTCGAGGTGGGCCTGGTTTATAAAACAAGTTCCATTACCACAGCACTACATGAGAAACCCTATTTCAAAAAAAAAAAAAAAAAAAAAGAAAAGAAAAGAAAAGAAAAAGACTTAATATTTCATTTCATTTCTTTCTTTCTTTCTTTTTTGGGGGGGTTTCAAGACAGGGTTTCACTGTGTAACAGCCCTAGCTGTGCTGGAACTAGCTCTTGTAGACGGGGCTGGCCTTGCCTACCTGTTTCCCAAGTGCTGGGATTAAAGGTGTGTGGCGCCACCGCCTGGTATAAACATTTTCTTATGCTGCAGCATGAGTGACAGATTGCATTTCCCAGCTACGTCACACCATTGTGTACCCCATTATGCATTGCTCATTACCTTGTGATCCTGCCATTCCTGCTTTGAGAGAAGAATTTATCTATACCCTCTCTCTTCCATAGGTCCCAAATGTTGAGTGGACCTTTATGATTGTCCCTGGTAATAGAAACTGGCACAATTATGAAACCAGGTGAAATAGTTAATTTTACAGATGGACAACTTCCACGAGGGTGTTTTGAGGTCAAATGAACACTGACATCTGCAGACTTTTAAGTAAAGCAGATTCATAATGTGGGTGGGCCTGTTGAGGACTGTTAGTTACTTTGCCTGTCTAAAACACCTGATTGGTGCAATAAAGAGCTGAATGGCCAATAGCAAGGCAGGAGAGAGAAGCAGGTGGGGTTGACAGGCAGAGAGAATAAATGAGAGAAGAGGAAGGAGTGAGCAAAGGAGGAGAGGAGGACCCCAGGGGCAGCCACACAGCCAGCCACTGAGTAAGAAGGAAAGAAAGAAATATAGAACAGGGAACGGTAAAAGCCCAGAGGCAAAAGGGAGACAAGATAATTTAATAAAAGCTGGCTAGAAATAAGACAAGCTAAGGCTGGGCATTCAAAAGTAGTAATACATCTCCGTGTATTTATTTGGGAGGCGGGTGGGGGAAAAAGCCAACTGCATGAGTTCCGTCTCTCATCCATTCTGTTAATAGAAGGAATAAACAAAAACTAACCACCTCCCCCAGAAAGTCTGATCATGCTAACTGTCTGGGACTTGAGCCGCAAGATCAGGCCTGAGTCTCCTGCCAGCAAGGTCACAAGGAAGGTCTGTGGATTTCCCAGCCTTCAGAATAGCATGAATCAGTTCCTTAAAGTAAATTTTGCTCTTGTTTCCTCTCCCATCTCTCTTCCTCCCTGCCCCATCCAGCCTTCCTGCTGCTACCCCTCCCCCCCTTCTCTTTTGGTTTTGTTTCTCTGACTAATATGCCTAGGTCATAAAATGCAACCCAACCAACCTCCTACTTCTTTCTTTGTAGCTGTATACTTCCTGAAACAGGTGAGGCTCCAGCTGCAAACATCAGTCTCTGGACTTGCAGGAGCCATAGACTCTATCGTCAGCCTCCACAGCATCAGCCACTTGAAGCCCCAGACATCATGGAGCAGAGAACAGTCAGCCATCCTTGGTGTGTGGTCCCACCCGACAGAGGCCAAATTACAGATGAGTAAGTGTTGTGTTCCAAGTCTTACTTCAGTTTGCTTTTCTTTTAGAGCTAGCATCTCACTCTGTTGCCCGGGTTGATCTTGAATTCACAGCAATCCTCCTGCCTCAACGTCTCCCATACTGAGAGTACAGGTGTGTAACACGACACGCCACCTATCTTGAACTTATGGTAAATCAGACAGAGGAGGGCCCAAACCACATCCCTCTGGCGTAGACAGATGTCACTTTCCTTCTCCATAGTGACATACTTCTGGGGTCTAACCCACGACATCTTGAAGGAAACAGAAAGGCCACCTTTGAGGGAGAAGATGGCCTGGCATTGCTGGCTGCCTCCCAGCTCTTTTCAAATGAGGAGGTTGAAAAAGACCACATCTGGCTCCAGATTAAGCTAAAGTCACAAGGAACCAGAAGCCCACACTAGGAATGAGGTCCCCACCTCGGACTGCGAATTTCCTTCACGCTCCAGCGCTTTAGTCTAGGACTCTGATGCAGGACAAAGGAAATCATTTCAGCCAATGGCTGTTCCAGAGACGATGCTCATGGTGATGGTGGCATATCCTCGAAACCGAACAACCTGGAGGGGACCTGCAGGAATCTCAACCACAGAGCTGGAAAGCTTCTTTATGTATTGTATGGGTGAAGAAGATGCCAAGAGTCAGAGGAGCACTTGCTCTGGGCCAGGGAATCGGCTGAGCCTTTTGTATAAATCATCTCACAGAACTCTTTATTTATTTATTTTTTTTCGAGACAGGGTTTCTCTGTAGCTTTGGAGCCTGTCCTTGAACTAGCTCTTGTAGACCAGGCTGGCCTTGAACTCACAGCGATCTGCGTGCCTCTGCCTCCCAAGTGCTGGGATTAAAGGCGTGCGCCACCACCGCCCAGCTTTTTTTTTTTTTTAAATCTTGTTTATAGTGTTCTGCCTATATGTATCTCTTTAGGTCAGAGGAGGGTACCAGATGTCATTATAGATTGTTGTGAGCCACCATGTGGGTGCTGGGAATTGAACTTAGGACCTCTGGAAGAGCAGGCAATGTTCTTAACTTCTGAGCCATCTCTCCAGCCCTCAAAGACATCTTAAAACATCTCCCGAAGTGGTGCAGGAAGAACTCCACCACACAGATGAAACAACTTTGGTCTTCAATGCTGCTCCAAGTTCCATGGGTTTCAAAGCCCGTTCTCCTGCCTCCCTCAGCCATATCCCACGCTCAGAGGACATGCTGACACTAATCTGTGTCTGTGACTTCCCAGATACAAAGACCTGTTCCCACACAGCCGCAGCACAACCACCGCAGCATGAAATTGATGGTGCGTCAAACATAGCCCCTAATC
Organism: Ondatra zibethicus; assembly: GCA_004026605.1. Lineage (NCBI taxonomy): Eukaryota > Metazoa > Chordata > Mammalia > Rodentia > Cricetidae > Ondatra > Ondatra zibethicus. Next base: position 382,798 of record PVIU01000106.1, read on the forward strand.
CATAAACCGCATTCCCATGCCAGTGTTCATACAGCTCCAGCATTCCAGCTGGGACCTCAGGCTGCAGGCTGCAGCTGCCTTCGGTTAGACAGCCCCTCAAGCTTTCCTGTCTTCCACGACCTTGACATTCTGCAGAGCACGGGGCGTGTGCCCCAGTTTGAGCTCATCAAATAGCTCCCTCATGATTTTTGTATTTTTGGCAGGAATGCTGCAGAAGCGTGCTGCAGTCTGCCTTGGGGATGTGTCATGTTCTGAGCTGGTGACATCTACTAGGATCATTACCAGTAGATGCTGGGGGACTTTAAACCAAGCACTTGGGGTTGTATATTGAGAAGGAAAGCTGCAACTGCTGGGAATTCTGCCCCTCAACAAATCCTTTAAGACTATAGATTGTGGTCCAGCTCGACAGAGGCCAGAGGCCAGTGTGCAAGGGGAGCCGTGGTTGCTCTGGTTGCTCTGGAAATGCATCAGGCAGAAAGGCCTGTGTTTTGTAGCCCTTCTCCTGATGTGGGATTTCCCTCTGTATGCTGTGAATACCATTGGTTAATAAAGAAACTGTTTTGGGCCTGTGCAGGGAATGGGGGTAGGTGGGAAAAACTAAACTGAATGCTGGGTGAAAGGTGGCAGATGAGAGACCCGGATAAATCCAGACCCCCCCCCCCAGCAGGAAGAATAGAGCTAAAAACCTAGCAGGGGAAGAAGAACCAAAAATCTAGGTTAGCCGGTTCAGTCACTCTGTTCTAGGAACTAGCTGACCATAAAGTTAGATTATAATCTTGAGAAATGGGGAGTTACCCCCTTGTGATTATCACTGGTATTTTCAGAATTTTCCAATAATCATTGGTATTTCTGGAATTTTCCCTCCCTACCCCCTTTGGGTTGTGGTTTCGTTTCTTCCCTTAAATACCCCCTCTCCCAGCTTCTCGGGGTCTAACTCCGCTACCCCTGCGTGGGATATGAGTTTCGGCCCCAGCTGGTTCCTGTCATTAAACCTTGTGTGATTGCAGCAAGGATGGTCTCTCGTGAGTTCTTGGGGGGGTTCTGTTATCCTGAGACTCGAGTGAGAGTCTCCCTATTCCAGGGGTCTTTCAGCGGAGTCAGAGAGAAGCCATGTAGCCCTGCTGGAGATAGATGCCAGAACTTTACCTGGTAAGCCACAGCCATGTGGCGATACACAGATTACTAGAACTGGGTTAAGTTAAGATGTTAAAGGGGGCTGGAGAGATGGCTCAGTGGTTAAGAGCACTGACTGCTCTTCTAGAGGACTGGGGTTCAATTCCCAGCATCCATATGGCAGCTCACAACTGTCTATAACCCCAGAATGCAGCACCCTCACACATTTATACATATAGGCTAAAATACCAATAAAATAAATATTAAAAAAAAAGTTAAGATGTAAAAGTTAGCCAATAAGAATCTAGAGCTAATGGGACAAGCAGTGTTTTAAATAATACAGTTTCTGTGTGATTATTTCGGGGTTGAGCAGCCAGGAACCAGCAAGCAGACATTCTCCCAGGAGTGGCCTTGAGCAGTTAGAAGGAGTTCCTCAGTTAGCCACTCAGAGAGGAGGGAAGGTCTGACAGGACAGTCTCAAATAGGAGAGCAAGGAGCTGGGTGGTGGGTGAGAAAAGACGACAGTGAACGGGTACATCAGACTTGTCAGAGTGCAATCATAGACGAGAGGACGATAGGAGAAAGTAGCGGTGGCTAGACAGGCAGGAAGACTGAGCATCCCAAGCCAGCCTGTGACCGTGACTCCAAAAACAAAACTGAGCAGCTCACAATTCTTGTTTTAAAAGCTGTGATAAAGCCGCATGTTGGTGGTGGCTCCCCTTTAATTTCAGTACTTGGGAGGCAGAGGCAGGTGAATCTCTATGAGTTCGAGGGCAGCCTGCTCTACAGAGCGAGTTCTAGGACAGCCAGGGCTACCCAGAGAAATTCTGTTTCAAAAAAACAAAATAAAAAAATAATAAAAGCAAAACGTACAAGACTGCTACACTGATGAAAACCAAAATATTGCTGAAAGCAATTAAAGAATGCCAAGTGAACAGATAGTCATTCATAGTCTATCCATATTTAGTACTTAACACTGTTAAAGATGACAATTCTTTTTGGCAACTCCTGACAAACTTATCTGCAGATTTAGCTCTCCCTCTCCCTGCCCATCTGCTGCCTCAAAAGCATGGTTATGGGGCTGGAGAGATGGCTCAGAGGTTAAGAGCATTGCCTGCTCTTCCAAAGGTCCTGAGTTCAATTCCCAGCAACCATATGGTGGCTCACAACCACCTGTAATGAGGTCTGGTGCCCTCTTCTGGCCTGCAAGCATATATGAATACTGTATAAATTAAAAAAAAAAGCATGGTTATGAAGACTGCACTCCAGAGGCAGAAACAGGAGGATCTACGAGTTCAAGGCCAGCCTGTTCTGCTAAGCTAAGTGTGGGCAGGTCACCCAAAAGAAGTTCTTTACTTCTAACCATGAACACCTGCCAGAGTAGGCCATCTATAAATTTAAATGGAATTTAAATGGAGGCCTGAGTCTCAGTAGTTTACCCTGAAGCAATACCTGGTTGCAGGAAGAGCCACAAGCTGAGATTACCCGACCCCCACCCAAGAACAGACCATTCAAAGGAAATGCCGAACATTCCAACCACTGTAAATGGGATCACCTGCTAACACACACTCACCAGGACACCAGACAAATGTCATCCAATCAGGGGCCCTGAACCTCAGAAACCCCTCATTGCCACTACTATAAAAACCCAATTCTAACTGAGCTCAGGGCTCTCCCTTTATTCCAATACATTGGATATGCAGGGAGACCGAGTTTGCAAACTTGCTTAAAATAAAGGCTCTTTGCTTTTACATACGGGACTCGGTCTCCTTGTTGGCTTTTGTGGGGACTTCGCAGATTTGGGCATAACACTACGGAGCAAGTTCCAGGACAGTCAAGGCTACACAGAGAAACCCTGTCTTGAAAAACCACAAAACAAGTGAACAAACAAACAAAAAGAGCTGTGGCAAAATGCCAGGAGTGGTGGCACACGTCTGAAATCCCAGTGCTCAGGGAGCATCCTGAGGTGAGAGGCTCAACAGGAGTCCCAAGCCAGCTCAGAATAAACAAGGAAATACATGCAATTGTGGTAAAAACAATATAGTGGTGCATTTATTGTTTTAATCATTCCATAGGTGCACAATTCATGATCATTAAATATGTTCACCATATTTTGTAATCAGTATACCCAAAACCTTTTATTATCACCCAACAAAGATTCCATATCTATTAGAGGATGCCCCCTACACACTGTCTCCAGTGTCTGGTGACCCCTCCCCATCCTGCCTCCTGCCCCTCTGAGCTGCCGCTTGGAGCAGCTCATCAGTTACACCCACTTCAAGTCACACCCACATCCAGAGCAGAGAGAAACGCACGCATGCACACATGTTTCCTGTGCTTAACCCCATCTCCACACTTACACGGTTCAGGACCCAAATCCAGAGACCAGCGATGCTCACGATGGGTGGGTCTTCCTGCTTTAATTAATGTAATCAAGACAATCCTGACAGAAGAGCCATAGGCCAACCTGATCTGCTGCTCTGAGATTCTCTCCTGGATGATCTGAGACTGGGTCAAGTTGCTACTTAAAAGTAGCCATCACAGCAGCAGGGCAGTGGTGGCGCATGTCTTTAATACCAACATTTAGGAGGCAGAAGCAGGTGGATCTCTGTGAATTCGAGGCCAGCCTGGTCTATGAGAGCTAGTTCCAGGACTATGTGTAGCTAGGACTGTTACACAGAGAAACCCTGTCTCGAAAAACAAAAACAAATGAGCAAAAACAACAACAAAAAATAACAATAATAAAAAAGTAGCTATCACAGCTGTTACGGATATGTGTGAAGAGATGTCTGAGTCTTTGCTGTTGCTCTCTTAGGTCTACCCATGGATATGTAATTCCTACCAGCCTCTGGTTGCCTTGGGTGGGGAGCTCTGCTTTGGGGGTTTTATTCGTTTTGTTTTTACTTTAAATATTTATTTTATTTTTATCTGTGTGTTTGTGTCTGTCTGTGTGAATGCAGGCCCCATGTGTGCAGGTGCCCTCAGAGTTAGAGAGAGAATCAGATGCCCTGGAGCTGGAGTTACAGGCAGTTGTGAGCTACAGATGAGGGTGCTGGAAACTGAACTCTTTTCTGTCCTGAGTTTAATCGAACAGATCCAATCCACCAGTCCACCAGAACGCAAGTTCATTCGGCTAATGCCTTCCATGGGACGCTTCCTCTCCCCCTCCTTCTGTCCACTCATCAGTCATATTGCCTCTCCAGACAGAACACTTCTCACGGGCGTCACCATACTTGAACCAAGAGAAGTTGCACCCTGACCTCAGCCTGATAGCGTTTCTCCTAGACTCGGGGCTCCGACCAGGCCGACCATAGATGCTTCTAGGGCAACCGTCTCAATTTCCAGAACAGAAAAGTAAGACTCTAAGAGGTTAAATGCCCTGTAGAGAGACATGAATGTGTACACAGCGGTCTGAAATTCAAACCACCGGGTTCTCACACCAGCCCTAGAGTCCTACAGCCCTTATTTCTTTCTGAGTCCTACAATCCGTATTTCCATAACACGTCTCCCTTTGTCTAGCTGTGCAGGCTTTGTTTGGGAAACACACTGGCCGCATAAGGACATTTTCTCCTCATTTTTTTAAAAAGATTTTATTTATTTATTATGTATACAGTATTCTCAGTATTCTGTCAGAATGTATGCCCGCAAACCAGAAGAGGGCACCAGATCTCATTACAGATGGTTGTGAGCCATCATGTGGTTGCTGGGAACTGAACTCAGGACCTTTAGAAGAGCAGGCAGTGCTCTTAACCACTGAGCCATCTCTCCAGCCCCCTTCTCCTCATTTTTTAAAAAGTGTTTTAGTAGTTACTCAGCCTTGTACTCCTGCAGGCTGAAAGGACTATTTCGTGCTATTGAATAAGGGGGGCCATCAGCCGTGACGGGCAGAAATGTCACAAATCCTGCTGCTGAAGCCCTGAGGCTTATTTTAGAAAGTCTCCCATCAGCTGCTTCCTCAGAGTGCAGCGCTGCTTCCTGGTTTCCCAGGATGAGTCTTAAATTTCTGTTTAAGGGTTAGTACCCAGATGAGTCTACGTGATTCCAGCACAGCCAGGCGTGGGGTGGGGGTGAGCACGGTATTAGCAACCTGTGACGGAACCTGCATTCTCCAAAGATGTACCCAGCTCCGGGCCTCGTAGACTGAGGCAGATCTACAGGCTGCTGCAGCTGGCCTTCTGTTTATGTGAATACAGCTGCTCACCTTTATTTAGTTAAATTGCTGGGGTTTTTGTTTGTTTGTTTGGTTGGTTTGGTTTGGTTTTTGGTTTTTCAAGACAGGGTTTCTCTGTAGCTTTGGAGCCTGTCCTGGAACTCACTCTGCAGACCAGGCTGGCCTGGAACTCACAGAAATCCACCTGCCTCTGCCTTCTGAGTGCTGGGATTAAAGGTGTGGGCTACCACTGCCTAGATGCCTTTTTATTTTTTCCCCTACAATATTTTGCCTTTTCCTAAGTCAGCCCCCTCAAAGTCAGCTGCTCCCTAGTTGTCCCTCCTGAGCTCCTTTTGTAAGTCACCTTAGATGTGCACTTGAGGTTTGCAGGGCTTCCTCAGTGTTTGCCCTGTGTGTGTGTGTCTGCCACTCACTAACAGAACCTTCCTAGAAGCAGATTGACAGACTAATCATATGCTTTACTATTTTTATTTCAAATTTTACATTTATTTATTGATTGATGATATACATATGTGTGTGGGCACATGTGTGCCATGGTACTTGTGTGGAGGTCAAAGGACACCTTGCAAAAATTGGTTCTCTTTGCTGGGCAGCGGTGGCGCACTCCTTTAATCCCAGGGAGGCAGAAGCAGGCGGATCTCTGTGAGTCAGAGGCCAGTCTGGTCTACAGAATGAGTTCCAGGACAGCCAGGGTTGCACAGAGAAATTGTTTGTCTTGAAAAACAATTGGTGGGTCCGGAGACTGAAGTTAGAACTCTAGGTTTAAAAACAAGTTTAGTTTAGTTAGTGTATATGTGTGTGTATTCACCATGGTGTGTGTATATATATGTGTATGTTTGTTTGTGTGTCTGTGTGTGCACCATGGAGTGTGTGTGTGTCTGTGTATGTGTGCTCACCATGGTGTGTGTCTGTGTGCTCACCATGGTGTGTGCTTGTCTGTGTCTGTCCATGGTGTGTGTGTCTGTCTGTGTGTACACCATGGTGTGTGTGTGTCTGTTTGTGTGTGTGCTCACCATGGTGTGTGTCTGTGTGTGTGCTCACCTTATGAGAGGCCTTGCTTTCCTTCCAGTTGTGTGGATCTCAGGAATCAAGGTCATCAGCCTCAGCCTCAAGCGCCTTTACCCTCTGAACCACGCCTGGCAAGTTCTGCTGGTGTGGTGGGAGGCTGGGGACTGCCTGAGTCTCCTTACAACACAGCGACTGGCTTACCTCAGAGCATGTGATCCAATAAGCCACAGTGGAGGTCACAATGAGGATGCCAGCTTCAGATGTTCATGGGCTCAGAAAGGAGACTTTGAGGGGCAGTTGCTGTGAGGAGTGGGGACTGGGGACACTGGCAGATATGGGTCACTTAAGAAGCTTCACTGGGCTCTTTGCAGGGTAATTCCTTATTCCCCTACCTCATCTAGAGACTTCTATAAAACCTTCTGTTTTTGCTCTAGATATTAGGCTGTTATTTCCTTTGAGAGAAATATCACACTAAGACTATTGACAACCAGCATCTAAAAAATCTTGATGACTCTTGCTTGCCAACATCACGCTCTCACACACTGTCCCCTCTGCTTTGAGCTGGGAGGAGGGGTCCTGAGAAAGAGTGTTGTTGGCAGGAAAGGGGTCGGGGGACTTCTGAGGCTGTCACCCTCATCATGACCTCTGTCTTGGTCTGTGGGATCACCTGCCCTCAGGGTGGTTTGGTTGTTTTGTTTTGTGGCAGGGTTTCTCTGTGTAGCTTTGGAACTTGTTCTGTAAACCAGCCTGGCCTCAAACTCACAGAGATCCGCCTGCCTCTGCTCCAGAGCGCTGGGATTAAAGGTGTAGGCCACCACTGCCTGGTTGCTGCTGAGACTTGAATGGCCTTATGGAGAAGTCCATGCTGTAGCAAGCAAGCCTCCCGCCACAGCCAGAGAAGCTTGACAAGTCTGTGAGGACATTCTTTGGCCCCAGCCAAGAAGTGGCTCCTAACTACCCTAACCGACATCCTGTTGTAATATCCTGACACGCTTGAGCCAGAACTGCTGGACTAAGCCACTCCCAAAGAGCCAGCATCTGTGAAATGACCGATGCTTACTCTTCTTGTAAATCTGTAAGTTTTAGAGTCATTCACTATGCCCTGGGCATCACACGGCCAACTTCATTGAGGTTACACAGATGTAGCCACGTCATCTCAGTCATGGGTACAATAACGACACAGCAATGCCCAGGTTTCACTGGCTTTTGATTCTAATGCCAAAGCAAGATCTGCCTGGAACTTGTGTGAGCTGAGACTGCCATCCCCACCAAAGGGATGCTGGGAAAGTAAAAAGTGCTTGTGAACCGGAGGAAGGGAAATGGGTGTATTTAGGAGCTGACTATGCTCTCAGAGCGCTGGGGTTTTTTCTCACTGAGTATTATTGCTTATGATTTTTGAAATGCTACTGCCTCCTGCAGGCACTGCTGTTGTCACTGGGGTCCAGTGCCCCTGCAGTCTTCTTCCTCCTTTCCAGGTATTGGCCCAAAGCCAAGAACTGTCCCTGTGATAAGTGACAGGAGGACGCTCCCTGCCTCTTGGGTGCAGCAGCTGTGCCTTGGGGAGTTAGATGTCCCTTCTAAGCCCTAGGTGTGTGCCTCTAGTCACAGTTACTCCAGACGCTAAGGCAAGAAGAAAACTTAGACCCAGGAGTCCGGGAGCAGCCTAGGCAGCATAACTGGTCTCTCTCTCTCTCTCTCTCTCTCTCTCTTAAATTTATTTATTTATTTATTATGTATACAAGATTCTGTCTGTGTGTATGTCTGCAGGCCAGAAGAGGGGCACCAGACCTCATTACAGATGGTTGTGAGCCACCATGTGGTTGCTGGGAATTGAACTCAGGACCTTTGGAAGAGCAGGCAATGCTCTTAACCACTGAGCCATCTCTCCAGCCCCTATAACTGGTCTCTTTAAAATGATTTTTTAAAAAAATTAAATTGCATTGTGACCATGTTGAATAAGTAGTGAGAACACAGTCATATTCCAATCAGAGTTCTGTAGAAATGGTCCACTTTCTTCAAGACTTAGAGAAAGCAAAGGCCAGGCAGGTTTGTGCCTAAAATCCCAGAGCTTGGTAGGCTAAGGAGTACTGTTAGTTCAAGGTTGGTCTAGACCATCCATGGCGAGACCCTGTCACAAAACCAAGGGCTGGACATACAGCTCAGTGAGAAAGCATTTACCAAGTGCTTTCAAAGGCCTGGGTTTGATCCTCAGCAATGAAAAAAGAAAAGAGAAGGGGAAAGAAAAGAGAGGGTGTTTAGGAGATGTGACTGGATTAAGAAATACTGAAGATATGTTAATTGAGCAGGATATGTGGACTCTATTTAGATCAAGGTATAGCAAAGCCGACTGTGAGAATGTATTTTCCCGTGGGAACCGAATCTTAAAAACAGATTTGATATTATATGTAACTATACATTTTGTTGAGTATTAGTTCTTAAAGCTCTTCTTTGTTAGAGACTGACGCTGAAACACTCGTTTGTGAGATGAGATCATGTCCACCAGTCACTTTAAAATTCTAAGGCAGGAGGTGACAAGCTTTTTCTGGAGAGGGCCACATGGTTTGTCACAGTTCTTCAGCCTTGCGGTAGTCGTGCAAAAGCAGATATAGATAGTATGCACATGAATGGACATGGCTGTATTCCAATAAAACTTTATTTATAAAACAGGGAGCAGACTGCATTTGGCCCACAGAATTAGGGTTTGCCAATGCCTGCTCTATTGAAAAAAAGAAAACAAACCAGGAGAGGGGAGACATGGAAACAATGGGTAAAATACTGATAACCGTCCAAGCTGGGTGACAGGTGGCGGTTCGGGGCACTTTCTTCTCTATCCTTCCCTCACATCCTTGACTTTTGTGCACACACGCTTTCGTGTCAAGCTGGTGTTTAATTGGAATCGGCCTCCCAGAAGCTGAAGCCAGCAGCAGATCCCTGTGGTCGGTTCTTTCCTTTTGGCGGGGTCTTATTATTTCCCAGGAGACTCTCAGGCGCATTTCCTTCCAGAGCCTCACGCCCTGGTTCACAGTTTTCCTAAAATGGAGATTCTAGCGCTCAGGGATGGAGCTCACGACGCCCTGAGAAGCAATGTTGTTTTCTTATTTCTCAGTGGGAAATCGGAATGTCTCGGGGAGGACAAGAAATTCACCAGGAGCTCTGGGAAGCCCTGGGAACTCAGGAAGTTGGAATCTGGTCAGAACATCTGGGAGTTTAAAGGGGGAAAAAATGAAGCTGTTCATCCGGCCCCATAAATTCTCTCAGAAGCAGATACTGTAATTATACAGAGAAGAGACGTTGAGCCATGCTGTCAGCAGACAGGAATCACACATCTACACCGAAACTGCCTTGAACGGAAGGCCGAGGCCTTACCTAATTTTGGATCATGGGTGGCAGATCTTTTATTTTGAGAAAGGGATTGGTCTTTTTCACAGCACCCGTGGAAGCTGCTGGCCCTTGTCACCTGCCCGCTGCAGGAGTTGTGCAGTTTGTCCTCCACCAGGGTCAGCCCCCTGCCTCTGTGCCAACATGGCAGGTTCTTACTCATGAAACTATACCAACCCTACCCACCGTTCAAACTCCAGCCTCAGCTAATAAGCTTTTCCTGCCAACTACGGCTTTACCCACTGTTCCACGCAACTGTGTATGACCCTGTGTGTGACCGAGGGTAATTAATGCTGGTGCCATTCCATCTGAGAGGCTGGAGAGATGGCTCAGTGGTCAAGAATACTGGCTGCTCTACCAGAACTGGGTTCAATTCCCAGCATGCACATGGCAGTTTCCAAGCATCTGTTAACTCCAGTTTCAGATCTGATGTCCTCTCTGGCTTCCGAGGGCACCAGACACAAATGTGGTGCACACGCGGGCATGCAGGGACAGTCTCTCTGAGTTCGAGGCTAGCCTGTCTACAGAGGGAGCTCCAGGACTGTAAAGGCTACACAGAGAAACCCTGTCTTGAAAAATAAACAACAAAACCCAAAAAAACTCAAACAAAAAAAAAAGCCAACACAAAAATTAAAAATACAGGATGTTACTTCAAGTTTTAAAAAAGGCTACCCTAAATTTTCAGTGGCTTAGTATAATAAAAATTATTTTCACTCATGTCATAACAGAGCAGGTAATCACTTCATGTGTGCATCAGGTAATCACTCCATGTGTGCATAAGGGCTCCTGCTCAAGCTTTTTCCAATTTATGGCTCCACTTTAATGGAGTTATTTTATTATTTTTAAACGTTATTATTTATTAGTAATAATTATAATCATCATTATTATTAGTGTGTGCACGTGCGCTCCTGACAGATGAAGAAAGAAAGCCTGAGGAAGGCTTTTATATTATATAAATTATACTTCTGTGAAAACAAATTGCATCTGTGAAATCCACCCAGGTCGTGATTTGATGTGGTTTCCCCATTCTCTTTAATGGCTGGAAACAGTCCATTGTATGACCAGTCTGCTTAGCCTTGCTATTCACAATGGGCCTTGTACTGTTTTCAGTTTGGGGTGGTATCAATCAAAGGTGATTTTGAGACAGGCAGTGGTGGCGCACGCCTTTAATCCCAGCACCTGGGAAGCAGAGGCAGGTGGATCTCTGTGAGTTCGAGGCCAGCCAAGTCAACACAGAGAAACCCTGTCTTGAAAAACCATAAAGAAAAAAGTGATTGTGAATACATCATTTGGTTAATCTCTGTGTACGTTTCTATTTCTAAAGTGGTCATATGGTCATAGACACTGACGTGCGGTGCAGTGATAGTCCGTGTGGTTTAGATTGCTTGTCCTGGTTACTAAAGCCACTGGTCACTTTTTATGGACTCACTGGCCACTTGGACATTCTGTCTTGAGACGTCCCCTGTCCAAGCCATTGCTTGTGTTCTTTTGGAGCAGGTGGTCCCTTTCTCATCGACTTGAAGAAAGTATGTGTATATCATGCTGTTTTGATGCAGCTGTATTCTTCTTTTTTTTTTTTTTGTCTTTTTTTTTTTTTGCATTTCCCTGGTGTGGGAACAGCTGTATTCTTACATCTGGTAGATTTCCTTTTCCTTCTCTTAAAGGTATTTTTGGCCTGATGATGGCCAAAATACCTTTAATTCCATCACTCAGGAGAGAGAAGCAGGTGGAAGTCTGTGAGTTTGAGGCCAGCCTGGCTTATACAGCAAGTTCCAGGACAAACAGTGTTACACAGAAAAACCCTGCCCCCCCCCAAAGAAAGAAAAGAGAATTTGAGAACCTGGAACATACAATGAGACCCTGCCTTCAAAAAGAAAAAAAGAAAAGAAAAGAAAGAAAGGAAGAAAGAAAGAAGCCGGACAATGGTGGCACACGCTTTTAATCCCTGGCCTTGGGAGGAATCAGAGGCAAGTGGATCTTCGAGTTCAAGGCCAGCTTGGTCTATAGAGGGAGTTCCAGGACAGCAGACTACACAGAGAAATCCTGTCTTGAAAACCAGTCAACCAAACAACTAAACAAAAAACTTCTATTAATGAAAAAATCCTGTTTATTTATTTACTTACTTACTTATTTTGGCTTTTTGAGTGCTGGGGTTAAAGGTATGAGCCACCACCACCTGGCGGTTAACAGAAGTTTACATTTTAATGAACTAAGCAATATTTTTTCGTCTTTAATGACTAGTAAGTACTCTTTGTGCACTGGCTCTTCTAAGCTCGTGAAAATGGTTCCTGGTATCTTTTAGATGTCCTAGGATTTCATATTCTACCTTTAGGTCTGTGACTGATTTGGACTGGGTTTTTGCATTTGGAGTGATACAAGGAACATGCGAATATGCAGGGGATTGGCACCGTGTGTTTACAGGGTCTTATTTCTTCCCAACATGTGGCATGGGACCTTGGCTGTAAGTCAGGTGACTGTCTATGCGTGGGTCTATCTAGGGACATCTTATTTACCTGCATTTTCGCTGACATTGCATGTTTTTAGTTGTGGTAGTTTAAAGACCAGTGATTTAGTGGGGCGTGGTGGCACACACCTGTAATCCTAGCACTCAGGAGAGTCTGGGGTAAGAGGATGAAGACTTAGAGGCCAGCCTGACTACGCAGTGAAATCCTTGTCAATCATGCCCCAGGGGATGGCCCCACACCTGGGAGTGTATGGACAGTACAAATTAGACCCAGTGGGTTGGTTTTTAAAGGACGTAAAGTTAGGGGATTAGTGGGGTGAGTGGTGGATCTGGGTTGAGTTAAGGGGAGGAGTTAGGAGTAGATATCAAAATACATTGTGTGAAATTCTCAAAGAATTAATAAAAATATCTTTTGAAAAGGGATCCAGGGCCTTCCTAGATGCCTCACAATACTGCAAGAGCTGTGAAGTTTATCAGGTCAAGAACCAGCGTCCATTTCTCCAGAAGACTTTCTTCCAAAAATACTGCATTGGAAGTCAAACTGATGCCATGATCTGTATCATAGAATATTGCTCTGCAGCAAAATAAATGAGCTGTGAAGACATGAAAAGACACGGCGGAAGTAGGTGACGGTGCATTCGGAGGCAGGAGCCTGACAGATAGGAGCGTGCCTAGGCTCATTCCCAAAGCTCAATCTATTATGTATATAGTGCTCTGCCTGCATGTAGGCCTGAGCTGCAGGCCAGAAGAGGGCACCAGAACACATTACAGATGGCTGTGAGCCACCATGTGGTTGCTGGGAATTGAACTCAGGCTCTCTGGAAGAGCAGCCAATGCTCTTAACCTCTGAGCCATTTCTCCAGCCTAGCCAAAACTCGATCTAAAAAACAATAAGACAGGTCATTAAGGATGAGAGAGAAGCAAAGAGTCAGAGCACAAAGGGTTTTCAGGCGAGGAAAGTTCTGGTTTGTTTGGTTTTGTTATTATTTATTTAGTTTGTGTTTTCATAGGGTCTCTCCATCAAAGTTCTTGACTGTCCTAGAACATGCTCAGTAGACCAGGCTGGCTTCGAACCACCAACTTCCTACCTCTACCTCCCAAGTGCTGGGGATTATAGGTGTGTTGGTGTAAGAGGTTCTTCTGTATTTGTGTTGCTTTCATTGCTTTGGCCTTTTAATAGGGCAGAAATCAGGTAGTCAGAGTAGACAGAACAGAATTTTGGGAGGAAGAAGACAGAGACAGGGAGAGCCGATATGGAGTCACCAGAGTCAGACATGCTGAATCTTTCCCGGTAAGACACGACCTCGTGTTAAACACAGATTAATAGGAATGGGTTAGTTTAAGATGTGAGAGTTGGCCAAGAAGAGGTTAGATATAATGGGCCAGGCAGTAATTTAATTAATACAATTCCTGTGTGGTTATTTCAGGGGTTAAGCTAGCCAGGCGGCCGGGAGCCAGGCAGCCAGAAGCCCGGCGGTGGGACGCGGCCTGCTTGCCTAATAGTACAGTGTGTAGTATCACACAAGCCTCCAAACTATTCTGTGTGGTATTCTGATGGTGGACATGTGTGTTGTAAGTTTGTCAAAAGCCATATAACATCAGCGAGCCAGCTGATGGCTTCGTAGGTTAAGCCACTTGTTACCAAGTCTGATGACCCAAAACCCTGGAACTCATGTGGAGAAAGGAAAAAGTTGTCCTTTGCTCTCCACACTGGAGCTGTGGCCTGTGCGCACATTAACTAACTAACTAAATGCCAATGTAAACTGTGGACATTGGTGAGAAGGTTGTGTGTTTGAGGTTCACTAATTTTAATTAATGCCTGTGCCTTTCAGGTAGAGAACGTGGGTGATGGAGAAGCTGTGCTTGCTGGGCCAGGGGCACAAGGGAACTCTCTGTGCTCTCTACTCAGTTTTACTGTAAATCTAAAACCGCTGTTTAACTGAAGTCTGTATCCTGCTTCTAAGGCTCAGGGAAGAAGGGGTGGAAAGACAGCCATAGTCAGAGGACCAGGGACTGTGCTGTGAGATTGTGTCTCCTACAAGCGTCAGAGGAGCTACACCCATGAAGTCTCATCATCATTGAGCATGGCTGCCTAAACATGATCTGAACAGGGACGATACCAACAGACATGCTAACATGGAATGGCAGAAGCTCACGAGGCCACAACACTAAATGAAGAACTCCAGGCAACCAAGGAATGCTGAGCTTTGGAGAAATAGTCTTCCCCAGGAAAGAGCACACTATTTGGTTATCTAATATCAACTGGTCAACCCTGAGAACATATACATACAAGTAACATTCTATAGCTGAGCACCTTGTACTTATATATTTAAGAATACACACACACACACATACATATGTACACACACACCTTCACCACCACCAACAACAAATTAAGGAAAAAGAGACCATCAATTTGAAAGAGAACAAGAGGGCAAATGGGCAGAGGTGGAAGGAGGAAAAGGAAGGGGGAAATAATATAAGTATATAATAATTTCAAAAATAAAAGTTATCATAAAAAATGAGATTGCTTGTACATTTCTAAAAATTGAAGTCTTTAAAAAAATAATATAAAAAATCTGTCATTCTGGATAATTGTCTGGTCTCTAGGTCATTAAAAACATATATACTTTATCACCTTGGAGTTATACCCTAGGATTGTACCCATCATGGTCAAGAAACTGATCCAGATTTATGCTGTGCTTCTTCGAGTTTTAGTTTGCATGGATGAGCAGCACACAGCGCATGCTCTCCACCCAGTAGTCATGCTCTCTACCCAGAGTCACTTCTCCTTTCACGGTAACCCTCCAAGCCAACCACACACACTGCAATCCATCCAGACCCTGCTGCTGCCAGCTGCCTCATGTTTGAAATGACACAGTTAAAGTCTTTTGCTCTCACAATGTTTCTGTCCAGGTTTTATTTAGTTGCTGTTACCAAACACCAGTGATCCACTTCCAAGATTGATCTAATTTTCTTATAAAGCAGCAGCAGACAGGACCCTGGTGCCATTGCTGAGCATAGATTCCCCATCTTGAGTACAGCTGAGCTCTGACTGGCTGAATTTGAGGGCGACTTTCAATCTTTCAACAATGCCCGTTTATGAGCATACAAAACACAGCCAGCTGTTTGGGTAGTGATCAGATTGCCCTGTTTTCTGTTTTACACAGACCCTGATTATATTTGGGTCGATGCCTGCACTGTTTGTTTCAACGGCTTCCAGAACTGGAATATTCCAGAATGAAATGCCTTTTCACTCAACATCTGGAACACCTGTTTCCACTGTGCGTTCTGTGGAAACTGTGCTTCTGCAGACAAAGAGAAAGTTGAGTGTGAATGTTCTCACGTCAAGGCCAGATGTTCCAGTGCAAGCTTGCACCTGGAACAGAGCAGTCCATTGTCTGAACCTCACAGGATGCCTGAGTTTGCCTTTCTAATCAAGCTCCATGCTCTCACTTCAAGTCCAGCACAGAGAGGGGACAGAGGAAGTTGGGGGGCTTCCTGGGGAACCCCCTTCTTCCTTTCTCCCAGCTTTCCCCATCTCCAGCCTCCTTTTCACTTTGAATGTCCTCTTGGCAGTTACTCTGAGCTGCTAACAGAAGTCCCCCCCTCCCTGTTGTCAGGCCTGGCCACCTGAGAGTGATCACTGGGACCCACGCGCCTGAAGGTATCTAAGGAGGCAGAAGAGCACACTGGAACCTCTGGAATTACGAGCAATTGTGAGCCATGAGGGGCGGGGGGAGGCTGGGAAACACACTCATGGCCCCTGTAAGAGTGGACTATCTTAACCATCGAGCGCCATCTCTCCAGCCCCGTCTCTTTGTGTCTTTGAGATAGTCTCTATATAGCCTACGCTGGACTTGGCTCTGTGACCCTCCTGCCTCCTGAGTGTTGAGATTCCAGACATGTGCCACCACCCCAGTTGTGTCCATTTCTCTGGAGGTAATGTAACTGTAAGACAAAAAGGGTCATCTCAGGAAACAAAACAGTATTCTTGCCTGGGGGTGGTGGTGGTGGTGGCGGCACACATCTTTAATCCTAGCATTCGGGTGGCAGAGGCAGTGAGTTCGAGGCCAGCCTGTTCTACAGAGCAAGTTGCAGGACAGCCAAGGCTACACAGAGAAACCCTGTCTTGAAAAACCAAACAAAAACAAACCAAAACCAACCAGCGAACCAACCAAACAAAAAACAGTAATCTCTAATGCCGAAATTAACTTCTGACTGACTATGTGTAAGTTCTGGTCGTTGAAGAGCTTCTCCTGGAAGCTGCTTTGAAAATCAGCCTTTAGATCTTGTGTACCGTGAGCCTCTTGCTCAGTGGGAAGGGTGGTTGTTGTGGGAACAGAGTTTGTTGATGTTATAAAGAGATCCAGCAGGTGGCAGTGTTTCCCACAGGCGCTGCAGAGTCCACCAAGCTGCACAGCCGCCTGGCGATGTGAAGTCAAATTAGTGGGAATTGAAGGCCCTCACACTTGCCTGCATTTTTTGTATGTGCTGGGGAATGAACCCGTGACCTTGTGGATATTAGGTAAACACTCGACCGCTGAGATACACCCCCAGTCCTCAGTTTAAAATTTTTGTTCATTTACACATGATTTTATTTTTATTTACCTTCCCCCCCCCCCCAGTTTTTTGAGACAGGGTCTCTCTAAGTAGCCCTAGCTGTCCTGGAACTCACTACATAGACCAGGTTGACCTTGAACTCACAAAGATCTGCAAGCTCCTGTTTCCTGAGTACTGGGGTTAAAGACATTCACCACCAGGCCCACCTACACATGATTTTTTTAAAATTATTATTATCATTTTGGTAAAAAAACAAATTGGTGAAAATGTTAAAGGCAGAAGCAGGCGCCTCCTTCCTTGCCTGCCAGCTGCCCAGATTCCCATGTGATGCTCCCACAGATCTGCTCATCCAGCAATACCCCCAGGACGGTTAGTTCAACCCCATCCACCTGCCCATGTGCCAGTCTCAAACTCCACTTCCTCGAAGGCCATCACTATGCACATCTGGTGGCTGGTCCATCTCTGCTTACGGTTCTCATGAAATAAACCAATCACTCTTCTGGAGAGGACAGTCCTGGCAATGAGTCGGTAAAGGTAACCGTTATTGACTGTGAGAAAGACATTTCAGGACCGTGAGAGGTTTCGCCAGGTCTGTGCCTGAGGTCCAATTGGCAGCTATAGCTAGCTCAGCTACAAGTGAAAAATGTGTTCCTTCCAAAGACAAGCTTTAGAGAAATACTTTTTCTACTGTCTGTCAGGCCGCCTGGAGTCCTAGGGTGGGCAATATACTCTTTTAATTTTGAAGACAATCAGGTATTAGAGCTCCCTACTGTAAATGCAAGTGTGACAGCAGGCATTGAAACTGTGTATAATGCCATGGAAACTGTGTATAATACCATGGAAACTGTGTATAATGCCATGGAAACAAGGGAGTGAGTTAGGAGATGCTGGGACCACTGAGAGGACATTACTATGACGAGGAACATCTGATGATTTTTCTAATGATACCCCCTGACAGTTTGTATGCAAATCTCATACTAATTAATTAATTAATTAATTGTGTTTTGTTTGCTGTCTTACTTAATGTTCTATTGCCGTGAAAGAGACATCATGACTACAGCAACTCTTATAAAGGAAAACATTTAACTGGGGCTGGCTTACAGTTTCAGAGGTTTAGTCCATTACCAGCATAACAGGAAGCATGGTGGCATGCCTGGCCTACATGGTGCTGGAGAAGCTGAGAGTTCTACATCCAGATTCACAAGCACCAGGGAGAGAGAGAGAGAAAGAGAGAGAGAGAGCCACTCTGGCTTGGGTTTTTGAAACCCCAAAGCCCACCCCCAGTGACATGCTTCCTCTATCAAGACCACACCTACTCCAACAAGGCCACGCCTCCTAATGCCACTCCCTCAACTGATCTTATTCAAACCATGGCATTTGCTGAGACAGGGTCTCTCCAGTATAGCCCAGGTTAGCTTGACCTATCACCTCTCCTTCCTCTCCCACACCTATCCGATATTAATTTTTAAATTAGAATGTTATACATGTCTGGAAAGTTGTTCTTTCCAATCAGGTACCTTCAGTGATCCCTCTGAGTTACTGGTTGATGGGGCGGGCATCAGGCAGGCAGAAGATCCTCTGAAATGTTGGAGGAAACTATTTTAGGAAGCCTCTGCTTTGCTGTCAGCTAGTTTTACTCAACACTCTGTATTGCAACACATCTTGTATCAGACCTAACTCGCCTAAAGTCCCCCCATGAACAGTTACTAGGAACCAACAACTTGCTCTTTCTCCTTGGCCACATTAGGGTTACTGCCAGAACAAACCCATGTAATAAATAAACCTTGGGTAAGTGACTAGTTACTGAACTCTCCAAAGGCCCCTAAGTTTTGTCCGAAGTCTTTACCGAAATGCAAGAACAGGGTCATGTATTCTATTCCCTGGATGTCCTGGGCTTTCAAAGATCTTGCGTGAGCAATGCTGTACTTACACGGATGCCTTAGTCTGAGTCTACCCACAGTCAGGACTACTGTTCTGACACGAGGACTTCCAGGCAGACTGGCGGGGCGACACTATTCGAGAGTGGGGTGTGATCAAGCATGGGGATGCATGATCATCACAGCTAGACCCAGATTTGGGTTGCACTTCCTCATTTGTTCTTGGTATGCAGAACCCAGCATTTTGCCTTGTACTGCAAGCGGCTCCTGGCTCCCTTTGCAAGTTTGGCATCTATCTTCATCTCTCGTCAACAAGAAGGACGCAGCGTCAGCCTGTGCTGAAGCTCCAAGTAGGGTAGGGAATGACAAGCATTAACACGTCAGTGTTCCGATGAGAACAGAGGACAAGCTGCGCATGCCTGCAGAGAGGCAGGGTGTCTGTTCCCAGGCCTGGAAAAAAGGGCCGATCCATTATGTTTGGTTGCCACAGAGTGGGCATGATGCTTCAGAATACACCGTGCTGGTGTATTTTTCTTTCCATTGCCATCAGGGTGCTCTGTGGTGCTCCACCCATTTCAGGAACAGGTTTCTGTGTTTTAGGGTAAGGGATGTGTCATTGTGAATAACTAGGTCATTGCTCTATTTCAGATTTCAAATTCCTCTACACAAAAGGTCTTTGTTAGAACATAGTGGTGGGAAGTGGTCTTCAAAGTGGGGTGTATCCAAGACAACAAGAAAGGGCACAGAACGAAACTGGTACTTCCTTTACAATGTCTATCTGTGGGCATATATTTTATGTGACATGTACCATTAGTATATTAATAAATATATATTGCTTTGGAGCCACATCATATTAATATATACATAAACCATCACCACATATACATATCATAGATATATGATTGTATATCTACAGTTGGCATCCCGTATCTGAGTTCTCAAAAACATCCAGGAAAAAGAGCATTTATACAGACCAGATGACCAGAGGGACCAAGGTCCTAAGAGAACAACATAGATAGGCCGGGCAGTGGTAGGGCATGCCTGTAATTCCAGCACTCAGGAGGTAGACGCAGGAGGATCTCTGTGAGTTTGAGGCCAGCCTGGTCTACAAAGTGACTTCCAGGACAGCAGGACTGTTACACAGAGAAACCCTGCCTCAAAAAAAAAAAAAAAAAAAAAAAAAAACAGAGAGAGAAAGGGAAGGAAGGAGGGAGGGAGGAAGGGAGGGAAGGAAGGAAGGAGGGAGGGAACAACAAAGCGAGGTAAGACTGTCCTCACTTGAGTGAGTGCTTGGCAGGGTAAGGGCATTTAGAGAGAAGAGCACCTGAGACTCGGTGAGCACAGCCTGCAGGTTTTCCATCTCACGAAGACACAGCACATCACTTTCCAGATTCACACAGCCAGGTACTATGTGTTAAAGGCTTGGATCACGCCCCTTACTCCCTTTTCATATGCTAATTCTCTAACCTTAAATTAAGATGAGGTCATACTAGTGTGACCCTTGCTCCAGGATGAGCTATGTCCTTCTAAAGGGTTGGGACTGTATCACAGTTGGTAGAGTGGCCTGCCTAGCATGCATGAAGCCCTGGGCTCCATCCTCAGCACCACATAAAGTAGTTGTAGTAACACTCGCTATAATGCCTGCAATTGGGATGGGTGGGGAAACGATCAGGAGTTCAAGACCATCCTCAGCTACAGAACAAGTTCACGATCAGTTAGGAGACCACTCCTCATGGGAGGAGTCCCTGCAGACAGACAGCATGATCTGAAAGAGCAGGTAGATGGCCTTCTGCAAGCCAAGGAAAGCAGCCTGGAGCCGAGCCCATCCTCCCAGGCCGAGGAAGAAACCAGCTTACTGACAACCTGAACTCAGATTTTTTAGCCTTTAGAACCCCGAAACATTATACGTATGTTGTTAAACTGCTCAGTTCACGGGACTTTGTTACAGCAACATTAACACACCAATCCACCATCTGTGCTAAGAAAGTTATGTGGGAGGGGAGAAAACTGAAAAATGGGGATTTGTATTTAAAGATCTGGGATCTTCCAGGCTGGGATAATTTGGAAGAGACCATTCTAAATGGGAGAAAATGAGTTGGTCTCCTTACCCTTTTCAGATAGGTTGAAGTCCTCTGTCCAGTCAGAGGTAACAGAGGCCTCAGAGGAAGGTAAGCAACTCCTCCCACTTTTTGTTGCTATGACAGAATATTAAAGACTGGATTATTTATGAGTAAGTTTAACTGGCGCACGGTTCTGAAGCCTAAGGCTTCTGGGGCATGGCATCAGCACCTGTTCAGCATCTGGGGAGACTTTTCCTGCCTCACTGGGCAAAAGAACTGAGGGAGAGAAGCATATGTGTATAGCAACAACCTGCTCTTGAGAGGATGAGGGCACGCCCATCAGTGCTAACTCACTCCTGTGAAAATGACATTAATCCAGAATGACATCTGCCATCAGCTCAACCTCCCAATCCCATCACCCTAGATAGCAGACTCCTAGCACATGGATTTGGGACATACCTCTCAATTAGAGCAATAAGAGAGTCACAGACAGACCAAGAACCAGGCCATCCCTTGTGCATCTGGATTGAATAGAATTTTATCCTAATGAATGGTCTCTTCCAAATTATCCCAGCCTGGAAGATCCCAGATCTTTAAATACAAATCCCCATTTTTCAATTTTCTCCCCGCCCACATAACTTTCTTAGCACAGATGATAGATTGGTGTGTTAATGTTGCTGTAACAAAGTCTCATGAACTGAGCCAGATGTGGTGGTGTGTGCCTATAATCACAGCACTTGAAGGGTGGAGGCAGGAGAATCAGGAGTTCAAAGCCAACTTTAGTTGTCTACCAAGGTTGAGGCCAGCTTAGGCTGCGTGAGACCCCGTGTGGTGGCTAATCTTGGCTGTCAACTTGATTGAACCTAGAATTAACTAGAAGGCAGGTCACTGGGCACACCTGTGAGGGACTCTCTTGATTGGATTAGTTAAGGTGGGAAGATCCACCTTAAATGTGGACAGCACCTTCTGGTGGCCTCTCAGACTACAGGACATGGAAGAAGGACATCTTAGCTCTTTGCCTGCCCGCCTTCACCCTTCCTGGCAAGCTCATCTTTCTGTTGATGCCACGGCAGCTTTCCTGCCCTGAGACCAGCACCAGCTTCTCCAGGCTTCCAATACAGACTGAAGACCAGCAGCTTTAAGAAAACTCCAGTCTGCGGTACCAGATTAGGGCTGCTGAGACATCCAGCCTAGTGGACCGAGCAGCTAGCAGGTTCTTAGCCTCTCTGAGGTTAATCAGACTTTGGTAGACTACTCAGACAATCTAATAGCCTCCCTTCCCTTTCATGAGGCAGGATCTCATTATCTAACCTTGACGTACCTGGAACTCTATGTGTACACCAGGCTGGCCTCAAACTCACAGAGATCCATCTGTTTGTGCCTCCCAAGTGCTGGGATTCAAAGTGTAGGATACAACGCCTAACACTAAAAATACTTTAAAAATATATTCATTCTACTGTTTCTGTTCCTCTAGAGAACACTGACTACTATGCCATACCTTAACAAACAACAAACAAGCAAGCAGCAAAAACAACAAAAGGACACCGAGACAACAAAACCCCACCCAGTGACTCCCCAAAACACAAGTCTCAAATCTCGTAGAGGGCTTGCCTTGGGCAGGCAGCTCTCTCTTTGTGAGCGGAGCCCACATTTTACTGTTTCCAGGCTTTCCGACCTGTCTCCCCTTCTCATTGGCTCTAGCAGCAGCTGCTACGGCAAACGCGGGGGCAGTGGGATGCTGGAGCTCACAGGGATCTGCTCTTGAGAGCTGGCTATGGAATCTAAACATTTGGGAGCCAGTTGTTGAACAAGGTCACTATTAAAAGTGAAATTATAGAGGCTGGGGGTAGCTCAGAAGTAGAGTACATGCTTGGCGTGCATGAGGCACTACATGCAAACTCAAGGACAGAAAGATAAAGACAATCACACAACTTTTTGTCTTTTTTTTTGAGAGAGAGGGAAAGACAGACAGACAGACAAATTTATATATCCCATACTAGCCTCAGACTTGCTATTGACTTCCGCCTTGTGATCCTCCTGCTTCCGTCTCACAAGTGCTGAGTTACAAGCATGTGTCACTGTGCCTAGTTTTCAAGCAACTAATTTTCAAGCAACGAGTTCTAACATATTCATTGCTTCCTAATTGTCTCAGTATATTTTACTTTTGCCTACACTTCAAGGCTATTTCTGTCTGCAGCATCCATCAGTGGGAAAACTGGGTCATGAACTGCCTCTACTCACCTCTCTTCTTGACTCGATGCTCAGTGAAGTCAGGCTGGTTCCTGGAAATCATCTACAATGAAAGTGCTCAACCCAGGGGAACTGGCAGACATGGTGTTGTCAGGCCCAGGGGCAGCCCCTTGTTAAGCATCTCCAGCATACCATTCTGCAGATCTTAGCACGGACTGTGGACTTTGTGCTCTGAAAAAATAGTAGGATAACTGAAAGGCTCGAGAGGCGAGTATTTCAGTGGGGGCCCAGACCTGACGTGGAATTTAAACCACCAATGAGCACTGAGAACAAATTCAGTCCTTCACAGTGTCACAGAGAGGGGGACAAGGAGGTGGTACCCTGAAGACCTGCCCTGTCTTCCTCCTCACTTCAATCCCTTTGTGTTTTATTACTATGGGGTAACAGTACTGAAGAGGAAACCTCTGAGCTGGCTTCCCCCAACAATCTTTATTACTGTAAATATATACACTAAGGGACTCTTTCGGATTACCGTAAATACACTAGAGGGACTCTTTCAGCCCTGCTCTAAGCAGCAAGAAGATAGGGGAACTCAAAAGGCTCAGACTTCTAGCACTCTGCAACCCATCTTTAAGTCTCTCTTCAGAACCAGATAACAGGTGTTCGCATCCCTAGCACAGTCCAGTTCTCGGGGCAACTGCTCGCTGTATATACTAACAGCTATAAAAATAGCAGGTGACCCCACTTCCACAAGAGAAGCCAGAATGAGTGTTTCCAGGCCACGGAGATTACACCGTGTACTAAAGAGGTTTCAGGGGCTTGAGACTGACCCGAGCTTGTAGTCAACTCTCTCACTTACCCACTGTGGCCTGGGCAAGGTACGACTTCCTCAAGCCTCCATCCTATCCTTTGCACTGCAGAGAAACAAGAGAAATGGTCTGAAGCTGAATGGCAGAAGGGGAGAGTGCAAGAAGCAGTGAGAGAAAGAACAAATGAGACCAAAGTGTCATGCCTCCTACAGATGAAAATGCCGTGATGAGCCCACTCCTTCATATATTGACTTAAGAAGGTAAATGAGCAGAGATGCTTGCGTGTGTGTGTGTTTCAAAGTTACAGTGTTTACTGATATAATAAGCAGAAAGATGCTAATTCAACCATAAAGGAATTGAGACGGGCTAAATAAGGCTGTGGCTCACTTGGTACCACTCCTTGGGGTTCAATTCCATAGCACCACATGAAAACCGAACATAGCGGTGTATGCTTGTAATTTTACCGCACAGAAGAGAAAAGCAGGAAGATCAAGGGATTCAAGACTGTCCTCAGGCACAGTAAATCTGTGGTTAACCTGGACTCCATGAGACTCTGCCTCAAAAAAAGAAAGAAAAAGAAGGAAGGAAAGAAAAAGAAAGGAAGGAAAAAAGAAATGCGGTTGGTCACATGGGTGATAAAATTAAGCATATTATTTAAAGGTGGTACTAACAGAACAAAGAAGTTAGCCTTAAAGATTCAGATGTGGTGGCGCACGCCTTTAGTCTAGCACTCAAGAGGCAGATATGCGTGGAACTCTGTGAGTGCAAGGCCAGTCTAGTCTACATAGTCCAGGACTGCTAGGCCTAGGTAGTGAGACCCTGTCTCAAAAAACAACCAAACCACAACAACAACAAAATAAGTTACCCTTAAAGGGCTTGGGGGAGAGACATGACTTTTTCTGTCAGGTTTTCCAAGTTTTTTACTCAAAGTTTTTGTTATTTGCATGTTTTACCTGAATGTGTGTGTGTGTGTGTGCGCGCACGCCACACAAATACCAGAAGAGGGCACCAGATTTCCTGGAACTGGAGTTGCAGACAGTTGAGAGCAATGCAGGCGCTGGGAATCGAGCTCAGGTCTTCCGAGAGAACAGTAAATGCTCTTTATCACTGGGCCATCCTTCCAGTCCCATTTGTTTCTCTTTAAATAGACAACATAATTACGGTCACCTGCACACCATCAAGTCATGAAACAGCAGTCAGTGTTCCAGCAGACAGCACTAGTAGGACTCAGTGTGTATGGGGGCATGTCAAGGAGGGAAGGGAGCTTGTTAGGAGGTGTGGGAGATGGGGAGGGGGGCCGTGGAGCTGGAGCTGAGAGTGATATGATCAAGACACATTGTATACATGGATGATATTGCTAGAGAATAAAGACAGGAGAGATTGGAAAGAAGTACACTGTGTATCCTGTGGCTTGGTTTTTGATCCGCCTCCCCCATGAGGAGGTGTTGCTTTCAATCTGCTCTTTTTTCTGAAGTTGTTTGCATCCCTCCATTGGGGACACTGCAAACAGTCTATATTTATAGCCCCCCTGTCTCTAGGGTTCTGCAGCTCCTTTAGGTCTGTTTTGAGTGTCTCTTGATTTACACTATGCTAGAGAATCCTTCCCAATAAAGCCTTTCTTTTCTTGGAAAAAATGTAAAGAAATAGGAAAGGATGATTTAGAGCTAAAAGGGAGCACATTTGTCTCTGCAGAGCTGGGCAGAGGAGCCTCAGGAAATGGCTATGCTTGGCGGAGCCTGGTTCTGGCCTCTCCTGGCCTCTCCTGGCCTCTCTTGGCCTTACAGTCACAGTCTGATGCGGGTCAGCTTCCCTCTTCAGACTCAGCCACAGCTGGAAATCCTGGGTGCTTTCTCTTTAAGTGCTCAAAACTGTTGTGGACTCCAGGGGACCCACAAACCAGAGAGTTACATATGCAAGTACTTACTTTTCTGGAGAAGCATTCTGGACGGTTTCAGGCTTCCAATCTCCTCGGTCCCAGAACTGAAATGGCCTAGCGTTAGGTATGTTTCCAATACTCCTGACAGGGCAAAGTTTAGTGGCTTTTGTACCTAGGGACACAATAAAGCTGTGCTGTGCTCCCTATCGCCTTGTCAAGATTCTAAATGTGTGGTGATGATGGAATAACCTTGGGCCAGACTGCCTTTACCACCTCCTAGCAGTGGGACCTCTTTGGGACAATCATTTGACCTCTTGCTTCCTAACTATAAAACGGGACAGATCAAATTACCTGCCTAGTTGGCCTGTCTGTTAAGTGAGTTAACGTGACGGAAGCACCTAGAACACAGCCTGGCACTGGTGCAGTGATATCTGGTCTCTGGCCCTTCACTTTGCAGGACGATGACTCACAGAGGTCGCATTTAGTCACTAACCGTGGGAGTATTTTCTGTGGTGGGGAGCTATAGCTGAAGCGCCTCTTAGGGAGTCAGTGTAGCATTTCAGAGGGCCCTATATGCTTAGATGACACTGTAGGAATGCCAGAGAGCAGGACCTTCTAGTGCCTCTGTGTGTGTGTGTGTGTGTGTGTGTGTGTGTGTGTGTGCCTCCTTCTCGTCCCTTCTTCACTCAGCCAATGTCCTAGGCAGGCCTGTGCCACAAACTGATGTCAGCATAGGGAAATCATCACAGAAGAAAGTTGGAGAGAGGAGACAAAAGCTGGCTCAGGTTCAGCAGTGACTCAGACACTCAAGATCAAATGCAAACACAGCAGAGACTTGGGACTGCCCGGGGAATGACTGTCACAAAGCTTACACGTGCCCCTTCTCTCGTTTCCCTTCTATGCACAGGTTCTGCGTGTGTGTGTGTGTGTGCGGGTATGTGTGGGTGTGTGTGCATGTGTGCATGTTGGGATTGAACCTAGGGTCTCCAAGTGTCTTAAGAACCTCCTATACCCCTGAGCTAAAGCTCAGCCCCATCTCTGCCCATTTTAAATTTGGTTATCTTTCTTTGCACCATCGTTACAGGTTTTCATATATCTCAACATAAATCCCATTCTGCATTTATTTTGCAAATATTTTCTTCGTTTCTATTGGCTGTCTTCTTCTATTGATATCCATTTTAAAGTATGTTGAATGATTCTATGTTTGTGTATGTGAAATTCCTGTGCCATGGCTCATGTATGAGGTCAGAGGGCAGCCTGTAGGAGTGGGTTCTCTCCTTCCCCCACGTGGGTCCTGGGGATCGAACTCGACTTGTCAGGCTTGGCTGCAAACACTTCTGTTTCTGCTCCGTCCTGCTAGTAATCCCCCAAAGACACCAATGGTACCCTTTTAAACACACACACACACACACACACACACACACACACACACACACACGTGCACACACGCACGCATGCACATGTACACACACACACACACACACACACACACACACACACACGTTCTTACTTTGTTTGCTTGTTTGTTTTGAGCTGTGTAGCCCTGGAACTCACTAGGTAGACCAGGCTGATCTCAAAAAATTATTTGGATCAGGCCTGTTTTTTTTTTTACTAACTTTTTTGGTTACTTGTGCTTCAGAATAATATCATAGGAATAATTAATACATAAACCAAAATCAGAAAAATTTATCACTGTTTCCTTCTAGGGAATTCCTAATTTCTGACGTTGCATTTAGATTCACAATACACGTGTGGTTGTTAGCATCGTCATTTTGACAGACTGTAGACTCACCTGGGAGATGAGCCTGGACTTGTCTGTGGGGGATTATATTGATTTTGCTAATTGAGGTGGGATGACCTGCCCACTGTGGGTGGCACCATTCCCTCAGCAGAGGATCCTGGATTGTGTAAGAGCGGAGATGGCAAACTGATGCCAGCATGCTTCTGTTGCTCTCTCCTGCCTGCCGACATGCCATGACCAGATGCTTCAGGTGCCTGCTGCCTCGAATTTCCAGACAAGATGGTCGATGCTCAAGCTGGGGATGGAAATGAACAGTTTCTCCCTTTCGTTGCTCACTTGAGACTGCTTTATCACAGGATCAGAAAGACACCAAGACCGTGCTTTAATTCTGCTGTGTTGTGTGAAGTAGAAATCTAAGTTCTCTCTCTTGTATGTTGGCATCCAGTTGCTTCTTGGCTCAATGGCTGTGTGGACTCCTTCCTAACTGAACTGTCATGACAATCTCGCCAAAATTCACTGACATCGGCATGAAGGTTTGTTTCAAGTTCTTCCTGCTCTCTGTCTACCACGGCATTACACTGACCTGGGCTTTCCAGCACCATGCTTCGCACACATCCCTTCTGCTGCTGCCAGTGAGTTCCAGGTCCACCACACAATAGCTGCACCCACGTGAAGGGCGGCGAACTGGCTGCAGCTCAGGGAACTACACCAAGTATTCCTCCCTAGTTTTCTATTTGTTTGGTTCTTTCAGACAACGTCTTATTACATCATAGCCCAAGCTGGTCTGGAATTTACTATTGTAGCTTAGGCTGGCCTGGAACTTATGATCTTCCAAGAATGTACCCCTAAACCTGACTCACATTTAAAAGAAAGAACTGTGGCGCAATGTAAATGGCATTACTTATTCATGGGGGAGAACCATCGACTCTATTTCCCAAACTTTCCATCACCCACCAAAAGCTTACTAGCCTTAACTCCTCTGTTTCTCTCTGGCTTCTGCTTCCTGTAACTTCATAGCTATTCTCTGTTTCGTGACTTTGTGAGTTATGAGACAGCTCCTATAAGTGAAATCATAACTCTCTATTCCTTTTGGGCTGACTTATTTTACATAACATAATACTTTGATATTGATTCACATTTTCACATGTATCAGAAGTCTGTTCCTGAGCGTAATGTAGTGGCAAAGTCCGTAATCTCGGGAGGCTGAGGTAGGGAGGAGAGTTCAAGAGCAGCCCGGACGACATAGCAAGGCCCTTAAAGGTGCCTCATGAATGTTCAACCATCACTTAAACATTTATTTACCTTATTATTTGAAAAAATTGTATGTATATATGTGTATGTCCATGTGAATTTATGTTCAACACAAGCATGCAGTGCAGGAGCCTATGGAGGCTGGAAGAATGAATTCGAGCCCCTGAAACTGAAGTCTCAGGAATTTGTTAGCAACCATGTAGGTCCTGGGAACGAAACCCAGGTCCCCTGCAGAAACAGCAAGTGCTCTTAATATCTGAGCCATCTCTCCAGAGTCCTGCCCCCACTTCTTGACGGTGTCTCACGTAGCCAATGATGGTTTTGAATTCATGATCCTCCTGCCTCTGCCTCCCATGTCTTGAGATTACAGGGATAATGAAACATCACCCCTTGTTCATTTGCTATTTTTTAAAAAATATTTTTTACTTTATGTTTAATTATGCATGGGAAGGTATGGGCGTGGTGATGACGGATGTGAATATATTCACGTGAGTGTCGGTGCCCTGGAGCTGGAAAGTGAGCCGTCTACCATGGGTGCTGGGAAGCACTCTGGCCCTCTTGGAGAGCAGTGCACACTCTTAGCCAGTGAACCATCTTCCCCATCCTTCAACGGCCATCCTTTACTCCTCTCTCTGAGCAGAGAAGAGCTGTGTTTCCTACGGCGTCAGCTTCCCTCAGCTCGAATCTGAGAGTCAAGCCAGGCTCTCACAAAGCCCTGGAGCTGTTTCCACTTACCAATTTGCTACCACTTTTCGGATTATTTCCTGTTATGTGCATGAGTGCTTCACCTGCATGGATGCGTGTGCGCTATGTTCATGCTCGGTGCCCACAGAGGTCAGAATGGATGTAAAGGGGACTTCAGATCCCCTGAAGCTGGTGTCACGGATAGTTGTGAGTCATCACGTGGGTGCTGGAATCCAAACTTGGATCCTACTCTCTCTGCAAGAGCAATATGTGTTCTTAACCAACGAGCCATCTCTCCAGGCCC
The DNA here is from genome assembly GCA_004026605.1 of Ondatra zibethicus. Lineage (NCBI taxonomy): Eukaryota > Metazoa > Chordata > Mammalia > Rodentia > Cricetidae > Ondatra > Ondatra zibethicus. Next base: position 412,287 of record PVIU01000106.1, read on the forward strand.
CCATCCTCCAGTTTTTAAGTATGAAACCTCACATTGCTGAGGCGGTATGGGAAGGTACAGTGTGCTGCTTCAGAGAACTCAGGCTGGGGGTGCTGCAGTTAGAGTTAGAAAGTCCTATGGTTAAAAGGTTGGTCCTCAGGACTAGTGAGATATTGAGCTGGTAAAGGGATTTGCTGCCAAAGCTGATAACCTAGGTTCAGCCCCCAGGCCTCACAAAGTAGAAAGAGACTGATTCTTAGATGTCCTGTAACCTCCAAAGCATGCACGTTCCCACTTACACACACACACACACACACACACACCATTTCAAATATTTGGTTTGGCTTACATACAAATGTAAAAAAAATGGTTTGACATTATTTGAAGATACTCAAATCATTTAGGAAGGGGGTATAGTGGGGAATTTAAGGCATTGAGAACAGGGAACCACACTGTCAGGGCTCACACCCCTCTCTTATTTTTACGCCCAGTTCTGGGGTCTTATCCCATGCACCAAAGCCACGGGGTCCGGAACTGAATATTCCATAGCTGGGAGCCCAATCCAACATATCCTCCTCCTATGTTATCTTGCTGTAACAAATACTCTACCATGCTGCGAGCTAGCAGTGACTTACGGCTCCTGATTCGTTCCTTCCAGCTGCCTACCCTTGCCTGACAAACAGCCATCTCCTCTGACCCTCACACCAGCCGCGCTGATCAGCGACCCTCAACCGCTATCCCGGTCTCTTCTACCTTGCTCCTTCCCTTCTGACTCGTTTTGGGCTCTGTGCCCTCCCCACTCCAACCTCTGCATTCAGCCAGTCTGACTTCAGTGCCTGTTCGTGCATGCCTGGCGGGGGGGAGGGGGTAACGAGGGCAATGATGAAATTTAAGGGTTTCTTTACCTGTGGAGTCTAGAATTGCTCTTGGAGATCTACAGCCTGATGAGACTGTCTTCCTTGGTTTAACGAGCTGAGCGAGAGCCTGGAAGAAGTCCAGAGGTGAAGGAGGGCTGCCAGCAGCCGGGCCTGGGAACGGTCAGCGTACCCGCACCTTTATGAAGCGTGAGCAGCTCTACTGTCTTCTGTCCCTTGCACCTAAATACCTCCTCACTGGTTGGGTCGTTTTTGGTCAACTTGACACAAGCCAGAGATATCTTCAAAGAGGGAACCTCAGTTGAGATTGGCCAGCCTGAGATACAAAAAGACACCGATGTGGGGGAGGATGGTGGTGGTAGCCGGCTCAACAGCCCTCTTCATTGTTTCCTCTGCAGTGGCCTTGAGTTGTTGAATATGTGACAGATTCAATTTACCACACGCCTCCTCCTGGGATGAGTATTGTCCTGTTCTGTCCAGGCCGTGTTGAGGCTATATTTCAAGTGCACCACAGTCGAGGGGTCTGCCCTGGGAGCGGAGGACAGCCTCCACCCTAAGAACTCCCGTGGCCTCTTGGCGTCTTCATCAGCAGGCAGTAGGCCTTTGCTTGCTCACCAACAGTGGAAATTGGCTCCTTCATCTGATTCGTTTTCCTGATAAGGCAGGGTGGAGGTGGCACACTGGGAAAGAGCCCCTGCTCCGTCTGTTCTTTCCTGACATTGGTGTTTCAGTAAATCTGGGGCTGACTCAAAGCTAGGAGGAATAGAAATTACAGGGAAGGCCCCACTTAAAGGCCTATGCTCCAAAGTGAGGCTAGAGCATCAGCCTCACGTCCATCTCCAGCTCAAACCACGAAACAGAGGAGGCAAGCGAGGCCTGTAATTAGAGACCGAGGTGAGCCAACAGAGGCCTCCACAGGCCCAAGAAAACCTCATCAGAGGAAGTTGGCCTCAAGAATAAAGGCTCCTTGGTTTGTTTTGGAAGAAGGGACCAGGAATTATGTCCTGGCTCCTCTGAAAGACCTGGCACTGGACTGAATCATCCAAATATTAAAACACTAATTGAGTGTTGTGGGGAGGGCAGGATTGATTTTCCAGGGCCACTTCCTGTGCTGGGCGGCTTCCTGTGCTGTGTTACACAAAGCAGGAAAGCCAAGTTTGCTCAATTTTCTCCCCAGAGTAGGCAAATTAGAATCCGGAAGGCAGGGCCTACCTACACAGAGCAACTCAAACAGATGCCCTCAAGCCCGTTGGGGCTAGGTTTCACCCAGAACGGCCATCTTGAATGGACAGGGAGCCAAGCTGTAGAACTTGTGATGGTGGTGGAACTGGTCTGTGGAAAGCAGTCTCCCGGATGACGAGGCGCAGAAGGCGGGAACACGTGAGGAGGCACCTATGTGGACATGACCAGAAAGCACCTGGGCTGACTACACTGTCTTTCTCCAGGTGTTCACAGGCACTTCAGATCATGTATGAACACTCCCATGTTGGGGTGCTGGCCCCAGCCCTCCCCTGTAGCCTTGGCACTGTAGCCTGTTGAGGGAGATGGGATTCTCTCCTTCCCCCACAGGAAATCAGCTGAATAAGATGGAAGATTGTAGCAATAGCAGCCACCAGGTACCTTCACATGCAGACCCGTGGAGAGGGGACAGGATCAAAGGGGAGGAAGCTGTGGTCACCATGGTTTCAGAATTTAGGAAAAGAGACGGCCGCTGGGAACGCTGCTTTGGAATGTGTTGTCCCAGTGACGCCAGCACAGAGTGGTGCCCTGGGGTCCATATCTCCTTCTACCCTTGTGACTTGGGGGGCTGAGGAAGTGGCCCTTGCAGAGTTCCTTTGAAGTCTGGGGCCCCAAAGCACCACCCCAGAGGTCTCTTTTGCTTCACTACCCTAAAAGTTCTAGAAAAGGACCTTATTCACAGCAAGTGCCCAGTCATCCCTGCAGTAATGTGCAAAATGGGCTTATGTCATGTAAGCCCCACCAAACCCACTTACTCTGAGGTGTTTCTGAGCACAATGGAAACAAATTTCTCACCCCTCGGATTTAGCGTGGGCCCCCACACTGCCTTGGGGAAGAGAGACTCCAGCCAGCTGGAAAACAGTGTGGCTGTTCCTGTCTCTTATGGGCACACATCACCAAGTTCCAAACCTTTATGAAGATTAGGAAAGCATATTTAAATGCCCTGAGTCATAATGGAAACAATTCTATTAAGATTGCCTTTGCAGCCAGGTGGTGGTGGCGCACGCCTTTAATCCCAGCACTCGGGAGGCAGAGGCAGGCAGATCTCTGTGAGTTCGAGACCAGCCTGACATGCTTCTTCGTAGTAGGCAAAAGGTCAGAATTTGTTTTTTTATCTTTTAGATTTTTGAAGCAGAGTCTTGCTATGTCCTCGAGGCTAGCTTCAAACTAGCAATCCTGTGCTGGGCTTGCTGGTGAGTACCCCCACATATGGCTTAAAATAATTTCAAAAGGAGAGATGGTCCAGCAGCTAAGAGTGCTTTCTGCTCTTCTAGAGATTCAAGTCCAGCTCCCGGCACCATGTTACCGTGTGTAACTCCAGCTCCAGGGGCCTTGATACCCTCCCCAGGTACCTCAGGCATGCATGGGGTCCACATACAGACACATAAATAAAAATAGACTGTAAGGTTTTTTTTTTTAAATATACTTTTGGGGCTTTTTGAGAAAGAGTTTCTCTGTGTAACGATCCTGGCTGTCCTGGAACTCACTTTGCAGACCAGGCTGCCTCTGCCTCCTGAGTGCTGGAATTAAAAGTGTGTGCCACCATGCCCTGATCACCTTAAGTAATTAAAAAAAAAATCTCTTGTAACTATACAAACTAGCTGCTTTTCCGTAAATATTGCTTCTATTTTTTTTTTCTGTTTCACATTTTATTCTTAAAATCAGGGCCTCATGGTTTAGTAATACCAAGCACTTATATAGATATATGTATAAACATAATAAATGTCATTTTGGACTTTATATTTTTATTTGATTAATTCCCCCACTTCTGAGTGTGTGTGTGTGTGATGGAATATACACATACCACAGTATGTTTGTGGAGTCTATACTTTCCCTCAGCCCTTCCAAGGGTTCCAAAGATGGCATTCAGGTCATAAGACTTGCATGCTGGGGGCTGAAGAGATGGCTCAGTGGTTAAGAGCTCTGCCTGCTCTTCCAAAGGTCCTGAATTCAATTCCTAGCAACCACATGGTGGCTCACAACCGTATGCAATGAGATTTGATGCCCTCTTCTGGCCTGCAGGGATACATGCAGGCAGAGCACTGTATCCATAATAAATAAAATAAAAAAGACTTGTATGCAAAAAGCCTTTAGAGCCATTTCCTTAGTCCTTTTTAGTTTTCGAGATAGAGTGTCATATAACCAAAGTTAATTTGAACTCCTTGATCCTCCTGCCGCTGGGATTACAAACCTGTGTCACCATGCCCAGCTATACATGCCTTTTATTTAGTCATACAATAAATAGTGGCAACAAATATGTCTTCATACACTCACAGAGCTGTCACTGGTGGTTGGGGTCTAGGCCAATTATTTTTTCAGGCTCTAGGCATCTTATTCAAGAACGAAATAAAGGGGCACAGGAATTTCAAAGTAACAAGAATACTTTGTTCAACGCAAAGCAATAATACATTTTAGAAAAGAACACACTGTCAATGTCGACACACAAATGACACAAGATTGATAGAAGGGGAACACGTGAATGAAGTACTCAAGTGACCAACTTGCCAGTCCTTCCATGTAAGAGCTGCCTCACCTGCAGCCTGCAGGGACATACCGCCTATTGTGAGTCTGGCAACCTTCTGAGCTGCTAGAGCCTTCTACGTCCTCTCAGCTCCCTAAATTTTATGAGCTTCTCCTGTCAGGAGGAGGGAACATTTAATTTGGAGTGAATAGTTTTGCAACAGTATGCTTAAATTAATGCTCAGTGTGAACTTATTCAAGATTGCAGACCAATGAAAACGGTCTACCTCCAAGCTAAGCACACTACTGGTTTGTTTGAGGCAGGATTCTTTAGGAGTCCAACTGGGCCTGTTCCACAAAGATCACAGCTGGGCTTGTTGACTGCAGTGGTGGTTTGGATGCGGATGCCCCCCATAGGCTTATATGTTTAAATACTAGGTTCCCAGTTAGTGGAACTGTTTGCAAAGGATTAGGAAGGAGGAGGGGCCTTGTTGGAGGAGGTGGGGCCTTGTTGGAGGAGGTCTGTCACTAGGGATAGGCATTGAGATTTCAAAATCCAGGTCCAACCTCTCTCTTCTTCTGCCTGTTGCCTGCAGATCAGGATGTGAAACTCTCAGCTGCTGCTCCAGCATCGTACCTGTCTGCTTCCCACCATGACGATCACAGATTAACCTTCTAAAACTATAAGCAAGCCCCCAGTTAAACACTTTCTTTTCTAAGAGTTTCCTTGGTCATGGTGTCTCTTTAAAGTGATAGAACAGTAACTAAGACAACTGTTGACTTCTGTCTCGGAAGGAGGAGTTGGAGAGAGTCCTGAGACCCACCCTTGGGTGCAGGGGTGGGGCCATCTGTAGACCCCACTGAAGAATCGAGCCAGCTGCCTGAGTCTGGCCCTGGCTGAGGAGGGCAAGTGTGTGCTCAGCTCACCACCCAGCCCCCAGGGTCCCCAAGACAATCAGAGGCAGCAGGGAGTCAAGCAGGAACTGGTTTATTTCCTTACAGCATGCAATTTACAAAGCAAAACCCCACAAATCCTAGAAGAAGCAGAAGGGGAATTAGCCAATCACATCAGCCATCACATCTGCATGAGCCCCGGCTCTTCTAGCCCCTAATGGGGAGCGCGAGGTCATCAGGCACTTTCTGTCATCTTACCCCATCTCTAACTCATCATCTTCTTGTAAATAAGTCAGATCTCCTCCCCCCTTGCTCCCCTTCAGCACCATTTTGGCTGGGAGTATTCTTTGTGACGTTACTGCTTTTGAATTTCGTGCCCTTTTCTAACTGTTACTCTTTTGGTGTAGCTGTCACGCTTTTGGCGAAGCTCTTAAGCTTTTGGTGCCAACTGTGCCTTTTTTTTTTTAGCTGTCACTTTTTTTGCACTAACTTGGCCACTCCAGCCTCCTATATGGTCATGCTCAATTCAGCCCACACTTGGGCATCCAGCCACCCCTCCCAATAAGTTGTATGTGATTCTGCCCTAATTGTATATAGCCTTGGAGTCTCTGGGAGGGATTCAAGACATAGGTGGGGAAAAATGATGGGAGGGGAGATCCATGGGGACTCCATGGGGAAGCCATCATCCTTGCTGGGTGTAGATCTTCCAGGATGGCCGCTTTCAGGTCACTCATGCTGTGCCTTCCATAGCTACTTACCCACTGCTCCGTAAGGAATCCTAATGAGCTCATTGGTTCCTCGCTGGGAAATCTGTACCTTTGAAGGTCACAAGAATGTAGACAAAACCTACATTCTCCCCAAGAAAGGAATTTTAGCCACACAAGGTCTCACCAGGTTGGTCTTGGACTCACTCTGTTGCCCAGGCAGGTCTTGAACTTGTGATCCTCTTCCCTCAGCCTCATAAGTAGCTGGAATCCCAAGCCTATGTCTCCAGGCTGGTACATTACTGCTCACCTCTGTGTTTGACCTAATATCCTTTGACTATCGGATAAAATTCTTGGTGAAATATACTAACCCAACTTCCACCATGAAAAGGCTAGGAAAGTCATCAGCTTGTATCTGAGACCAATGCATTGTTTGTTTACTTGTCAATCTTCACAAACTACACATGATGGTGCATGCCTTTAATCCCAGAACTCAGTGGCAGAGGCAGATAGATCTCTGTGAGTTTGAGGCTGATCTGATCTGTGCAGTGGGTTCCATGCTAGCCAGGGCTACATAGGGAAAGATCATTTTAAAGAGAAAAACAAATTAATTTTTATTTATATAGATTTATTTCAGGGGGTTACTTGTGTGTGTGATGGAGAGGTGCATGGGTGGAGGGCAGAGGATGACTTGAAGACGTTGGTTTTCTCCTTTTACCAGGCGGGGTCGGGTATTAACTGAGGCTGTCAAGTGTAGTGGTGGCTGCTCTGCCTTTTTAGTGGTTTGCTGGTTGGAGTCTGGACTCTGGATGCACCCACATTTATATTTAAAATCTGACTTTTCCACTATTGGCTGTAACCTTTGTCAGTCTCTATAGGATTCAGTTTCTCATTTGTTTTTTTTAAAGATTTATTTGTTTATTATGTATACAGTGTTCTGCCTGCATGTATGTATGCCTGCACACCAGAAGAGGGCACCAGATCTCATTACATATGTGAGCCACCATGTGGTTGCTGGGAATTGAACTCAGGACCTCTCGCAGAGCACTAACCCATGAGCCATCTCTCCAGCCCCCGATTTCTCCGTTTGTAAACTGGATGATCATCACTTCTTTTCAGAGTACTGTGGAGACAAACTGAATGTCTCTGAAGTGCCTAGGGAATGTAGTTCAGTCAGCAGAGCACAGGAGACCCTGGGGACTCTAAAAGGCAGGCCTGGGGAACCAGGTTTGTAATCCCAGCACTTAGGAGATGGGAGCAGGAATTCAAGGTCATCCTTGGCTACATAGTGAGTCTGAGGTCAGTCTGAGCTACATGAAATAAATAGATAAATAAAATAAATAAGGGTTGGAGAGAGGGTATTTAAGAACACTGGATGGGGGCTGGAGAGATGGCTCAGTGGTTAAGAGCACTGACTGCTCTTCCAGAGGACCCAGGTTCAATTCCCAGCATCTACATGGCAGTTCACAACTGTCTGAAGATCCAGTTGCAGGGGATCTGACATATTCACACCAATGCACATTAAATAAAGTTAAGTAAACCATAAAAAATATTTAAAAAAAAAAAAGAACACTGTGTTCTTCCAGAGAACCCATGTTTAACTTCCAACCATGACTCCAATTCCAAGAGATTTGATGTCCTTTTCTGGGCTGTAAGGGAACCAGCATTCACATGGTACACAGACATGCAGGTAGACAAAATGCTCATACACATAAAATAAAAAAAACTTAAAAAAATAAAATAAGGATAGAAAAGATAGATGGCTCAGTGGGTAGAGGAGCTTATGTGTAGGCCTCATGATCTGAGTTCAGTTCTCAGATCCTACAATGTGGCAGGAGAGGACCAATCCTGAGACCATGGGTCTCCTGAACATACACGCACGCACGCACGCGCACACACACACACACACACAAAAGAAACTCATTGAGTCTCTTAGTTTCCTGCTAAGAGACTACATTTCCCAGCTTCCCTTGGAGACTATGAGGAGCCATATCCCATCTTCCTCTTTAGGCATTTTGGCCATCTGCACACGAGTGACAAGGAAGCCCTCTCACTGTGAATAAACATGGTTGGATCAAGTCTTTCTGTGCTCTCTCTCTCTCTCTCTCCTCCTTGGCCCCACCCATCTCTCTCCAGACCCTGTTTTCAGAAAGCCTGCTAAGTTGTGGCTCCTCCCCCTGGGATGCTGGGGACCATGCCTACAGAGTATTTAAGACCTGGCCCCTGGCAGATCCTGTGATTTCTCTCCTGCCTCCCCCAAGAATCACCTCGGAGTTGCTTTGTTCTGTTTATTAAATCTGGTTTTATTAATTTGACTGGATGTAGCTTATTGAATCAACAGGTTGGAACCCACCAACCGGGGATTTTCAAAATACTTATCACCTTGGTGATAGGTCAAAATATCTAATAAATAGCCGGGCGGTGGTGGCGCACGCCTTTAATCACAGCCCTCGGGAGGCAGAGGCAGGCAGATCTCTGTGAGTTTGAGACCAGCCTGGTCTACAAGAGCTAGTTCCAGGACAGGTCCCAAAGCTACAGAGAAACCCTGTCTTGAAAAAACAAACAAAAAAAATCTAATAAATATTTAATATTACTTGTGTTTGTTTTATGTATTGATTGTCTATATAGCTGTTTTTGAAAGGGATTAGAGTACTATTTAGGAGACAAAGCTGGCACATTGGCAACCATTCCTGTTCCTTCCCTCATCCCCAGCAGACATTGCTAATCATAGAGCCGTATCTAAACAAGTTCAGGTACACATGTTCCCTCCCTCCCTTTCTTTTCTCCTTCTCCCCTTCCTTCCTCCCATGTTTTTCCCTTTCCTTTTTGCTTCCCTTCTCTTCATCCCCTCCTCCCTCCTTTATTGTATATCTATATGTTCTTATATGTATGTAAATATGCGTAAATGCACACACGTGTGGAAGCCAGAGTTCAACATGACGTTGTTCTTCAATGATTTCTTTACCTTATAATTGAAAGCAGAAAAAGGAGATTTATTCTATGTGGTCACATTGGGAAGAGAAATAAAGAGAGCTGGTGATGCCCCCAAGTCCACCTTGGGGGTCCTGACTTAAGGGTAGGGTTTGCACATTAATTTTTTTATCTTTATTTTCATTTATTTATTTTGAGCTAGGTCTCACTGTGTAGCCTTGGCTGGCCTGGAACTCACTGAGATCTTCCTGCCTCTGCCTCTTGAGTGCTGGGACTGCACACATCTTTGCGGGTAAGGTTTAAGTAGAAAAAAAAGAGATATCCATAACTAAGTTATTCCCCAGGTGTGGTCCCCTGCCCACCATTGTCTCAATTCTTGGTCTCTCAAGTATGTCAGTCTCTCCTGCAAGGTCAGCAGACAATTTTTAAAAGTTTGTACTCCTTCACAACCCCCCAGGGTTCCTGCCATTTCTTTTCCCAGCAGGAGACCCCTCAGGAAATAGTAATTTCTTGGGCTCTATTCATTCAGAAGGGAGCGCAGTCTCGTTAGAACACCCTCATTCTTGCCAGCCGGGCTGAGTACTCTTCCCAGCCCTTTATTTGTAGTGCCCCAGTTCAAGGTGAAATACGGCTGTGTCTGAGACATAGCATAAACAGAACACAAGAAGATGCCAAGGCTCGATCCATTCAGACACTGTCAGGCGAGGGTGCATGAGAACCATTTCTGCCCGGCCACCTGACTTTTGGTTACTTTTGGAAGGGTTGGCACAAGTGGCTCCATCTCTTCAGATATTCAAGATCTCAAGGGTATCTGTTCTGATCCTGGACATTTTTGTTCACCCTCTGAAGACCCCTACGTCCTCGAGTGTAGCGGGGGCTGCCCACTTTGCCCTTCTTTCAAACTAAGTCGTCCTCGAGATTCCTTCTGGGTTCTGTTTCCAAATTCCTACAAGACTAAGAACCAATAACATGAATTAGTTGTGGTGGCATACACTTTTAATCCCAGCACTCTGTGAGTTCGAGGCCAGCCTGGTCTACAGAGTGAGTTTCAGGACAGCCACGGCTACATAGGGAAACCCTGTCCTGAAAAAAATAAAGCAAAAGAAACAAAAACAAAACAAAACAGAAAAAAACCCCACTAATCCCCAGCAAATGTGTAGGTGTTAAAATGCGTTATTTCATCACACAGCCCAGAACTTTCCCTCTCAGACATCAGGATCTCTCAGCTACCCTGGGGTTCAGTGATTCACTTAGATTTACCAGTCAGAAAGTCCAGGGCATCTGTCTTCCAGCACCAGGACAGGAGGTGTGACTACCATGCCTGGCTTTTGCACAGGTCTTGGGTCTGGGGCTCAAACTCAGATCTTCACGTTTGCACAGTGAGCCCTTATAGATGGAGCCATCTCCCCAGCTTCTGTTCTGCTTTTAAACAAATAATCTTCACATTTTTATTAGTCACTGGAGATCCATCATGACAAGAAAGATAATCCACTACCAGGGAAAAACAAGTTTGTTTTTTTTTTAAACACATCTATTATCTGATTCTGGATAAATCTCCTCTTATAATAATAATGATAATAATGATAGTAATAGCAACAACCAATCAATCTTTCATTTTATTTGCCAAAACTGTCTCGAAATACGATGCCAAAAGGAGATAATGAAAGTCGGGGAGTGGGCCAGAGGCCAGCAGTCTCATTCTAGTGCTGGACACGGCATGTGACAAGGCAGTGGTGTCTTGTGACAGGTACCAGTTATTCCTCCTGGGGCCAAGGGTATCATCTAGCTGGAGAGGGACAAAGGACAATCTGTCTTTTGCTTGGAACAAAAGCCTTGACCTTGCATCGTAAGAGAGTACTGACTCTTCATTCAGCTGCCTCTCCCTAGGCCAGCTCTGGGGGAAAAAAAAAGACTTCCTGTTCATGACTCTGGGACTTTTGCTACTTCCAGAGCCTCATGGAGCCCAGGAACATCCATAAGCTCTGTCCCCTCCAGATCTTCAGCTGCTGGGCTAGGGCAGACCTCATCAATGGCACCACCGCTGCCCCTCCTTGTGACCCCAGGAGAAGTTAGTTTATTACAGAATTCACTCATCATTTAGAGAAACATCCATGAGGAGAACATGCCTGGATGGAAATCACAATAGCAGATTAAAGGTGGTCCCTCTCAGCCTGGATGTCAGGGACACCTGGCATTCTCAGCAGGAAGCTGTTCCTCAATGTCCTGGGTCTCAGCTGTCCTCCTATCCTTCATAGAAAACTCAGTAACTGCTTTCAGGGGTTTAGAACGTCTTGAGTTTCCCTAGATGACAGTTCATAGCATAATTAAGGCTAGAGCCTCCTTATAACGCTTTTCTGTGATTTGGGATGGGATTTCTCAGAGATAGGACTTAAGGGAGGACTCTTTTTCTGCTGTGTTTGTCACAGAAGGGACATCCGACCCAGAGTTGCCTTTAGGGAATGGTCTTGATGCTTACATAAACAAACACACACAGATTCTTACTGCATCTCTTTGCAAGGCAGAGGTGCAACTTAACCCCAGATTTCTCACCACCTCTAATACTGCCTCATGCTCATCTTGAAACGTCAGAGTTCTACCCAACTCTACTTAGGGAAATAATAATGGTAATGACAATAAAAGCCCTTCAAGCAGGAAACTGAAGGATTGCTCTTAGGGTACAGTGCTTGCTACGCTGTTACTCTCTATGGTGAGAATAAGACCATTGCCACAATTTGAGCCAAATTTGAAGCAAGCTATATTTTTTAAAAAATTATTTTATTATTTTATGTTCATTGGTGTGAGGGTCAGATGCCCTGGAGCTGGAGTTACAGGCAGTTGTGAGCTGCCATGTGGGTGCTGGGAATTGAACTCAGGACCTCTGGAAGAGCAGCCAGTACTCTTAACTGCTGAGCCATCTCTCCAGCCCCACAAGCTCTATTTTTTTTTATTGGGGTCTACTAAAGAGCTGGCCAGCAACTGCCTCCTAAGTTGCATCAAAGAGAGCAGCCCCAAATCCATCTCTTGGGCCCCTTTTAAGGAGTAAAATCACAAGTAGTTTTACAGAAGAGAGACAATTGTGCAAAATAAGGAATTACAGAAAAAAAAATTTCAAGAAGCATTATGTGGTCACCATGTCCAAGAAGGACCAGGGAGGGTAAGGGTGTTCTCAAAAACAAGTCAAGGCCATGGGTTGGAAAAGTCAGGTTCAGGAAACAGAGAGCAACTCAGTAAACAGAAACTTAGGTTTTTTTTTTTTCTTTTGGTTTTCGAGACAGGGTTTCTCTGCATATCTCTGGCTGTCCTGGAACTCACTCTGTAGACCAGGCTGGCCTTGAACTCATAGAGACCCACCTGCCTCTGCCTCCTGAGTGCTGGGATTAAAGGTGTGTGCAACTACCACCTGGCTTAGAAACTTATTGTTATTATTATTTTGGTTTTACGAGACAGGGTTTTGCTGTAGTTTTAGAGCCCGTCCTGGAAATAGCTCTTGTAGAACAGGCTGGCCTCGAACTCACAGAGATCCACCTGCCTCTGCCTCCCGATGCCTGGGTGCATCCTGTCAGGTGATAGGGGCCAGCATAATGTCTGAATCCTAACAGCCAGTGCCTGTGGGAACAAAATTTCCACCAGCCTGCAGCCTGAGCAGACAGGCTGCGGCCAGAGAAGCAGGCCAACAACTGTGGGAGTCACAATTGCTGGCTGAAATAGCAGTAGATTAAGGCACTGTCACGGTGCCAAAGTTAAAACAACAGAAACCATGTAGTTGAATATCTGTACTGTATGCATAGCAGCTGTGGCTGGGTTCCACAGTCATAGTTTTGTGATATAAAAATGTGTGGAAAATGGGTGGTTGAAATGGTTCACTGATGAAATGACTTGCTCCTAAGCCTGACAACCTGGGTTCAATCCCCAGAACCCACATAGTAGGAGAGAACAAACTCTTGTCCCTTGCCCTTTGATCTTCCGAAGCATGCCATGGCATGCCCACACCCTCTGCTGTGGGACACTATATCCTGTCACTTGCATTATTTTAATAAAAAGCTGATTGGCCAGTAACCAGGCAGGAAGTATAGGTGGGCGACCAGGCAGGAAGTGGGGGGAGTGACAAGAACAGGAGAATTCTGGGAAGAGGAGTCAGTCTGTAGTTGTCACCCAGATGTAGAGGATACAGATGAGAATGCCTCGCTGATAAAAGGTACCAAGCCATGTGGGTACCGTATGGGAATGGTAAGAATTAATTAATAAGAAGTCTGAGCTAACAGGCCAACCAGTTTATGAGTAATGTAGATCTCTGTGTGTTTCTTTGGGACTGAACAACTGTGGGACCTGGTGGGACAGAAACCTCTGTCAACAACCCTCTTATACACAAACACAATAATAATAATATATTCCACTTTTTAAGTGATAAAAATGAGGCAGTTTTGAAATTATGACTGAATACTATGTCAGTAGTGTGTCTAACAGAGATACCATGAAAACTTGAACTTAACCCTAAGTTTAAGATGGCTTTTAAATGTCAATAGATGCTAGGATCCGTCTAGAGACCTTTCCCACAGGCTTTACCATCCATTGTGATTATATAACCCACAGGGGCCAGTGGTGGTGCAGGCCTTTAATCCCAACACGCTGCAGGTAGAGGCAGGCAGATCTCTGTAAGTTCAAAGCCAACTTGGTCTACATAGCAAGTACCAGAGACAGCCACAGCTACATAGAGACTCTGTCAAAAAAAAAAAAATCACACAATTGCCAGAGATTTGTATATACTTACAAGATCTCCCCATTGTGCTGATGGGAAAACAGAGGCAACTTAAGGTAAAGCAACCCAACTCAGACCTCAGATGTGGTCAGATCAGTTCTGAACTCAAGCAGCGGCATCCATGCCCTATGGTCCCCCACAGGCTGTACAGGAAGGTGTCAGGACTCAAATCTTCCTCGGGCAAGCCTGTCCTTGGATCTGGAGGAATCCAGATTCTCCCATATATCACCCTTGCTTCTACTTGAGTCTTCCAAGGAAGAGAGCCCCAAATGCTCAGCCCTTGGCCACTGACTGTGAATACCTGAAGACGGTTCAGACTTTTCAGTTTAAATCGTTCCAATATCTTAACTCATCCATGTTTTTCAGGGCATGGTTCTTTTGAATAGTTTTTCTTGATTATAAAGCTCCAAAGTACTTAGGAGTGTTCTCCAGTGAGGCCCTGATGATGCCATATATGGAAAAAGGAGTCAGGAATTTTGCTTGTCATTTCCTCACTAACATGCCAGCATCAGCCCGTTGTGGAGGTACATGTCTGAGATCCCAGCACTGTGGAGGCCAGGCCGGTTCAGAAGCTTAAGGCCAACCCAGGGTACATAGCACAACCCTATTAAAATAGAAGTCCAGCGTCTCGTTGTTTCTCTAGCATTTTCTCTCTCCTTTCCTCCCCCCCTAATTTTTAAATTTTATTTTATGTGCACGAGTGTTTCGTTCACACGTATGTCTATGCACCACATACATGCTGGTGTTCTCAGAGTTCAGAAGTGGACACCTATTGCAGGAATATTTGTTTACACTGTGAAGATGTGTCTCTGCCTAAGGTGCCTCCTGATTGGTCTAATAAAGAGCTAAATGGCCAGTAGCTAAGCAGGAGAGATAGGCGGGACTTTCAGGCAGAAAGAGGAGCCTCAAGATGAAGCTAAGCACGTGAGAGACGCCATGAAGACACAGAACAAGCCTGACACACAGACTGGGAGGGATAGAAAAGTCACATGGTAGAATGTAGGTTAATAAAAAATATGGGTTAATTTAAGTAATAAAGTGGGGCAAACCTAAGCTAAGGCCAAGCTTTCATAATTCATATGTCTCTGTGTTGTTATTTGGGAGCTGACTGGGGAACAGAGAAAGACTCACTACAGACATCAGATCCCCTAGAACTGCAGTTAACGATGGTTACGAGTTGTCATGTGGATGCTGGGAATCAAACCCAGTGCTCTTGACCCATCTCTCCAGCCCGTTTTTTTCTAGCTTTCTCCTGGTCACTGGTTCTGTGCACGGGGTAGTTTTCACCCAAGGCCCCGAGACGTTCGTTATCACTTACATGTGTGTGGACAAATCTCATGGTATCCAAGCCAGCCTAAAAGGTCCTGGGGAGGCTAGCCCTCGCTGTCTGGATGTCCGCAGCTCCTAATTTGGTATCATTCACTAAACACCAAATGCTTGGACTCAACTAGACCGTACAGGCCACTGAAGAAAGTATTTATACAAACCTCTTTCCCCATAAATATACTTTCCTGGCTTCCAGATAGCTTGGGAGTGGGGGTCTGAGTTCACATTTTAATCCTTTCTAAGAACTGCTGCCAGTTATCCGAAGTGTTTGCCTCTTGGGAAGAAAACAGTCCTGATTTGTTTCCAGATCTGAAGAACTTCTGATGTTTGGTCACAAGTTGGCTCCTGGAAGACAACCAACACTGAATTTATTCTAAATCCAGGAGACATCAGTGTTCTTTGGAAGCCAAGGCTCAGCCTTGCTATGTGGAAGCTACAGAGAGGCCCTCTACCAAAGGGCCTGCCCTACGCTGCCCATAGACAGGCACTGCTTTTACTTTGGACTAAACAGAAACACTGCAATCTGGCAGCAGGCCAGGACCGCTATGCGCTGAAGAACTGGATGCTTTTAACACAGGTTTCTGTAGTGTTTCTTTTATACCTTGTCTCCAAGAAAAGTAAAGACAGTTTTCAAAATTTATTTCCATTTTACACACATTAGTGTTTTGCCCACACGTATGTCTGTCTGTGTGAGGGTATCAGATCTTGGAGTTACAGGAAGTTGTGAGCTGCCATGCAGATGTTGGGAATTGAACCTAAGTCCTCTGGAAGAATATTCAGTGCTCTTATCCACTGTCTTTCCAGCCTCCACCCCCCCCAACCCCGTGCTTTTTAATAGGAACTTCTGACCTGGCCAGTGGTTAGAACCATCAGGAGAATTTTGGTAAATGGAATTGGTTGATACACCCCAGACTGTTGAATCTCCAGTGCGATGGCACTATTGAGGGGTGAGGATAGGATATTATTTTTGAGAATCCCCCAAATCAATTTCATTAATTATGGTTAAAGCGATGCAGCAGAACACCTACAATCACTCTAGAAATGATCAAATCTAAATATGCTAATGTAGAAAGAGCTCATATCAGCTATGCAGAAGGTCTAGTAAGTTTCTGCTTGACATCAATCTGTCACATGGGTAGAAATGCTTCCATGTACTTGTCTTCGTTAGGTTACTGTTGCTGGGATGGAACACCATGACCAAAAGCATTGGGGAGAAAAGGGTTCCTTTCTCTCATGGTGTAGGAGGTCCTTCTGACTATGTGTTGCTTTCATTGGTTGAATAAAGAAACTGCCTTGGCCTTTTGATAGGGCACAACTTAGATAGGCAGGGAAAAGAGAACTGAATGCTGGGAGAAAGAAGGCAGGCAGAGAGAGCCGCCTATGGAGTCGCCAGAGTCAGACATGCTGAATCTTTCCTGGTAAGACACGACCTTGTGGTAAACACAGATTAATAGAAATGGGTTAGATCAACATGCGAGAGTTGGCCAAGAAGAGGCTAGATATAATGGGCCAGGCAGTAATTTAATTAACACAATTCCTGTGTGGTTATTTTGGGGGTTAAGCTAGCCGGGCACCGGGAACATGGCCCGCTCCTCATACTACACTCTCACACTTCCATGCAACAGGTTCACCCTCCAAAGCAGGGAGGGTGGGAAGCTGGAGGCAGGAACTGATGCAGAGCCCCTGGAGAGGTGTTGCTTACTGGTTTGCTTCCATAGCTTGCTCTTACAGAACCCAGCTGGATTTTATAGACCCCGGGACCACCAGCCCAGGAATGGAACCATCCACAATGGGCTCCTCCATCAAGCACTAATTAAGAAAATGCCTTACAGCCAGATCTGATAGAGGCATTTTTTTTCAATTGAGGCTCCCTCCTCTCTGATGACTCTAGTTTGTGTCAATTTGACATAAAATTAGCCAGTACAGTAATGTTTACCACAATAACCCCTGTACATGCTCAAGTGTGTGTGTGTGTGTGTGTGTGTGCTGTCTATGTAGATGCATGTCTTAGATTTAAAAAAAAACTGAATCAGAGAGAAAGAAAAGGTATAGGCGATACAAATCTATAACAATGGGAAATAAAAAACCAACTGATCGGGGCTGTGGAGATACATAGCTCAGTCAACGTGCAAGATGCAAGCAGTTAACATGCAAGCTTGTCTCAAAAAAAACCCAGACCAACCAAAATGCTGGGCCTGGTGGCATATACTTGTAATCCCAGTATCAGGGAGGCAGAGACAGGAGCGTCCTTGGAGCTTTGGGTCAGTGAGAGAATCTGTCTCAAGGAAAGCTAGGCCCCTGTGACAACACATGAACTTGCCGGTGGCCACTCTGGTGATTAAATAGTAACTCTGTTCTGTATTTCCTAGAGGCAGAAGTGAAAGAGGCAGGCATGGCAGCTTATGTACTCTTGTTCTCTGATTTGAAACAAGCACATTAATTTTTAAGAGGCGTTCTTTCCCCCAGCAGTCAGTTCTGAGAAGGAAATGGACTTAATCTCACAGTGTAACCACAGAGCGCAAGGTGAGTTCCCCATGGCTGAGCATCGTGAGGCTCAGGGGTGTTCGGATTAATGTTTGGTGATCCGCAACTTGTCTATTTTGGATCCTAAAGGAAAATTTAAAAGGACACAGCTTTCTGACCTTCTCTGACACCCAGGCAGGGCAGAGGGCCACCCAGGAAGAATGACTATAGGGAAATAGGAAAAGAAAGACTGTCACATGGGGCTGTCTTTCCTATGTGTAGCATTAAAGTTCATCACTGGGGTCATTTTTACTATCTGGGCTCTAACGTTGAAAACTCGGGGGTCAGTGAGCTAACTCAGCAGGCAAAGGCATTTGCCACTAAAATACACAGAGAGGGGCATTCAGGAGCACTAGGAGGAATGTTGGAGAGATTATTATACCCCATGCCTTGCCATGCAGGGCCGCGCCATCCTGGGCTTCTCATCACTGTCTTAGATCAGCAGTCTCGGGTCCTATTGTTCCCTCCTCAGCATCCTCATCACCCACAAACTACATTGTGTGCATCAGCACCAAGATGAGGGCTGGACAGATGGCTCAGAAGTTAAGAGCACTTTCTGGCCTTCCTGAAGATCCAGGATTCCCAGCACTCACATGGCGGCAAACAACCAGTAACTCCAGCTCTAGGGGAGTCAATGCCTTCTGGCCTCCTTCAGGAAAGCACATGGCGCAGACATACATGCAGGCAAAACACCCATACCCATACAAAATACAGATTTGTTCTGCTGGTCTGTTCTCTCCTGTTTCTGAGAAGCCAAACACCAAAACAATCCAACAGCTAGGCGTGACAGTGCATGCCTGTAATCCCAGCAACATAATGCATTTATGGCCAGCCTGAGCTATGCAATACCCTGTCTCAAGAAACCTAACAAATGGACAGACCCCCCAAATTAACCGACAATCAAGAAACCAGTCCCACAAAGACAAACTCCCTGACCTCACACCATCTCTTAGCAAATGCGCCCCTCTCCTGTCCCTCATCAAGCCCCCAGATCGATCCCAGTCCCTGTTTCTCACTCATCTGTCTCTATTCAACCTGAATCAGAGGGCTCCACACCCTTGAGCCTGCATAACTGAGGGCAAGATCTCACATTTGACGGTGACTTTTCTGCAACCATCTCACCTTCCCCGCTCCCTGCTTCACAGTACACTTTTTTCTTCTATGACCCCCTTGCTCTTAGCGTCCCTCCTGCTCCAGTGGCTACTGGCACGTTCTGAAGTTGGTTTGCATTGTGAGAGCACGGAAGGAATATACCACTTTTTTTCCTTCCCACCTCGGCCCTCCTGATGCATACAGAGCCCTACATGTGGGTGCCGTTGTCCCTCTGCATTCTCTCCGTAGCTAATCACACCCAGTCCTGTGATCAGTGGCTCCCAAGCCTCTATTTCCACCTCCGGGAGTTTCCTAGAATGTGGCGTTTGTACCAAATCCAACTAATCCGCACTTATCACCATGACTTGTCACCATTCTAAATGTCCCAGCTCAAAGAGAGCTCGAGGTGCTCTTCATGTGCTGTCCCCATGGAAACACAGAATCCCCAACTGTTCAGACTAGGAAAGGTAATCATCTGGCTTTCTCTTTGTTAGCCCAACAGCCAGTAGATCCATCAGCAAATCTCACCAACACCCTGTCTAGAATCTGTTGCTTGCTTTGTCTCCTAGGAACCTATGGAGCTTCTTCTAAATGCCTCCTCTGTCCATTCCCTGTTCTCCTCCCCTCCAGTCTACATCCCACACAGTAGCCAGAGAAATTCCTTCAAACACAGATTAGATTATGTAGCTCACTGGTCTAAAACCCTCCACCTTCTCCCCAACACATTGTGTAAAGTCCTAACACACCACAGCCTACAAAACTCGATCATCTCTCGCCGTTAACTCTCGTCCATCGAGAAATGCATGACCCATGCCTGCTCCTCAGGGGAGCATCCTTAGGGATTGATGCTGCAGGTTCACAATAAATACTTGCTGTGAATAAAGCAGTGATTTAGAGCAGAGGTTCTCAACCTTCCTAATGCTGTGACCCTTTAATACAGTTCCTCATGTCGTGGGGACCTCCAACCATAAAATTATTTTCATTACTACTTTCTAACTGTAATTTTGCTACTGTTACGAATCATAATGCAAATATCTGTGTTTTGTGATGTCTTAGGTGACTTCTGGGAAAGAACTGTTTGACCCTCAAATGGGTTGAGACCCACAGGTTGAAGAGCCATTGATTTAGAAAGACAAATTTGCAGTTCTTGACTTGTAAAAGCATCTTTGCCATTCAGAGTCCCAACATGAAAAACCAACTTTTCTTTTTCTTTTTTTTGGTTTTCCGAGGCAGGGTTTCTCTGTAGCTTTGGAGCCTGTCCTGGAACTCACTCTGTAGACCAGGCTGGCCTTGAACTCACAGAGATCTGCCTGCCTCTGCTTCAGAGTGCTGGGATTAAAGGCATGTACCACCACCACCCGGCTGAAAAGCCAGCTTCTATGATCACCATTCTTTCCAGTTGGTGTGAGGAAACCTTGTCTAGTTTGAGAATCTTCATGCTAGTTCTTCTGAGTACCTGTTACCGTGGGAGATGTGGGATGACACTTAGGGTGCCCCCTCCTGCGCTCTGCATGTGCAGGGACAGGCACAAGCGACACAAGCGGCAGGCTCGAGTCCTCCAACTCATGCTCACATTTTGACTTTTGACTTTGCGTCAGGGCACAATTATCAGCCCACACAGAGGGAGGGATGAGAGGGGAGAATGAAGCAACAGCATTTGGGTGGGAACCAAAACAATTACACATCCAGTGGCTCAGAGACATCCCACAAAAGAGCATAGCTGCCCCCCGGGAGGAGAAGGTGCCTGTAAATCCACCCCCACAGACATGGAGGCCTCACACTCTGAGGATGCTGAACACACAGAAGGGTTGCTACAGTTTGGCTTTTCTTTTCTTTCGAGACAGGGTTTCTCTGTGTAGCTTTGAAGCCTGTCCTGGAAATTGCTCTGTAGACCAGGCTGGCCTCGAACTCACAGAGATCCGCCTGCCTATGCCTTCAGAGTGCTGGGATTAAAGGCATACGCCACCAACGCCTGACTCAGTTTGGTTTCTTGAGAATATGTTTGTGTGTGTGTATGTATTTTTTTTTCTTTTTAAAAATCTCATTCATGGTTTGGTCTGCGCTTAATGCAAAGATCAGCTAGTTGGGTGGGAAGAGGGTGCACTGCTCAAGAGCTACTCACATCCTGACCCAAGCGCTCCCATGATGCCAGTTGCACCTGAGGTCTTGTCTGGGACTCTTATTCTATTAAGGTTTTATAAAATGGGACCAGTGAGATGGCTTAGCAGTTAAGAGCACCGACTGCTCTTCCAGAGGATCTGAATTCAATTCCTAGCACCCACATGGCAGCTCACAGCTGTCAGTAACTCCAGTTTCAGCTGAGCCAATGGCCACTCAGACACTGCGTCTACATGATGCACAGACACGCAGTCAGTCAAAACATCCACAGCCATAAAAGAAAAGGAATTTTTTTTAATTTTGAAAAATGATAGTATTCTAGTGGGACTCATCCTAATTGTTACTTACAGTGGTTTTATAAGGAGAAAAAGTTTCCGTCATCGGCGATTTGGGTTGCCCTGAGATGCAATTTGAAAAGGAAATTACTGCCTACTGTTTGGAGGTTTGTCAGGGTTGAAAGAGCACAGGAAAAGAGGCAAATCTCAGAGGAACAGCTGTGCTCCTCAGGAAGCTAGCCATCCAGGCATTGGTGCTGGGCGCGGGGACTGACTCTCCAAAGGAAATGAGATGTGAGCCCCCCCCCCCCCCCCGCTACTCCTCGGTCCTTCTTGCTGCGCAGGGAGAGCCAGCCCACTGCTAAGACCCTAGTCTCTGCCTCTCACACTTAGCCTTCCTTGCGTGCTCTCCTGTTCTCTGACCCAGCTAAGCCCTGACTCCCTCCTTCAGCTCTTCAGCATGGAATCCACTTTAAAGTTCTTTTTTTTTTTTTTTCTGAGTCCAAAATCTGTGAGACTTTAAAAGTTCTTGAGTTCCTCATGGACCTAGAAAGGCACGGAGCCCTGATCAGGTTATTAAAAAGTGGCTGCATATAATCCAAGGAGATAAACTACTCATTTATCCTAACCGTCCTCCAAGGCACTCTACAGTATCTGTCTAAAGCAGTTTTTCTGTGGGTTGCCACCCACTTGGGTCGCCTAACACCATAACACAGATATTTAGATTACAATTCGTAACAGTAGCAAAATTACAGTTATGAAGTAGAAATAAAAATTTTATGGTTCGGGGTCACTACAACATGAGCAACTGTATTAAAGGGTCACAGCGTTAGGAAGGTTGAGAAGCCCCGGGCTAGAGCATCTTGATGGAGTATCGTAGTGGAAAAGGCATGATAGTAGCGGCAGGAGGCAGCTGGTCACATGACACATGCTGTCAGGAAACTGAAAGAGAATTCTGGTACTCAATTATCTTTCTATTTTGATTTATTTTATACGGTTGAGTGTTTTTCCTGCCTGCATGCATGCCTGTGTGTCATGCATTTGCCTGGTCCCTGTGGGGCCCGAAGAGGTCGTCAGGTTCCCTGAACCCGGACTTACTGTAAGTTGCTGTGTCAGGTTCTGGGCTGTTTCTCCATCCCCTCTTTTTAACTGGTTCTGGAATCCCAGCCCAGGTCATGGTGCTGCCCACCCTCAGGACTGGTCTTCCATTCTCGGTTATACCTTTCTGGAAACACCTTCACAGACTTACCCGGAGGTGTTTTTCCATGACGATTCTAAACCAGATTGACAGTGATGATGAACCATCCCATCCCCAGTGAGACTGTTTCATAGTTCCTTCTGTGGATCCTTTTGTCGCATTCTATGGTAGTATATTATTTGTGTTTTAATAAACAAAGCTTGCCTGAAGATCAGAGGGCAAAGCGGCCACACTGATCAGCTATACGGGCCAGGGAGTGGTGACACTCACCTTTAATTCCAGGACTCGGGAGACAGAGGCAGACAGATCTCTGTCAGTTTAAGGTCATCCTGGGCTACACAACATTGATCCAGAAAGAGATCCAGGTGTTAGTGGCTCACACCTTTAATACCAGTATCCCAGCTCTAGGGAGGTGGAAACAGGAGCGATATGGCTGGGCGGAGAGAAGAATATAAAGGGGAAGAGACAGGAACTCAGTGGAGCTTGGAGTCTGAGGACGGGATCTTGCCCTTTCTGTCTGAAGATTTGGTAGAGATAAAAAAATCTCTCTAGTGGTTGGCCTCTTTGCTTCTCAGCTTGAGCCCCAGTATCTGTCTCTGGGTTTTTATTATTCATGCTACAGCATTTTGTCTTCTGTTCCTGGAACTCTGCCACTTCCCCAGTAATTTTCTGAATTTTTCATACCTTAACACCTACTCCCTATGCTGGAAGGTTTTGTGGGTTTTGACCAAGGCAGACGCATGTGAGCTCATTACCACAGTGTCGTGCTGAGGAGCTTTGCTGCTCCGGAAGACCCGTGCTCTACTTATCTAGCCTTCCTCATCCTAAGTCCTTAGAGCCATTTCTCTATTCTTGCTGATTTGTCTATCATCTCTCTCTTTTTGCTTTGTTTTGGATATTATATACTTGGAATCATACAGTATCTATAGGCTTTTCTGATTCTACAATATCTACTTTATATTCACCTGTATCTTTCTTTTTTTGTTTTTTCGAGGCAGGGCTTCTCTGTATAGCCTTGTCTGTCCTGGAACTCATTCTGTAGACCAGGCTGGTCTCCAACTCGCAGAGATCCATCTGCCTCTGCCTCTTGAGTGTTGGTATTAATAGTGTGAACCACCACTGCCTAGTCTGTATCTTTGTATAGTTTGATAAATCATTCTTCTTATTGCAAAATAACACTTTATTGTATAGATATACCACAACTTATCAACTGGCCTATTAAATGCCATTTTGGTTGCTTTGCTAGTGGTAATTATAAAATAAAATTACTATGAACATAATATTTTGTGTGGATGGGTATGTTTATCTTCGAATTAGTTACATTTTAGTGTGTGTGTGTGTGATGATAGTGTGTGTGTGCCACAGCATGCTCATGGGGTCAGAAGACATTTCCCTCCTCCCATCCTGTTGCCCTGTCTATTAAAGACCAGCTGGCTAGCACACTTCTGACTGAGGCCCTGTCTCTGTTTCCTGCCTTCTGCAGGAGGCTGCGATTAGAGCTGCATACTGTCATATCTAGGTTTTTTACTGAGTTCCAGGGAAGGAGCGCAGTGCTTTTATGAGCTGACCCAGCCCTCTCAGCTCAGCTGTTTAGTTAGCTTTGGAAGGAACTGTCTTTGTCAGCTTGATTTTGAACAAAGGGAGGAAGGGAGGGAGAAAGGAAGGGAAGAAATGAGAAAGGGAAGGAGGAAAAAGGAAGGAAGGAAAGAAGGAAGGAAGGGAAGGAGGGAGAAAGAGAAAGGGAAGGATGGAGGGAAGGAGGGAGGAAGGGAAATGTCCGCCTGCTTTCTGAGGTGCAACCCATTTAGCATCTTCATCAGCATTCAGAATTACCATTTTAGATTTTAATCATTCTAAGAAGAGTGCAGTGGCATTAGGTTGCTTCAACTTGCATTCATTAATGACAGGTGATGCTGAACATGTCTCCACATGCATGTCATCTACATGTCTTTGGTAAGGTGTCTAGACACATCTTTTGGGCATTACTGGGTTGTTTTCGCATTGTTGAGTTTTAAGTTTTGAATATTTTTCACATAAATTCTTTATTAGATCTTTTGTAAATATTTTCTCTAATTGAGGCTTTCATTTTTATTCTCATAACTGTTGAATATTTTGATCCTTAGGAACTTAGTAAACTTGGGGCTGGGGAGATGATGGCTTTGTCAATAAAGTACTTGCCATAGAAGGACCTGAGTTTGATCTCCAGAATGCACATAAAAATGCCAGGCGTGGTGGCTGGTGCTCATAATCCCTAGGACTCACTGGAGCTAGCCTAGGCTACTTAGCCAGCTCTAGACCAGTGAAAGACCCTGTCTCCAAAATAAAACCCAAAGACCAAAGCACATGGCTCCTGAAGTATAGCACCTCCAGCCTCCATGGGCATGCACATATATATGCACACATATACACATACAAATAAACCCCAAATAAACAACAATGACAAAATACATATAGTAAGCTTTAATAACTCGCCTGCTTTAATATGATCACAAGGGCTGGGAGCAGGTTCAGAGGGCGAAGTGTCTGCTGTGCCGCCATGATGACTGGAGTTTGGTCCCCAGCACCCATGGAAAAGCCGGGTGCTGCTGCCTGTGTCTGAACCCAGCACTGGTGGGAATCAAGATGAAGATAGAAGGAGCACTGGGGATTGCTGGCCAGGCAGTCTCACTGAAATGGCGAGCTCCAGGGTTAATGGGAGGCTATCTCAAATAAAGTGGAGACCTATGGAGGAAGACATCTGACATTGACCTCGGGCTTTCACGCTTGCACACACGTGTGCATGCTTGCATCCCTGAGCATGGACACACACACACACATACGCAACTGTTTATGAACATCCATTAAAGCTGTAACTTTCTGAGTCATAAAAAAGTATCCCTCTCTGGAAAGATCTAGAACCAGACCGAGATTCACTCACTGACACTTAGCTTACACCTCTGTGCCAGACACGAAGTGCATTATCCCACTGTGTGACACCCACTATTCCTATATGTATTTATGCGCGTCTAGAGGCTCCACAGTGGGGCTCTTGCCCATCCTCGGCACCCATCTCAGCCATTGCAGGGGATTCTGCTTCCAGCCCATGGCTTCCTCTGCCAGCACAACAGGCTGACCTTCTAAGGTGATCTCAAAGATCTTTACCTCCTCATCTCAAAAAAGGAAAAAAAAGTGGGTGGTGGTGGAGGCTGACAAGAGGATTCACACAGGTAAAGGCCTTTGCTACAGAATCCTGACAACTTGAACTCAGTACCCAGATCCCACACGCAGTGGAAGGAAAGCACTGACTCCCAAAAGCTGCCTCTGACTCCACATACGCTCTCTGTCTGTCTGTGTCTCTGTCTCTCACACACATAGCAAATAACTTAAAAATTATATATATATAATTAAAATATTAGCATGTTAACGAGGTGAATGGCATCTAAGGAATAAGAGTCAGGGTCGTCCTCTGGCCTCCACTGCACAGACACACAAGTGCCACGTACACCTGCACACATAAGTGCTCCCCCCCATGCACACAAAGAAAAGTGAGTAAAAATAGGAAAATGTGCTTTTTAAGATCTTTCTAAAATTCTTTAATGAGCAGTCATTAAAAGAACAACTTGAGCCAAGGAGTCTTGAGCATTCTAATCAGCTATTTTATGACAATAAATACTAATCCTATATAAAGTGTTAAGTCAAAGTAGTTTACTTCAAATATAGGGACCTGAATAAAGAACTGGAACACACTGGGTTATTTAGGGAAGGTGTTTTGTGACGATAGGGTTGTCATGACCAAATCCAGCGTGTCCTCGATCATTGCGTTATTTCTCTCTATTATGGAAGAATTTCTTCCACTCTGTTTCCCATTTTCTTCTGATTCAAGGGGGAGGAGAGTATGAGGGTTGAACAGATGTCGAGGCTCCCCCAAGATGCCAACTCTGTAAAGAGAATTATTGCCATAGTTAATAGACTGTGATCCCCAGTTGTGTTTGTGACTGTGATTACCAGTTCTGTTCTGTGATAACCACACACACACACACACACACACACACACACACACACACACACACACACACACGCACTAAAGCTAAGACATATATATATTTTTAAAAACCAGACCTGTTTCCATGCCACCATTGTGGTCTAGCCCAAAACTGAATCTTAGCAAGATTCTGCCCTGGCTTCATCCACATCTTCCCAAGATGAATATTTAGAACAGACCCTCAGCTCTAAGAAGTCTGGTCTCTCACTCTTCAGGATACAACTACTGAGAATCTAGCACAACTTCTAGGATTAAAATTTTTTCTCTAGTCCAGATGGGCCTCAGTGGAGCAACTCTGGTCAGGGTCAGGGGCTGGCAGGGGAACAGAAGCTTTCTCAGTACCTGAGCCCTTGGCCCTCCAAGCCCCACCAGGAGGCACCACCCACGACTCTGCTGTGATCTTCATTGGGCCACTTACACTGGCATGACCACAGACTCCAGACTTGCCATGTCCTTCTGCATTCGGGGTGGCAGTTTGATGCCTGCCACATACTTTTTTTCAACGATATTTTGAGCTTTTCCTCTGAGAGATGGCAGCAATGTAGACAAGACTGGGGAGCGCATGTCCAAAGCCTTTTTAATTGCTGGACGTTTTGCCATCATTTTCCTGTGGGAGGGAAGGAGATAGTCACATTAGTTACGTTGTCCTGTTTCTTACAAATGTCCTTGAGTGGAGGAAAGGTCCCATGGTCATAGCTGAGTCGGATGCCATGGGCAGGTTCGTAGCCCAGCTACTTAGGATTACAAGTTTGGGGCCAGTCTGAGCTACACAGAGAGACTTCTCTTAAAAACAAAACAGAGAAAATAAGCAAGAGGTCATACCGAAATTGTACCAATGTCATGCGCTTCTTCTCTCCTCCTGATTCTTCATCCTCGCGTTTCCTTCGAGGAATGTTGAACATATTGGTACGAAAAAGCCTCCCTACTTCTTCCTCAATCTCTGTCAGGTACTGACGTCGGAAGACAATCCAAGCTATGCAGGTACAGAAAGTAAAAAAGGACTGAAAGAGAAAACAGAGGAATCACAAAACCCAGAAATGTTATGAAAAATCCCCACAGTCCCCATAGTATCATTAAGTAGACACAAACCTGGATGACCCAACGGCTTGACGTCCCTGGAAGCTGTGCGGATTTACCTGTGTACTCACACTTACGGGTGGAAAGGCAGGCCAAAATTCTAGGGTATAACTAACAATATGTTATCATCCTTTTAAAGAGGATGTCTGTTAAAAAGAAGGTGCCTGCCAAATGGCTACTAGTCATTGCTGTCTGTTATTATTTTCATGGAAAACGAAAAGTCCCCAAAGCAAGGGGCTTACCTCAAAGAATTTCCAGTCTTTTTGCGTATCTGAGACTTTATCCCTGAAAAATAACAAATCACAGCTGTAGGTGATAAGGTTATCGCACACAAAATGTAGGATTATAACTGGTGGCTCTATTAGAATTTGAACCTGGAAAGCCCTGAGGCCATCGGTTTGGTTATTAGGAGGTGGTGGGGCCCAGTCGGAGGAAGTAGGTCACTGGGAATGTGCCCTGCCAGGTGGCCCTGTCTCTGGGTTCTTCCTCTCTCTCCACTTCCTAGCTGCCATGACATAAGCAGTTTTTTTCTATCATGCCCTCCGGCCACGACACTCTTTCTCACCACATAGTAAGACCTTCACATTGGTTATTATATTTCATCCTTCTACTGTCCCGGTGAGGGAGTCAGCACTGTGATTTCTACATTACATTGAGGAAGCTGATGTTGAGGTTCAAGTTCAGTTCTCTCTCTGTATTTCCATGGTGCTAGCCAGGCACCTCTCATCTTTCCACTGATGGCCATCCCCTGCCCCCACATACTCCTCATTCTGTGTTCTTTGCACTTATATTTGGCACCACCTCTTTTGCTGGAGGTGGAGCACTGAGTGTGTGTTAAATACATCAGATTTGTGTGTGTGTGTGTGTGTGTGCTTTGTTGTAGTTTGTATTTAAAGAGAGAGACAAGAGCTGGGCAGTAGTGGTGCATGCTTTTGATCCCAACACTTGGGAGGCAGAGGGAGGTGAATCTCTGTGAGTTCAAGGACAGTCTGGTCTACAGAGTAAGTTCCAGGACAGCCAGGACTGTTACACAGAGAAACCCTGTCTTAAAGAGAGAGACAGAGAGAGAGACAGGCAGACAGAAAACAACGTTGGATGGATAGGGAGGTAGGAAGGATCTGGAAGGAATTGGGGGAGGGGAAACATGATCAAAATATATTGTGCGAAAAATGTTTTCAATAAAAATGTTAACTATTAAAAATACAAAAAGCAAATTGTAGAGTTCTGTTTAAAACAGAAACACCGGTCAATAAAATTCAACATAAACTTCCCAGGTTGGATTAAAATACTAGAAAAATTCAACATCTTATAAACAAAAAATGCTGTAAATGAGAAAAAAACATTAATAAGTGGTATTGAAAAATGGAATATTAGTAAAGAAAAATTATTTTAGATTCATAGTTCACCTGATATATTTGATACATTTCAAATGAATCAAAATGTAGCATTTTTTTGTTTTGTTTTTTTCGAGACAGGGTTTCTCTGTAGCTTTGGAGCCTGTCCTGGGACTAGCTCTGTAGACCAGGCTGGTCTCGAACTCACAGAGATCCGCCTACCTCTTCCTCCCAAGTGCTGGGATTAAAGGCGTGCGCCACCACCGCCTGGCTCAAAAGGTAGCATTTTTAATGTGTTTTTTTAAACTAAGAAAGAAAGATGAATAGTTTAATCCAGGAAGAACTTGAATGATTATCAAACAGTATCAGAAATAAGCTGGACAAATTCACATGGATAAAAATGCAAACTATTTTCCTAATGTATATCAATTGCAGAAAACAATGAAGCAGAACACATGGCCAATGCTTGCTATGGGACACATAAAATCTCTACAAATTCCCATTTCTTCTTTGGTAAAGACTAAAACTAAGTATATAACCAGACAAGACACCTTGTGGTGTTTTAGTGGTTTTTTGTTTGTTTGTTTGTTTTTTGGTTTTTTTTTTTTTTTTTGGTTTTTTGAGACAGGGTTTCTCTGTAGCTTTGGAGCCTGTCCTGGAACTAGCTCTTGTAGACCAGGCTGGTCTCGAACTAACAAAGATCTGCCTGCCTCTGCCTCCTGAGTGCTGGGATTAAAGGCGTGCACCACCACTGCCCAGCGACACCTTGTAGTTTTATATATCTTAACTTTAAACGTTCAAAAGAATTTGTCATAAACCCCAAGACAGCCAAGTAAACTTAGAGTGGTTGGTAATAAAAGAGTTCCTTTTTTTTCAAGACAGGGTTTCTCTGTGTAGCCCTGGCTATCCTGGAACTTGCTCTTAGACCAGGCTGACCTCAAAATCAGAGATCTACCTGCCTCTGCCTCCTGAGTTCTGGAATTAAAGGCCTGCGTCACCACCAGCTGGCCATAGAAGATTTCTAAACCTTCATGAACTAAGATTCCTGGTCCTATGTGTGGGAGGTCTGGAGAACACTCCGGAATCTTCTGCTTTTTTGTTTGTGTGTTTGCTTATCTTTCAAGATGGGAGCATCACTGTGCTGCCCAGGTAGGTCTTCAAGAGATCCCCCTGCCTCCGCCTCCCTGGTGCTTCATACTATAGGCATACTTCCCCGACACACCGTGCCTGTCGTTATCCAGTAGCAGATAACATGAACATTTAGCAGTTTTCACTTTCTAGTTAAACATGTTTTAGGTCATAAGGAACTAGCCCAAATGCAATTCAGATAAAGATATTCAAAGCAAAAAAATAAGACAAAGAAGTTCAAATCATACACATATTACATATTCACAGAAAGAAGGGTGAATCAAGTGGACTAGCACACACAACAGAACCCCTATAACTGCTACTGAGACTACATACAAAGGATATATATATATATGTATACATACATATATATATGGATAGAGCATATGTATAAAGAATAGTGGATTGAATGATTTCCCACACAGAACAGCACACCTCCAGCTGCTACTGAGCCTGTGTACCAAAAAAAAAAAAATCCAAGAAAGCACACAGGAAATGTAGGCATCCAGGACACCTGGATTGACAGAACTTCCTCGGAAGACAAGGGATGTCTTATACTCCGTTCTTTTCCTGTGCTCAAGGTGTGGCTCTTGGGCCACTGTGAAACTAACTACTCAGGCACTTCAGAGTCCACAACCAAAGCTCCCCATCTTGGAAGTCCAAACTTTGCTGTGCTGCGAGCCTCGTTTAAGTTTTAGGTACAGTACGTAGGCACTGTCATCCTGAGGTAAAACAAAACAAAAAGCCCCACCAGTTTCTCACAGACAGTGCTGTCTCGATGGTGGTCCTCACAGCTGCTAAGAGAAGCAGACACTGTACTTCCCTGCAACACTGGTTATCACTTGGTCTCCTCCTGAGATAGCCAAGCAGCCCAGGTCATCAGGCTGAGCAGGATTCCATGGAGAAGACAAGTGATGTTGTCCCAAGATGGAGCAGAGTCTATAAAATGCCGGCTGAGATGCCAGAATACCTTCTGTACTTACTTGGCTCTCTCAACACAGTTATCATTGGTACTTGGGGCAGATTCTCACCGGAGCCCCATTGGAGTGAACACTTTCTCAAGGGTACCAGGTGCTAGGGATGTGCCGACCTAGGGCAGCAGAAGCGCATGCGTACTTTCCACAGTTCATGTGATGCTTGTCCGCCATGCCCACGCCCAGCACGAGGATGCAGTACTTCTGTGCCAGGTACTTCTGGGCATCTTCTAACTTGCTCATAATCAGCTCTATCTGTTTTTTCTCTACCAGGCCTCTGGGGGCAGGGAAAGAGACAAGGTAGATTAATTCTGGTGTAAGTCTGTATTAATGAGCAAGAAATCAGAATTATAGGCTATTTTGAAAGAAATAGTGAATCAACAAGCTTCGCTCACCAATTTGACTTCCTTGAGTTTTGGCATTGGGAAACTCCTCAAAATCTCTCTCTTTTGAAAAAGATAGATTCGCTTTTATTTTATTTGCATGTTTTGCCCGCATGTATGTTAAGTGCACTGTGTAGGTGCCTGGTACCCACACCAGCAGAAGAGGGCACTAGAACAGGAGTTACGGACGGTTGGGAGCCACCATGTGGGGGCTCGACCTGAACTCTGGACCTCTAGAAAAGCAGCGGGTGCTCCTAACTGCCAAGCCGTCTCTCCAGCCCCTCAAAGCCTCTTAGGGCTCTTAGTCACTGGAGTTAGCATCTCAAGCTTAGGGTCAATGTCACTTGTATGGATCCCTTATACTTGATGCTCTTTATATATCTCCAACTATATTTCCAGCAAATCCTAATCTCTATAGGACACTCCAGTAACAAGTTATTGGCCCTGGTTGTTGTGCAACTGCCTGCTCTCGTCCCTGCTGTTTCTAAAACACTTGTGGAGATTCTGCCACCATAGCTCCTCCCCCACCCAGGCCCTGGTGTTGCTTTAAGTTCAGGTTAAGTTCAGGCATTCTGTGTCCGAATGCAAGCTGCTCCGTTCTGAGCTCAGCTCTGTTTGGTAGGGAACCATTCACTGGCCACCACTCAGTGACACTTCCCTATAAAAACACAGCCCAGTTCTGATTGAATTGCAAATGAACTTTGCAAAAGCCACTTGTTCTTCGGTTACAGCAGGTCTGAAGTCTGAGTTTAAATGTTTGCAGTACAACATGGCAGGAAAAAGTACTGTTGACAATATTGCCCAGGGTCACGGGAAGGTGAGAGAAATGTGCTCTCAATAGTGACAGATCTGAAGTGAGTTACTGGGCGGTGGTGGCACATGACTTTAATCCCAGCACTCAGGAGGCAGAAGCAGGGGAATCACTGTGAGTTCAAGATCAGCCTGGTCTACAGAGGGAGATCTAGGGCTACACAGAGAAACCCTATCTAGAAAACCAAAAAAACAAAGAACAAAACAAAACAAAAACCTATATGAAGACATGCAAGTTTAAGAATCTTTAAAAAGCACAAAATGTAGAGGCAGGCCGATCTCTGTGAGTTCGAGGCCAGCCTGGTCTATAGAGCAAGTTCCAGGACAGCCAGAACTGATAGAGCAAACTTGTCTCAGAAAACAAAACAAAACAAAAACAAACAAACAAACAAAAAAGCACGAAGTGTATCACAAGCAATGAAAGGCTTGTGGGTCACTGGAGTAAAGCGAGTTTCTGGAAAAAAAAAAAGTAGGTTTCAACTTTAAGATTCCAGATGTTATACAGTCCCAGGTGTTACGCAGTCCAAACACATCCTCTACATGCAGCCTGCAGGCTACATACCAGTGCCGCCTGCCGGTCTCCTTCAGATGGCCCTCACCTTCCTTTGAGAGGTGCCACTAGCTAATCCTTTCCTTTTGCTATAGAAACCCAGCCAAACAGTTGTCAAGGGATGCTCTCCAACATCTGGACAGTGGTTCTCAGGTTTCACTCAATTATAAAGGAGAACTATCCTGAGTACTTGCTCCAGATACAGAGTCCCGATGCGACCCAATCTCCAGATTCCGGAGAGAGTCCAGGAAAATTAACACAATCATTCCCATTGAATATGAGGCTGGGGACTCACTTAGGGATATACATAAGGAACCTGTGTGTTGGACTTTCAAAATGGCTCAGCAGAAACCGGTGCTTGCCATCAAACCTGATGACGTTAGTTCAATTCCTGGGATCTACACGGTGGGAGAACAGACTCCAGCAAATTGTCCTCTAACCTTTACACAAACACACACACACACACACACTAAATAAATGTAATTTTTAAAAAATTAACAAAAATAAAAAAGAACCTATGGCTGGAGGGATGAATCAGCAGTTAAGAACACACTGATCTGCCAGAGGACCTAAGTTCAGTTCCCACATGGCCCCTGACCTGTAACTCCAGAGGACCCAGCATCTCTGCTCTCACAAGTGCATACTGACATGCAGACACACACAGCTACACACAGTTAAAACCAATAAATGGCTTTAAAGCCCTGTTGAAGTTGAAGGGGGGGGTAAGCTATGTAACCAAAGCCTAAGAAACAACAACCTCAGTACAAATTTCCAGGCAGTGTTGGTCCCCTGGCATCAGTACACTGTGCCTGAGTCGTTCCCCTCGACATTTTGGTGTTTCCACTTCTGCGACATTGCCTCAGGGGTTTGTGTGTGTATCACGTAATCCAGGCTGGACTTGAACTTGCTGTGTAGCTGAGGATATGAACTTCTGATCTTTCTGCCTCCACCTCCCAAGCACCACACCAGGTTTATGCAGTACTGGGGATCGAACCCAGGGCTTTGTGATGTTAGGCAAGTACTCTACTAAGTTTCATCCCCAACCCTTAAGCAGTTTACACACAGAGTTAGTGGTTCATCTGAATTGACAGTCTTTTTTTTTTTTTTTTTCCCCGAGACAGGGTTTCTCTGTAGCTTTGGAGCCTGTCTTGGAACTCTGTTGAATTTGATCCGGCTGGGCTCAAATTCACAGAGATCTGGCTGTCTCTGCCTCCTGAGTACTGGGATTGAAGGTGTGCACCACTGTACCACCATCATACAGCACAACCAACAGTCTTTAAAAATGCAAATGAAGGGATAGGGATGTGGCTCACATGCAGGACCTTGGATTTGATTCCTAACATCACCAAAAATTAAAACTGCAACTGACAATTTAATTGAGAGTGATATATTACATATATTGCTGCTATCATAAAATTGGCTGAAATCTATAAAAAAATTTGAAAAGAATTTAAAGAGACATGGTAGTGATTATAAGTTTCGGTCCCATAAGATCTCTCTTGGAAATTCTTTAAAAAAACATTATCCAAAATCAGACAGAGAAATTCTATGAATGAAGATATTCAATTCTGAGCAGAGTATTGTAGCATTTTCCCATAATCTGAGCCCTTGGGAAGTTGAGGCAGGAGGATCAGGGATTCAAGATCAACCACAGATACATCATGATTTCAAGGCCATCCTGGGCTAAATAAGACTGTTTTAAAAAAAAAAAACTTCAAAAAATTCAGTGCAAACTTATGTATTATTGTTGTTGTCTTTATTATTTATTGAGACAGGGTATCTAACTATGTAGCCCTGGTTGGCCTGGAACACACTATGTAGATGAAGCTGGCCTCAAACTCAGAGATCTTCCGGCCAATGTCTCCCAAGTGCTGGGATCAAAGGCATGCACCACCATGCCCAGTCTACAATTATTATTGATCAATCAAAGAAACAGGGAATTTTCAAAATAAATAAACAAAAGGGATGAAAGGAATACCACTCATACAGCCAGTTGGGATTCAAGGGATTGACACTGATGAACTTTGTGCGGCTGGAATCCAATATTTTCCTCTGTGCATACACCCCAACACAATCTATATTTAACTCTGTTATAAATAAGTAAACCAAACTGACTACTGGACACATAAGAAGTGAAAGATGATGACAATTTTTAGAACCCACAATTTAAGATTTGGGTTGGTGTGTTTTCCTATACCACTGTGTTCTAATTAGTTTCAGTACATGGAAAAACTTACCAGGAGACCTTTCTTCTCTGTTACTTACAAACTAATATATAAAACAAATGTCCCTGCCGGATTAGTAATAAGCCTCAGAATTAGAAGAAATCAGAAGAACATAACAAGTCAAAGAGCCACAAAAGCCTACTGAGTTCAGTTTGGGACTGGGAGGCCTCCTCGAGCCTTGTAAGCTGCAGTTGGCTTTAGCTTTTGATGCTGCCATAGAAACGCTTCACGCTCTGGCTGCCCTGCTGTGAAATGCCACCCTGAAATAACACTCTGTTGCGTATCCTGGTGGCATTACAGGCACAGCAGTGTCTGAAGGATTCATCTGGTTCCTTACAAAACTGCTACTCAGGGACATCAATCAGTTCACAAAATGTTTCTCCAACTGCTTGATCCAATACGAGAGTTTTATATTTAAAAACATTCTGTAGCAACAAATTAATGGCTCTACGCAGAATTCCTAACAGCTAAATCATTGAGCTGCTTCCACAAGTCCCGGGTGGGGGGTGGCGGACACGGCCTGGGCACTTGGAAAGTTCCACAGATTGTGAAAGGTCGCCAAGGCTGAGAGGCCTTGTTGTGTTCTGGACTCCAAGTTCCCAGATTTTGCCTCTGGTATTTCTCTCTAGGCCACCACTGCCTAACAGCGTAGTCAAGTTTTCTACAGACAGTTTAAGAAACTGTGTCGATTTTCCTTTGATGGAGAATGTTCTATTTTCAGCCAAATCTACTTTTTAAAACACCTTGCCTTTTGTTATTAGATGCTTACAAACCTTTTAGCAAGAATTTTGTAAGCATAAAAACCATGAGAATAGCTGGATGGAGGTGGCGCAAGCCTTTATTCCAGTGTTCAGGAGGCAGAGGCAGGTGGATTTCTGGGAGTTTGAGGCCAGCCTGGTCTACAGAGTGAGTTCCAGGACATCTAGGATGGTTACACAGAGAAACCCTGTCTCTAAAAACACAAACAAAAAACAGGAGAAGAGAAAGAGGTGGGGCTGGAGGAGAGAGCACGGCATGGCCAGTGCTGACGTTATGAGCTATAAGTAACTTCGAGTGGTTCATCTGAATTGAGGTACTACAAACCTAAGAGACACCAGATTCTGAAGACTATAGAAAAAGCAAAAGCAATCCCAATAATAACATCTTAAGGGGCTGGGCAGATGGTTCAGTAGGTAACGTGGTTGCTGTTCAGATCTAAGGACCCAAGTTTAGATCCCTAGCAGCCACGTGAAAACTTGGCATGGTGGCAGGCACCTGTGACCTCCACTCTGAGGGGAAATGAGACAGGCAAATTCCCAGATGCTCTGGCTGAAAAACAACAAGCTCCAAATAGTTGAGAAGCCCTGTCTCAAAACACAAGGTAGAGAGTGATGGAGGGAGATACTGAATAGACCTTAGGCTCCCGCATGCACACACATGCATATAACATACACATGCATATATAACACATACCTGCATGTAACACACACATAAGCACACACAAAGAATACAAATTTTTAAAAGATTTATTTTAAAGTACTAACATCCTAGTATTGAGTACATACTATCATTGCAATTTTTTTTGTTTTTTGTTTTGTTTTGTTTTTGTTTTTCAGAACAGAGTTTCTCTGTGTAATAGCTTTAGTGGTCCTGGCACTAGTTCTGTAGACCAGGTAGACCTCACACTCACAGAGATCTGCCTGCTTCTGCCTCCCAAGTGCTGGGATTGAAGGCACGCACCACCACTGCCCGGATATTATTATAATATTTTTAAGTTACTAGGTTAGATAAAATAACAATTTAAATTCACATCACCTGTCACCTGTATCTTTAATTTTTAAAATATATCTTATTTATTTCTTTATTTTTATTTCATGTGCAATTGATGTTTTGCCTGCATGTATGTCTGTGGGAGCCTGTCAGATGCCCTGTAACTGGAGTTCCAGACAAGTATGAGCTGCTTGCTATACTGATGCTGGGAAATGAACCTGAGTTCTCTGGAAAAGAAACCAATGCTCTCAACTGCTGAGTCATCTCTCCGGCCCATCTTTTATGGCTTTTTGTTTGTTTGTTTGGTTTTGGTTTTGTTTGTTTTGAGACAGAGCTTCTCTGTGTAATAGCTCTGACTGTCCTGAAACTTACTTTTGTAGACCAGAGATCCTCCCGCCTCAGGAGTGTGGGTATTAAAGGCACGTGGCCATTACCACTCGGCAAAAACTTTAAATTGCAAATATGGCTTTCAGTATATCTCATCATAGAGCAGTGCTGATCTGTGCTTGTTGGAAATGTTTCATTGTGAGAATTACTGTGTGAATTCTCAGTGACTTTTAAAACAGAGCAAATCCTGCTGGGTGGTGGTGGCGCACGCCTGTAATCCCAGCACTCGGGAGGCAGAGGCAGGCGGATCTCTGTGACTTCGAAACCAGCCTGGTCTACAGAGCTAGTTCCAGGACAGGCTCCAAAGCTACAGAGAAACCCTGTCTCGAAAAACCAAAAAAAAAAAAAACCAAAAAACAACAACAACAACAAAAAAACAAAACAAAACAAAAAAAAAAAAAACCCAGAGCAAATCCTCCCATGAAAAAAATGTTTTCCTAGATCAGGAAGATTTAAGAGACGCCATCACCCTGCACCCTAGGTAACACTGCCAACAATAAGAACTCCCAAGCATATTCTAAACTCTTACTCACACCATGTAGCTTTGGGGTTTCTTTTCCATTGAGAGTTTCTCCAAGTAATAAGACAGATAGTATAAAAGTGCCATAAGGAAGCTGTCAAGGTTCTTATTTCTACAGGGAAATTAAGATAAAAGAAGAAAAGAAGTCAACACTCCGGATTGCAAACATTAGGTTTCTTGTGGAAAAACAATGGGGACAGTGTAAGAATAAATAGAAATACATGGGTCCAAACCCATTGCACAATTTAAACTTACTATTTAAAATTCTCCCCATTGTGATGAAGATGTAAAAAGCATCTGAAAAACACTTATTTCTGGGAAGTCTGATGCTAAATTATTAATGTATTATTAATAACTTTTTCACTTCACAAGCATTTGCTCTGTAAGTAATATATTTGCATTGTTTGTAAAATATACAAAGCTGGCGGTTCACACCTGGCCCCTCCCCCTGCAATCAGGAAGATTTCAAGTTCCAAGCCAGCCTGGGCTGCTAAACATAACTGACAGAGAACACTTCTGCACAGCATAATCCTATCTCAAAACACAAGCAAAAGCACAGAGAAACATGAAGCAAACATTTTCTTCTCCCATTCTTTTGCAAACGTCTTGCTCCAGAAGGGGCTGCTTGTGAATACCTGCCGTCCATATCAATTTGCTCTTACCCCTTCCTCTAGGACTTTGGAGCCCCTGTGACTTGGGGCTCTGACTTCAGGTATCTCTCCCACACTCTCTGGTCTAGTCTCTGAGAGGATGGCTTGCACAGAGGCGCCATGTGCTCTTCTGGTAAGAATCAGACCTGTTTCCACTTATTAGGCCTGTTTCACTTATTTCCCCTTGGGAGAGGAAGGGGAAAGATGTATGTTGTCCCAGGTTTACCTCATAAACGTTGTAAAAGAACAGACCCGCTGCATTTCAGTGTCTTGGAGGGAAAGCAATGCAACAACTGCAGAGAGAAGAAGACAGTTAGTTAAGCAGAGACAGAGAGGGGCGCCCGCAGAGGCTGGAGGTTGCAGCTCACATCAAGAGGGAGGAAGAAAGTGGCTCACACTTGACGTCATCCAACGTGACGTTGCCCTGCTGATATCGTTTCTCCAGGGCTTTCACTGACTTTTCGTCCCTTGAGGCAAACCTTTTATCTGTCAACCTGTTCAGAAATAGAACAGTCTCAGCTGGTGATTTTGTTGCTGTTGCTTTTAAGATGTGTTTTTGTTTTATTTGTATGGGTGTTTTGCCTGCTGGGATGTCTGTGTACCACATTTGTGCAGTGCGCAAGGAGGCCAGAAGAGGATGATGAATCTCCCAAGTAGAACTACAGTCACTTGTGAGCCATCCTGTTGGTTCTGAGAGTCAAGTCTGTGTCAAATCTTAGAGGAAGAGCGGCCAGTGCCCTCAACCTCTAAGTCACTGCTCTATCCTTCAGAGAGTATTTTAAAAGATTTAGCTCTATCTAGTATATCCAGGGATGCACGAGGAATTTGCTTGTAAAGTAATGAGAGCTGGAGTGTCATGCAGGGATTCCATTTGATGCAGTATTATTTCACAATGCACTTTTGAACATTGTATTTACTATAGGAGTAGAAGCATGCATACTGATAGAAAATGTAAATTCAAATAGATTGTTTTTGTTGTTGTTTTTGTTTGTTTGTTTGTTTGTTTTTCCTTCAAGATAGGTTTCTCTGTGTAGCTCTGGCTGTTCCAGAGCTACTCACTCGGTAGACCAGGCTGTCCTCCAAGGTCTCCCTACCTCTGCCCCCTGAGTGCTAGGATTGAAGGCATATGCCACCACTGCTCAGCTTTCAAATAGATCATTTAAATCACTTAATGGACTGAGGATGTAGATCAAGTGATAGGATGTTTGCTAGAATGTGTGAGGTTTTTATCCCCAGCACTATGGATGGATGGATGGATGATGAATGGATGGATATGAATGAAATCTGGTGTCAGTATTTTCAGACTAATAAAAACTTATAACAAGCTTGAAATGTACTAGTAGCCACATTGTCAGAGGAATCAACATTTAGTGGCTGTTTGTAACTCCTGCTGTAGTTGAGATATTGCCTGTTGTTTCCCTTGATGGATAATGGCATGGCAACCTAGGAAAACAGGATCGGTATCTCTTTGTGTTTGTAAAGACAAGCCAGTCCATTGAGAGACGGCATGGGCGAGGTGG
This sequence comes from Ondatra zibethicus, assembly GCA_004026605.1. Lineage (NCBI taxonomy): Eukaryota > Metazoa > Chordata > Mammalia > Rodentia > Cricetidae > Ondatra > Ondatra zibethicus. The sequence continues at coordinate 451,985 of PVIU01000106.1, forward strand.
AGCCACCTTTCTGACGCTGGACCGTCCATCTCAGCGAAGTGAACCGCCTTCCCTTTTTTGCCTCTCTCCTTGAGCTCTACCGCAGGCGTGAAACTGCAACGAGAAGGGCTTGATTAGGGACTTGACCTTCTCCCAGGAGGACGCCGATCCTATGGGGCCACAGCCCACGCAGTCTGAAGATTGCCATATATTAGCAGCACTCCACGCAGGATGTATGTCCACACGGACCCACGATCAAGAGGAAGATCAGCACCTCTGTCTCACATTCAGCTTTAAAAGTCACCACACACAAAGCATTTCTGTCTGAACATCTTGCTGTATTGTGACAAAGAGGAAGCTCATAAGTGTGGAAGGCTTTCTGAGTTTATTGGGTACTGTGACAGGCCAGGTACTTCTAAGCACCATCTCGTTCTCATTACAACTTCATGAGAAAAGCATTACTGCCATCGCTTTCACACCTGAGAAGTGAAGCTTAAAGATTACATAGCAACTGGTAAAGCCACAACAGGCGTCCATAGCAACTGGTAAAGCCACAACAGGCGTCCATAGCAACTGGTAAAGCCACAACAGGTGTCCATGTCCTCTAGGCACTGGGCAGTTCTGCCTCCCAAGCAGCCATCTCGGGTCACTGCTCTGGAAAGTTTCAGCACTTTGATTGTATGTGGTGTGTGTGTGTGTGTTCATGTGTGTGTGTGTGCATGTGTGTGTGTGTGAGAGAGAGATCACATTGAGAAGAGGGACAAAGAGATCCAGGGCAGAGTCCTGAAGGGAAACCACAATTTGAATAGAAGGCCAAGGACATGCACAGCTAAGCAGTGTCAGTGAGTGAGGTGTGGTCCCGTCCTCTAGTGTCCTCATTGTCTGGGCTTTAGTCTCCCGATGTAAGGTAGTCCGATAAGTCATTAGAACTCAATAAAACCTCTTCCCTAGTGACAAGTTCTCCCAACCACATAATACAGGAGTTCTAAGAGAGTAGTAAATCCAACAAACAACAGACCATGGTAAACAAATACATAGTGAGGCCCTACTGGATGCTAGGAATTCCCATGACCCCAAGGTCATGACAGAAAGAAGATGGTATTTGAGTAGAGCCAACCCATAGACTCTTGGGAACACAGTGTCAAATATAACAGTTTGGTAGTCTATTGTAGGTTACAACTTACTTTTCTCACCCAGACAGAAGCTGCAGCTCCACCCAAAGTTATGTATCTTACTATTAAACTTAGGCACGTAGAGCAGGAGCACTTTCCCCCAAGTCAGTCATTCTCTAAAAATTTAAAGATTTTTTATTTATTATGCATACAATATTCTGTCTGCGTGTATGCCTGCAGGCCAGAAGAGGGCACCAGACCTCATTACAGATAGTTGTGAGTCACCATGTGGTTACTGGGAATTGAACTCAGGACGTTTGGAAGAGCAGGCAATGCTCTTAACCTCTGAGCCATCTCTCCAGCCCCAGATTTTTGTTTTGGTTTGGTTTGGGGTTTTGAAACAGGGTTTCTTTTTTTTTAATGTTTATATATTTATTATGCATACAATATTCTGTGTGTGTATGTCTGCAGGCCAGAAGAGGGCACCAGACCTCATTACAGATGGTTGTGAGCCACCATGTGGTTGCCAGGAATTGAACTCAGGACCTTTGGAAGAACAGGCAATGCTCTTAACCGCTGAGCTATCTCTCCAGCCCAAAACACGGTTTCTTTACATAGCTTTGACTGTTCTGGAACTAGCTCTGTAGACCAGGCTGGCCTTGAACTCACAGAGATCCTCCTCCCTTTGCCTACCCAGTGCTGGGATTAAAGGAGTGTGCCACCAATGTCCAGATGACCAATTTTATAAACTCCCATTACCTCGTTTTCAAATCCCACAAGGAATTTTTTGAGAAAAACTTCACTATGGCAGTGATAAAGTTAGCTTGGTACAACTTCCAGGCAATAGTCATGTTGTAATAAAACGTTAGCTCCTAAAGGCTGGAGAGATGGCTCAGTGGTTAAGAGCACTGGCTGCTCTTCCAGAGGACCCAGGTTCACTTTCCTGCACCCACATGGTGGCTCACAACCATCTGTAAGTAGTTACCGGGGATCAGATGCCCCTTTCTGGCCTCTGTGGGCAACAGGCACATATGCAGGACACAGACATACATATAGCAAAAATAATTTTTTAAAGAGTTGTCTTTCAATAATAGGCTTAAAGGTCATGCTTTCTTTTGAGAACAATGTGGGGAAGTTTACTGAAAACTTTTAATGTGCACACTAACAGAAAGATGAATTGATCAATTGTAATGTGTGAGCCTTATTTGAATTCTGATTGGAGCAAAATAAAATGTATCAGACATGAGGAGTCTGCTGAATGACAACTGAATATTTGATATTAAGGCTTTATTTAGGCATGTAAATAGCAACTTAATAGGCTTTCTATGAAAATGCTTATAGTTTTGAAGCACATACGGAAATATTTATAGATCAAATTAAGTGACACTGGGGTTTGCTTAAAAAGCCTGAGGGGTACAGTAGGTGGCATATAGGGTTACCATGTTTGTCTTCATGGTAGCTCTCAACCATCCCGGTCCCCCAGCTATCCTCCAGGGTGCAGATTCTACACAGTCTGAGGACTGGAAGTGGGGGATCACTCTTTAGATTGGCATCACTTACACTGCACATATCAGTGCTAAGGATACAATTTGATGAAGTTTTAACATGTACATACCCAAGAAACAGCCACTACAGCATGTCAGCCGTTCCCAGCATCTCAGGAAGCTCCTGCACCTCCCCTCCCCTGTCACTGGTTAGTCTCTCCTATAAGGGGAGCCTCTGTTTTGGATCCTTAGCATCACAACTTTTGTTTTCTAAAATAATAACCCAACTCTTTAAAAATTATTTTGAATTTACATTTTTGTGAATGGACTTTCTTGGCCTTTATTATGTCACATAATCTATCTTTATATTTCAATATTTTTTACTTCTATTTGTGTGTGTGTGAGAGAGTGGGGGGGCACACATATGACATGGCACATGTGTGAGGTCAGAGGACAACTTTTGGGAGTCAGGTTCTCCCTTCCATCTTGTTTTTGATGTTGTTCGTATTTTGAGACAGGGTTACCAGATTTGATCATTGCACTGTAACTTCTCCCTACCTTTCTCCCCAGAGCTGGGTTTACTGACATCTACCACTCTACCCAGTTGTATGCTGGAGATTGAACCCAGGGATTTGCATATATGAGGCAAGCACTCTACCAACTGAACCACATCTCAAGCTCCACAACCTACACTTGAAGTCCTAGCAATCAGTATTCTCCAAAATCAGTGTCAGTTCAATCAAGCCATATATTCAGAACAATTTGGTAGCAAACTGATAAAAACTTGGGCTCATCTGGCCTCCATGGGCACCTCACACACATACACATAATTAAAAGTAAAACTCAAGCCAGGTGGTAGCAGTGCACACCTTTAACCCCAGCACTCAGGAGGCGGAGGCAGGTGGATCTCTGAGTTTGAGGCCAGCCTGGTCTACACAAGGAGTTCCAAGAAAGCCAAGGCTACACACAGAGAAACCTGTCTTGAAAAAAAAAGGCAAAACTTAAAACCTTTAGTTTATTAACATATTTCATGAATATGAAAAAATAAACGTTACTTTAAACTTATTAGTAATCTTAACTATTAAATTTTGACTTTTAATCTTACTAGTCATTTTAACTGAAATATTATGTGATTAACACTAAAACATAGTTTGAAAAGTATGGCCAATTAATCTCATTTATAGAAATTCAGTCCATGGAAAGCATGGTCTCACTAGTCTTCAGTGTCCGGGCTGGCACTTTAGATTCTGCCTACATCCTCTTGTGCTGTAACTATTTCCCCTCCTGCACTAGCCTGCCTAACCCCCAAGCCTTCTCATCACCTAGCTCACACTCACTGTGGGTGATGCTGCAGGAGCTACTGGCCAGGATCTTTGTGACATCTCAGTAAAGACAAACAAGAGTGAATGGATTGCTTTGGAAACAGCAAGCTACTTGGAGATGCTGAAATAAATGTATTCTATAGAAAGTAAATGCTTGCTGGGATGTAGCCTAGTGGGAGATGCTTGCTGACATGTGCAAAGCCCTGGGCTCAAGCTCCAGTACTGTAAGACAAAAATAAAATAGAAACTGTTGATTTTCACTCTAACGTGGTATTTGAATTATCTGACAATATCTCTAATGCCTTTATAGTTCTATAATTTTAAGTACAAACTACATATTTTAGCCAACTCTTTTCCTGACCTCCAGCCTCATCTGTCCACCATCAAAACATGTTTTCATGGGAGCCTGTCATAGCAACCATAAACACGTACTGTTTTTCTCTGTATGTGGGGGAATGACAACGCTAGCCACCCACCCAGCTGCCTGGAGAGCAACCTAGGCGCTAACTCCTCTTTCTCCCTTCACATTTGGGTATTACAGCCTGCCAGTTTTATTCACATAGCCTGTTTGATGTCTTCCACCCAGCTCTGTATGTATCAGCATAGTTAGTCCTGACTGACTCTCCCCACTTCTACCACCGTCTACCACCCCTCCCTGGCACTGCCCTTTCATTTGGTCCTCAGTAAACGGCTGGTTAGCTGGACATGCTCCATAAACATTTGTTAAATGCGTATTTTGTTGGCTGGGTGGTGGTGGTGCACGCCTTTAATCCCAGCACCTGTGAGGCTGAGGCAGGCGGATTTCCATGAGTTCCAAGACAGCCAGGGCTACACACACACCCCAAAGAAGAAAAAGAAATAAAGAAAAGAAAAAGAAGACAATGTCACTAAAGGCTATTCAGTAAAATCATTTTTAGATAGTGGGACTTAATTTTAGTTTTTAGATCTCTCTGTATGGCTTATTATTGCCCCCCCAGCACATGTAATTGACATAAAAATACCTTAAAATTTTTTTTGTTAAACTTTACCTTCTAAATTCCAGAGTTTTGGTTTCATCTTTCCAGTACCACATTCCTAATCGTAATCCACATTGCTGTAAAATGAAATGATTGCATTAGATGTAACTGAAATTCACTTTACAACCCGCATGTCCTCATAAACCTTCACTATTTTCTGCCAGTCCCTTGTTTGTTAATTCTACAGAATTAATGTCATTATGTCATAGAAGATGAACTTCAGTTTCTTTTTTTTTTTTTCCCCAGACAGGATTTTTCGGTGTAACAGCTCTGGCTGTCCAGGAACTCAATCTGTAGACCAGGCTGTCTTCAAACTTACAAAGGTCTACCTGTCTCTGCTAGGATTAATGGCCTGAACCTCCACGACCAGGTGAACCTTGAGTTTCTGATCCCTGTCTCTACCTCTCCACTGGGATTACAGACACGTGCTATAATACCTGTTTTATGTGATACTGGGAGATTCGTATCCAAAACAGAGGTGGGTGTACACTAAGCAAGCTCCCAACCAACTAAGCGAATCCAGCCTTTGTTTTATTTTGTGCATATGGGTGTTTTGCTTATGTGTTTATGTGTGCACCACCTGTGTGTGATGCTGGAAGAGGGCATCAGATCTCCTGGAGTTGGAGTTGCCAAAGGTCATGAGTTGATTTGTCAGTGCTGGGGATTGAACCTGGTTCTTTTGGAACAGCAGCCAGTTCTGAGCTATCCCTTCATTGTTTTGTGTTTTGACTTGATTTCATCCTTTTCGTTTCAATAAGGAAAGGGAGCGAGGATGAAAAAAATGAAAGTAGGGGAACAGGGAAGGGGAAGATAGGAAGGGGAAGGGAGGAAAGCAATTTAGTTTAAGGCTAGTCACAGCTATTCAGAGGACGCCATACAGCAACCTTTAATTTAGACCTTTAAGTTAAATTCCCATTAAAAAAAAAAAAAAGTCAGCCAGGCTGCGGTTGTGGTGCACACCTTTAATCCCTGTACTTGGGATGCACAGGCAGGAGGATCTCTGAGTTTGAGGCCAACCTGGTCTACAGCGTGAGTGCCAGGACAGCCAGGGCTACACACAGAGAAACCGTGTCGTGGGGCGAGGGTGACAGGGAGAAAACGGGGGAGGGGGCAGTAGGCTCTAAAGTTGTCTCTGACCTACAGGGACAGACTTTCACACAGTAGCTGGAGACAAACAACCAGTCTTTCCCCTCCCTGAGTCCAGAGCAGGCCTATCTGCTTCTACCTATCTCAAATCACACTCTACACATCTGCGTGGGGAGCCAGACAGAATTCAATTCCGACAACACACCTCTCTGCTTCTGTATCTGGAGGCAAATATGCCCCACTGTTCTTGAGAACCGTGGGCGCAAGACGAAGGCGACGATCCGCCTGTGGACGAGCCCGAGCACGGAGCACAGGACCAGGACAAGCGCCGCCCCGCTGGGCTCCCACGGCGCCTGCTACACCGGCGGACGGTGTAGCGGGTCCCGGTCAGCACTGCCCTCCTGTCACTGGCCCCAAGAAAGTGCGACCAGGCTGCACTTACGTCCAGTCGGGTGGAGGATTGCACGTCGAACTGCCTCCTCCTGGAGTAAAACTCCGGCACGGAAAGCATGGCCTCACCCTGAGCAGCACACCGCGGTCGCCTGGGAAACGGCCAAGCCGCGGCCCGGCTGGCACCCGAGGGGCGGGGCTTCCGCCGGACGAAGGCCCTCGAGAACTCTCCCAGATCCCCCCCTCCCACCTAGCCTCCACCACCCCACCCCACCCCACCCCCGCTCGGGTCCTGCCAGGACTTGACACTTACTGCGGTGCCCCCATGAAATTATCACTCCATGCTCTAATTGGATTAACTGGGTACAACCCTATAGTAAAGACCTGTTCCAAACTTCATGGCTAGCGCAATGAAATTGAAACGCTGTTGGACCTGGGTTGATTTGGAGAGTTTGTTTAGTGGAAGAGACTACGGGTACGGAAATGAGACAGTCTGTACAGTTCCTTTGTTAACTAGTGAAACCTGGTTTTAACGTACTTCTGAAAATATCCAAGCCAAAAGTTACATAATTTTTTGAGTAACGTCGCGCGAGCGTGTGTGTGTGTGTGTGTGTGTGTATGTGTGTGTGTGTGTGTGTGTGTGTGTGTGTGTGAGAGAGAGAGAGAGAGAGAGAGAGAGAGAGAGAGAGAGAGAGAGAGAGAGAGAGAGAGAGAGAGAGAGAGAGTTAGGGTTATGCCTGCTGTGATGAAACACCATGACCAAAGCAAATTGGGGGAGAAAAGGGTTTATTCATTTTACACTTCCACATCACAATTTATTAGAGGAAAGTCAAGACAGGAACTCCAGCAGGGCTGGAACCTGGAGGCAGAAACTGATGCTGGGGCCATGGAGGGGTGCTACTAATTGGCTTGTGCCTCATGGCTTGCTCAGTCTGCTTTCTTATAGAACCCAGGGCCACCAGCCCAGGGATGGCCCCACTCACAATGGATTGGGTCCTCCTCCATCAAACCCTAATTAAGAAAATGCTCTGCAGGCTTACCTACAGCCCAATCTTACGGAGGCATTTTCTCAACTGAGTCTCTTCTCTGATGACTCTAGCTTGTGTCACGGTCACATAAAACTAACCGGGACAAGCCAGGCAGTGGTGGCACACACTCAGCACTCGGAAGGCAGAGGCAGGTGGATCTCAGTGAGTTCGATGCCAACCTGGTCTACAAGGCAAGTTCCTGGACAACCTGAGCTGTCTCTGTTACATAAAGAGACCCTGTCTTGAAAAAACCAAAACAGCCGGGCGGTGGCGGCGCACACCTTTAATCCCAGCACTTGGGAAGCAGAAGCAGGCAGATCTTTGTGAGTTCGAGACCAGCCTGGTCTACAAGAGCTAGTTCCAGGACAGGCTACAGAGAAACCCTGTCTCAAAAACAACAACAACAACAACAACAACAACAACAACGGAAAACTAAAACCTAGCCAGTACAGTGTGTAAAGCATTAGCCTTAATGAGTACTCAAAATCAATGTTGCTCAAAACAAAAGAAGGAACTTGTTTAGTGATGGTGTATATTCAAGTGAGCTTGTGTTCACTTCAGGCCACGAACCTTATTCTCTTCACAGTTGAACTGATAGGCAGAATTGGATTATTTTCCCCTCTGATATAAGCAATGCTGGATGAAGAGGCAAGCGACTGGGAATGCCTAATGAGTCTGCTTCTGTATTCCCACAGCTGAATGGGTATGAGCTGTGCAGTAAACAGCCAAGAATATATGCCCATAAACTTTACAGTTACAGCAGCTTGCATGTCGCTGCCTGCCTGCCCTGGTCTCCCAGGCTCCCAGACACTGGGTATGACGGTCTAAAACTGCAATCAATAAATTCCTGCCCTGGTCACTGGAGTCAGTTCTACCTGTTGCTCAAGCTGATTTCAATGCATGGAGACCCATCTGTACACCTCCAGCACTAGTTTGAGGTGAAGGGGCCTTAGTTGCTGAAAGGGAAAGAGAATATAATATCACAGATGCCAAGAATTATTTAACAGCTACTATCTACAACTTGGAGTGGAGTGAACCAGGAGAAAATGAGATAAAGTTCCAGCAAAAACCAAGACCAAGGAATCTAGTTATTTCGCAACCAGGGGAGAATGTAAGAATAACCCTCTTCAGATAGCCCACTAAATGCTTTAAGTGCTAACAGAACACCAAGGGTTTTGTAGCCCTCACCCTCTGTAACTAAACTAAGGTAGAAGGAAGTTTCTGAGAAATTAAAACATTATTTAAAATTAACATGCATAGCCTAGCGTGGTAGTGCATGCCTGTAATCCGGCACTCTAAAAGTGAGGTGGAGGCCAGCCTGGAACCCACATGGTGGAAGCAAGAGCTGACCCCAGAAAGTCACCCCACTATCCATATACATAGGGAAACACGGACCTCCACAAATACATACACAATATGAAAGGAGCAAACTTTTTAAAGTTCACACTGTTATAAAATAGAAATAGAACGGTAATTAGAAAAAAAAGAAAGGTAATTAGAGTTACCTTCTAAGTATTTAATACTCCTAAGTATCCTACGAGAGAAAGAGTTGTTTGTGCCTAATCAAGAGAAACTCCTAGCTGGGTGGGGGTGGCACATGCCTTTAATCCCAGCACTCAGGAAACAGAGGCAGGCGGATCTCTGTGAGTTCGAGGCCAGTCTGGTCTGCAGGTCAACAGAGCGAGTTTCAGGACAGGCTCCAAAGCTATGAGAAACCCTATCTCAGAAGAAAAAAAAAGAAATGCCTTAAAATCTTATTGAAACTAAGGAGCAGGGTTTGATGAGATGGGTAAGAGGTTAAGGCATTCTTACAGAGGACCTGGGTTTAGTTCCCAGCACTCACATGATGATTAAGCTTATAACCCTGTCTCTAGTTTCTAGAGTTTCTAGATCAAACTTCCTCTTCTGGCTTCCAAGAGCACCAGTTACATATACGATGTACTACAAACATGTATACACAACACTCATAATACATATTTTTAATTCAAAAAAGCACTTAAGAACATGTAACAGAAAGCAAAGTTTCTGGTCTCAGAATTTTAGACCTGGCATTAACTGTATATAAACACATGCTTGTGCTGGGCATGGTGGCACACGCCTTTAGTCCCAGCCCTAAGGAGGCAGAGGCAGGCAGATCTCTATGAATTCCAGGTCAACCTGGTCTACATCATGAGTTCCAGGACAGTCAGGGCTATGTAGAGACACTGACTCAAAGAAAATTATGAGCTTATTTAGTGAAAAGGTCATAAAGATATATTTGCAATGTTGTAATTCTGCTCATGAAAAAAAGAACAATGCTTGAGATGATCATGGCAGTGCGTGCCTGTAATTCCACCATTGGAGATACTGGGGCAGGAAGACTGGGAGTTCAAAGTCTGCCTGGGCTCATATCAAGCTAGTCTTAAGAACAAAATGTTGGCGATGCCAAATATTGAATAAACATTTTTATTTGCCTAACCTTCAGTGTACAGCCAAGCTTCTCTGTGGTGACAGAGGTAAACCAGAGTGACCATGGTATCTTGATTGGTTCTGAAGAAAGAGACATTTTAAAACTGAGTACTGTCCCACTAAACCAGAAATGCAAATGTTCTAGGAATATTTACATTCCAAGAGTCATACCAAGATTAAAACAGGCCGGACAGTGGTGGTGCAGGCCTTTACTTCACTGGGAGTAAAGGAGGAAGAGACAGGTGGATCTCTCTTGTGAGTTTGAGGCCAGCCTGGTCTATACAGTGAGTTCCAGAACAGTCAAGGCTACACAGAGAAACCTGTCTCAAAAACAAAACAAAATAAAACAAAAAAGAGAACAAAACTGGATTCTTTCAATGACCTGTAATTTTCACTCAGGAATGAAACTTTGTATATGATTTTTTTAATTTTTCCATGATATTTATTGAGCTCTACATTTTTCTCTGCTCCCCTCCCTGCCTCTCCCCTCCTCCCTTCAACCCTCCCGCAAGGTCCCCATGCTCCCAATTTACTCAGGAGATCTTGTCTTTTTATACTTTCTACTTCCCATGTAGATTAGATCTATGTAAGTCTCTCTTAGTGTCCATATTGTTGTCTAAATTCTCTGGGATTGTGGTTTGTAGGCTGGTTTTCTTTGCTTTATGTATAAAAACCACCTATGAGTGAGTACATGTGATAATTGTCTTTCTGTGTCTGGGTTACCTCACTCAAAATAATGCTTTCTAGTTCCATCCATTTTCCTGCAAAATTCAAGCTGTTATTTTTTCTGCTGTGTAGTACTCCATTGTGTAAATGTACCACATTTTTTTTTATCCATTCTTCAATTGAGGGTCATTTAGGTTGTTTCCAGGTTCTGGCTATGACTAACAAAGCTGCTATGAACATAGTTGAGCACATGTCCTTGTGGCACGATTGAGCATCCTCTGGATATATACCTAAAAGTGGTATTACTGGGTCTTGAGGAAGGTTGTTTCCTAATTTTCTGAGAAATTGCCACACTGACATCCAAAGGGGTTGTACCAGCTTGCATTCCCACCAGCAATGCAGAAGTGTTCCCTTTTCCCCACAGCCTCTCCAGCATAAGTTGTCATCAGTGTTTTTGATCTTGGCCATCCTTTCAGGTGTAAGATGGAATCTCAGAGTTGTTTTGATTTGCATTTCTCTGAAGACTAAGGATGTTGAACATTTCCTTAAGTGTCTTTCAGCCATTTTAGATTCCTCTGTTGAGAGTTCTCTGTTTAGGTCTGTACTCCATTTTTTTTTTATTGGATTACGTGATTTTTTTGGTGTTCAATTTCTTGAGTTGTTTGTATATATTGGAGATCAGACCTCTGTCTGATGTGGGGTTAGTGAAGATCTTTTCCTATTCTGTAGGCTGTCATTTTGTCTTGTGGACCGTGTCCTTTGCTTTACAGAAGCCTTTCAGTTTCAGGAGGTCCCATTTATTAATTGTTTCTCTCAGTGTCTGCACTGCCGGGGTTCTATTTAGGAAGTGGTTCCCTGTGCCAATGCATTCAAGTGTACTTCCCACTTTCTCTTCTATAAGGTTCAGTGTGGCTGGCTTTATGTTGAGGTCCTTGATCCATTTGGACTTGAGTTTTGTACATAGTGAGAGATATGGGTCTATTTTCATTCTTCTATATGTTGATATCCAGTTATGCCAGCACCACTTGTTGAATATGCTTTCTTTTTTCCATTTGATATTTTTTGCTTCTTTATGAAACATCAGGTGTTCGAAGATGTGTGGATTGATATCCGGGTCTTCTATTCGGTTCCATTGGTTCTCCTGTCTGTTCTTATGCCAGTACCAGGCTGTTTTCAGTACTGTAGCTCTGTAGTAGAGTTTGAAGTCAGGGATTGTGATGCCTCCAGAAGTTCTTTAGTTGTCCAGGATTGTTTTGGCTATTCTGGGTTTTTTGCTTTTCCAAATGAAGTTGAGTATTGTTCTTTCGAGGTCTTTGAAGAATTTTGTTGGGATTTTGATGGGCATTGCGTTGAATCTGTAGATTGCTTTTGGTAGGATTGCCATTTTTACTATATTAATTCTGCCTACCCAAGAGCATGGGAGGTCTTTCCATTTTCTGATGTCTTCTTCAATTTTTTTCTTCAAAGATTTAAAGTTCTTGTCATACAAGTCTTCCACTTGTTTGGTTAGAGTTACTCCAAGATATTTTATGCCATTTGTGGCTATTGTGAAGGGTGTTGATTCTCTGATTTCTTCCTCAGCCCTTTTATCATCTGTGTACAGGAGGGCTACTGATTTTTCTGAATTAATCTTGTATCCTGCTACATTGCTGAATGTGTTTATGAGTTGTAGAAGTTCTTTGGTAGAATTTTTGGGATCACTTAGGTAAACTATCATATCATCAGCAAACAGTGAGAATTTGACTTCTTCTTTTCCAATTTGTATCCCCTTGATCTCCCTTTGGTGTCTTATTGCTCTAGCTAGGACCTCAAGAACTATATTGAAC